>CM068379.1:53267389-53686794 GCA_034770075.1 Aralia elata
AGACGAGAAGCGAAAACCCTGGCGTCGACAAAAAGTATCAAGTAATGAGTTTTTGAATAGAAACTTCGAAACTTGCCGATCGATCGATTGTTCTTATGATTAACTTTCGTACGTCTGTTACTCAGATAACCTACAACATCCCATAAAAAATTCGCCTAAACGTGACACCTTATAAAAACATTGGTCGGCAAGTATCGTATAAAACTAACCTGATAATCACCACTATTGACTTAATCTGAGACATAAACGTTCTCTTATAATATTTTCCCATAAAAATATGCAATTGAGCATCTGTATTAAGACTTATAACACCACAAATCAACAACATTCCAGGTTGGTAGGAATTATTTTCGGTAATTCCTAACTTTACGGTTTTTAATTGTTTTTTATTCTGTTAAAAGGCCTAATTATTTTCCATTAAGACCTTCTTAACCACTTTATTATTTTTTTTTAATTTTTCTGGTCCCACCCACACATATATACATATATTCGACACACAAAATAATTTTATTATAATTTTTTCAACTTCTTTTAGTATTTTTCAAAAACCCGTTTTAAGGCTCCGTAACTTAGCTAAAATTAACAATATCGTGCTAAATTCTGAAAATTCTTAAATCTTTTCCAGAATAAATGAAGGTTATGGATACCCCTAAAAATCAACAAGGAGGGCTATAGGAGGTTCTCGTAAACCTGATCGTTTCTCAGATGGGGGCTCCTTCATAACTCCTCTAAATAAAATTTTAATATCTTTTAATAAACCAAATAGGTTTATAGGTATCAGGCAAATGGCCCCGACGAACTTATTTTTACGACCATCAAATGCCCTTCTCGCCCAATGGCATACGAAGGGATAATTTGGATATCCCACCACTCAATGTTTTTTTGGTAACCACCTTTAAGATTAGGTTGCAATTCGTAGGGCTGGGTTCTATACATTATCACAAAGAAGCTCTGGGAAAGTGTAAGGTGGGGTTTAAAAGCACTCTAATTATCACAAAGGACCTGGGGAAAGTGTAGTGGGTAAAAGCACTCTAATAAACAAAGGGTAGAAAACGTTTAGATTGGTACTAATTGTCCATGGTCTTGATCTTTCTTTTTTTGCCCGGGTGGTTCCCCCTCAACCCCGCCACTTTTTGATAATTGTCCCGTCCTAATTCCTCAGGAGATTAAACAGTACTGGGATTTTCTCCATGTTTAAAGAAAGATAAGACAAAGTGGTGAGGCCCGAAGGAGCTATCCGGGATCTAAGAGTGGTTAGAGAAAACTATACAAGCTAGTCTTGAGTCTAGTGTCTAGTTGTTTGTCATTTTCATTGCTTTTCGTTTGCCTTTAGACTGATGGTTTTATTTTGTTTTGTGTTTGTAAGTGTTGACTGCCAGCGAACTAAGAGCTTTGGGTGCGGATAAGGCAAAAGGAAAACCATCTCAACCCCGACGAAAGCTTCAGTTGGCAGGCCAGGGAGAAGGATCTGGGGGTATGATGATTCAATCTTTACCCTGATCACTAGTGCCCTCATGTTATAACCAAAATCCATCATTGGGTGAAATCTGAGATCAGAGAACATCCCCAGAAGACCAAAAAAATGCGGCTTCCTAGGATAAGCCTTTCGAGAAAAGACCTCAAATTCTGGAAGCCCAACTAATACAGAGGCTAATCCCGAAAGAGAGCGATGGTAAATATATTCTAGTATTGGAATATAACGGTGTGAAGGATTACCATATTCCCAGATCCTTCCAAAGGTAGCCGCCCAAATGAAACATGGGGGCCTAATAAACTTCTTCAAGGGAATGGACACTTCCTCTGGATCGGTGGTCGTATGCTAAATCGGGGGGCCGTTATAGCTTACGGGGTAGCCGCCCATCTTCTTATATTAAGGTATCTTACCCAACCCTTCTAAATTTTAATAGCCTTTTCCTGAATTGGATTGCTAAATTTTATAACCCGTCTTTGCAGGCTTAATGTATGGGCTAACTCATGAGTCTCAAAGCATCTACCCAAGAGGACAGAAAACTCGAGCCGTTTTGCTACACAGGTCAAGGACTTGGAGGGAAGAAGCCTCTAGGCTAATAAAGGATCAGGCGAAGAAGGCCAAGGAAAGGGAAAATTGAGTCTGATCGGCCAATCGGGAATAGTGCTGAAATTGGTCTGGCCACCATAGAGGACGTTTATCGGAATGAAGGCTTTTGGAGAAGAAGCATAACGATGTCATATCCCCTAATAAACTTTAATTTACCCTTGACGACATTGAGAAGCTACGAGGGGGAGGTCAAAAGGTTGAAAACGAGTGTCAAGACGCTCGAAGATAATATTGTACTCCGGCACAGGTTGATTACCTTCGACATATGGGTATAATGAATTGTGTTTTGGTGATGAAAGAGAAGGTTTGGGACTACAAGTTTCTCCTCCTCAATATAGAAAAAAGCACACTACTCTAAAGCTGACACCCCGAACTAACCCTGAAACTATTCCCAATAAGTGAATTATTTAGAGTTGAGAATCCCCGAAGGCCTTGCTGCTCAACACATTCAGCCATCAATGGGGTCTACAGGAGAAAAACTTGGCAGGCAATGAAAGGTGAAGAGACCCCGCCCTAAATTTTTTGTAAAAAAATTTTACCAACTTAAGGATGTATCCTTCGGGCTATTACTTGTATAGCACTTATGGCACAATTTTAAACTAATGCCTTCCAGGCTTTTTTTGTAGTTCTAGATGATCAATTTAGGCCGTTAATGGTTTTTTTATTATTTTTTATTATTTTAATAAATTTTATCATATGTTTGAACATAAATATCTCAAAAAAGTTATCAATTAATAAGCCCCCGAAGATAATTCAGGTCATTTTCCCTTGCATGTGTTCTCCATTCGTACTTGGTTTAAATCCACAGATGTAGAATCATTGATTGAAGTCTATTTCCTTTGCTTGTATTGGTGAATCCTTCGGGGTTAAAATCTTTGGTTTTCCCTGAAGGTTTTATTGTATTTTTACAAGTGTCGATGCATCCTTCGGGGGCGAAATCTTTGATTTTTCCTGAAGGTTTCCTTGTAAAAGTGTTGGTGCTTCTATCAGGGTCGAAATCTTTGATTTTTCACCGAAGATGCTTCTCCTAACTCATTCTTCAATTTTACAGGGTTCTTCGGAGGTTGAGTGCCTGATTGGAAAGTTATGCTTTCGCTTTTAACCCGTATTTATATTAAATTGGGTTTTTCTAAATTTTTTGGAGTTTCTACACATTACGTACTGTTATCTGTCCTTATTTGAAGATTTCTACAGTAATTAAGGTGTTTATACTCAAGGATTTTTACCATAAATTCGTAATGGAAAATTCATTTATTCGATAAGTCAAAGGTGGTCATTTCAGACCATTTATTGAACTTATTTGTAGCGATTTACATAATGACTTTGAAACGTATGAATATTTTAAGTAGATTCTACTACTTACTAGTATTTCCTTTGAGTCGGGTGGCATGCTAAGTGTTCTTAATCACTGTTTCTTTTGTAATTTCCCCCCAAGGCCTTATTAGCTTGTAGGTCCCCCGATCCGTGGAGTAGTTGATTACTCTTTATAAGGACTTTCCCAATTTGAAGCATTAATTTCCTTGTCTAACTGTGGACTCGCGAGGTTTCTACTACCTTCCCTTAGCATGTACAATCACCACAGACTCTGAAATTTCCTTTCCTGAACTGATATTAATTGTCAATACCTGACTGAGCTGTTTTCTGTTGTAAGAGGCCAATTCTATTAACTGCCGTCATCCCTGGCTATCCGTTTAGCAAAATCCAAAGTTCATCCTTATCCCTTCTTCATTTTGTGACTTACCCGAAAATTTCTAACTCTGTTGGAGGTTCATCCTAGATTTCTAGGAAAATTAAGGCCTATATATTGTAAAGATCCAACCTGAAAGGTGTTTCCCTAGTAATAGTTTAGGGTGTTTGTCTGGTAGGCCCCCCCCCCCCCCCCCCCCTATAACACATTTCATCAGTTCCTCTATTCCCACTTGCCTTTTTGCAATCGGTCGAGCCTTTTCTTTATCTCGGATAAGAGACTTCTGTTAGTCACTTCCATTTGTTTGTTTTACTTGTGGGTGTCTTATCGAACTCCTTTTTATATTGCGATCCCTAGGTCTCCTAGGAAACCTTCAAACTTTCTTCCGATGAATTTGAGTGCACCATTTGTCAAATATGAGTACCCTTAGGATCCCAAGTCTCAAGACAACACTTTCACAAGAAAAATTTTCTTTTATGCTTCACATCAGCTATCTTCCCTTAGTGGGATGCCTCCACCCACTTTATCATAATAATCAATTCTGCTATCACACAGAATTTTAACTGACCCGTTAACTATCGGGGATACATGCTCTATGAGGTTAATTCCCCAGACTATAATATGGTTTTTTATAGGACTCTAGAATGTCTTGACAATTCGGTTGGAAGGTTTGCTTCAAGGTTAGGGCATGGATATATTGACACTTGTAACATTTTTTTACGAACTCTGTAGCCTCCTTGTTGGATTGCTGGTCAAAATATAACTTTGCCTTAGAATTTTTAGGGCTCAAAGGTTTTTCCTTCCG
Source organism: Aralia elata (assembly GCA_034770075.1). NCBI lineage: Eukaryota > Viridiplantae > Streptophyta > Magnoliopsida > Apiales > Araliaceae > Aralia > Aralia elata. Next base: position 53,271,959 of record CM068379.1, read on the forward strand.
AGTGATCACCATATATACCCTTCATGGCACCTACCCTAAGAGTATAATTTGTTATCGTCGGGCCCGATGCATTTTAACAATGGAGACATGGTACTGATCTTTTGTACAAGGAACTTCCCCAAGTTATGTAAAACTTCGAGTCAGGACTAATAGATAAACCTTTTTTCGCTCTGTTTTGAGCCTCTGGTTATAAGTCACCCGATCTTTAGATAGCTTATGATTGGGATCATTACTTCGAAGTTACTGTCAATTGTCATCACTCTATCTGATATGGGGCGTTGGTTTTGGTAGAGTTTCCAAATACACCGACCCTTTCATTATTCGTGGGGTCTGTGGTGACGAGTCGGGGAAAGTGCGTCTGCTTGAATATTCTCAGCCCTTATTATTCCTTGGAGTTCAAAATGCTTCCAAAAACTTATTTAAACCTTCTAGTCTTGACCCTATGATGCATACTCAGCTATTCGGAGTTCCCTTACTTCATTATTCCCCTAAAAAACTGTCGTGTACAACTAGTTTGTTAAGTCAGTACAGGCCCAGAGTCTATTTCACTTCTTAAATTGTTCTTCAAAGTGAATCGCTGACCAATAAAGCTTTATATCTCTAACATTATTATTAGTTGCTTTGAACTCGAAAACCTTAGAGCCTATTGCGAATTTTTCTAAGAAAACCCTTGAGGACTAGTTAAAATCAAAACCAGCCCTGGCTCTTTTCAATTTGTAGATGGGTCCCGTCGGACATATAAAGGTCCAACTCAGGGTCCTTAATCCCTAACCTTCATACTGTTCGATGTATTTTTTGCTTCCTTTTGGACAGTCATTTACCGAAACAAAAATTATGTTACAAAATTATGCTAGGGCCTGGCCTTTAATCGTCGTTCTTCGGGTTTCTACCTTATGTTAATATCCACTGGGGGGGAGTTTAATATGTCCAAGTCCACCAGTCCTGTCCTAAGAGTTTGAGCTTATGTTAAAATCTTTCTTTAGCAATTTATCTGTCAACATAGTGATTGTTCTCTCATCCCTGAAAAGTACAGACGAAGTTTACCATGCCACTATCACCAAGGCCAATACGACAAATTTTTCCATGTTCTTGGGGTAATGAAGTCTCCTTGTCTTTGGGGAAGGCACGACTTATATAGTAGATAGGTTTCTACACACCATCTTCTTCTTTAATACAATGCTGCCCAATTGCCGTTCGGAGACGCTGCAATGTATTAAAATACAGTTCCTCACCGGGGTAGTATGGCTTTTATAATGATAGGAGGGTTTAACAAAATATTTTTTGATTTCCTCACAACGCAGCTGTTTGGGGCATTTTAGGGATCCATTCAAGTTCTCTTCGCCCCCTCTCAAAGTGTCGAAAGAACGGGGAGACAATTTTTCTGCTGATCTGGGTGGACCCAAAAAGCCCCTAAAGCTGCCCACTCTTCACAATCAATCTATGCACCCTCCCTAAAAATTCCTCGGGGCCCTCTTATTTCAATTACTGCTTTTTATTTTTTCTCGAATTAGCTTTATTATTTAACTCGTTTAGCTCACCATAATAGCCCAAAAACCTTTCCTGCCTTTTAAGTCCGGGAAAATATACTTGCTTGGATTTAATCTCATATTGTTCTTACCTCGGACTTTCATAAGACATTCCTTCTAAGATTTCGCCTATATGGTCAAGGATTGTCCCTGCTCTTCACTATTTCATATCACCGCGATAGTAGGCACTCCAATGTTTCTCCCTATTTGCTTGGAGAAAACCTTATTCACCATTCTTTGATATATTGCCCCCTCGCAATTGATCAGAACCAAAGGGCAATCGCCCGATACCGATATCTGTAGGTCTCTCGGGGAGAGTAAGTGAAGGTTGTCTTGGGCATGTCTCTGGGGGACTATACTAATTTGGTTTGTAGCATGAGATGCATATAGAAAAGCTGCTGTAGCAATACTATGTGCCTACTGTTCACATCAATAAGTTGGTCGATGAAGGGGGTTAGAAATCTTTTGGGGAATACTTTCAATCAGAATCTATGTAATTCACACACATTCTCTCCATTTCTCATATTGCCTTTTTTGCCAAAAACCATGTTAGGCCCAACCCATTCAGGAATATTCTATCTCATAAAATGAATCTTACATTCAATAATTTTCATACCACTTCACTCATCAATTCCCCTTGTGTCGTTTGGGAGCACGGTTTATATTTTTTTGTTCTTGTCCATTTTTGTTCAGTGTTCACAACGTTAACCCGATGGAGTTGATTATTTTCTCCATAAGATCCTTGGTATTCACATCTTACGGGGAACAAGCAAATACATCAAAAAAATTCGTGAAGTATGGATGTCAAACTTCTCCCTATAACTCTTGTCTCCAAGCCTTAGTCGATATTTTATTTAACTTTTTTTATTGTCGATCAATGAGTTCTATCTCCTCTTAATCGTCCCTATAGGTTTCCTCTAGGGGGTTCCGTAAAAGCTCTCTTCCTCGAACCTTTCCATTTTCAATGTTCTCTGAATTGTCATGAAGACGTTCCTTTCCGTGTTTTTGGTCTCGTTGGAGGCAGGGATCCATTTGTTTTAAAAGTTCCCACCCCCCCCATCCGCATAGAGTTATCGGGAGGTTTTTCTGACTTTCCACTTACGACCCCTATCCCCGTTCCCTTTGGGCGGGGGGCTGAGGGAAATTTTCATCTTTCAGGTGAGGCAAATAAAAGTGATTGCCCTTAGCGGTTGTCAAAAGTCGTTCTCCCGAATATAACATTGTAGTGTCGAAAGGACTGTTTATGGAGTAAGAATTTCATGTCAATTTTGATTGACAAGGGGCTTTGATCTGACCACCACCGGGGAGAGTTATTGTTCATCCCGCGATTGTCCTATCTAGCTTTGTTTTACCCGAAATCCATATAGTGGAGTCTCCTTGCAAACGGCTTCCATCTGCATTCATTGTAGATTCCAACCTGTTTAGAGTATTATGGTATAAGAATATCCACCGAAACTTCCAATTATCCACCAATATCTTGTTGAATATGATAAATTCAGTGATTGATTGTTCAACATTTACCAAGGGCATCCTCCTGCGGGGTGAATGATCCCGACGTTAATTTCTCATTGGAGAATGATAATAGTTTTATCAGCACAGGAATTGTTTTTTGGGGTGGGTTATTTGTATAAGCTGTAAAACTTCTTGGGCATACATTTTTTCACGTTTATTAGACTCTTTCCTGATGGTTGATCCACCCTTAATCGTGTTGATGTGGCCCCCGATTGGGTTTCTCTTCGTTATTATTTAGTTACGCATCCCGATGGCATTGTATGGCCCTATCTGGCCACATACCTGTCTAGTTCTCCCAACTTTATTTGCTCCTTAATTAATTCTTTGAGGCTGGGTAACATTACTATGTGTTGTGTCCCACGTCTCGATGGTATTCATAAAATTGGCTCATATCTCTTCTGTTCTTACAGTTATCATTCTCGAGGGTCTTTTGAAGAATGGGCAATTTTTAATCTCATTTAAGAACTTTGCTCTATCAGTGTTTAGAGGTGTGTAGGGGCCTTCGGGTCTTCTACCCTCTTATAATGAATTTTTGCCCGAAATGTCGCCCTCTGTCCCAATTCTTTCGGTCATTCTTATCCTCCCGACGAACATCTTTTCGATTCTTCCCATTATCATTTTTCTGACCCTGACCATTTTTCAAGGTCCCAAGGGCCTCCTCGATCCCCATGTAGAGTTCTATACGGTCATAAAGCTCGTTCAATGTATAGTAGGAATCTCCTTGATGCATAACTCTACCTGTGACAACCCAGATTTTCAGAAATTATTAAATAAGAATTTAATAAATAAAATTCTTATTATGAGATGTTTTGAGTTTGAATATGTGTATATATGTGTTTCATATTATGAAATATGTGATTTGATGTAAAGAGAATTATATATTCGTGTATTTGGGAAAAGAGGTTTAATAGTTAATTAAACCATTGAATGAAGTGAAGGAAATTGTTACGAAAAAAATATTTACTGAATATTAGTAAGTTAAAAATTATATTATGAAATAATATAATCTATTGTTATGTCTTGTGGGCAATGGAATTGTTATGAATTAAATTTCATGAATAATAAGAGTAAATTCACTTAAATGAAGATATATATATTTATTTTAATAAAATGAGAAAGTAATGTGTTACATATAAATGTAACATATTAATGTAGTATGATTGTGAATTTCGTCGATTAAAATTTTGATCAAATAAACATTTGATGGAAATTATTGTAGAATAATTTTATTAAGCGTGTTAATATTAAGTAAATTGATGATAAACAATTTTAGTGTTAGTGCGTATTTTATTACGCGAGTAATATTCTAATTTAATTTAATAATTAAATTAGAGGAATAGTGATTTATTAAATGAAATTATAATTATTATCTAATTGGAGATTATAAATTTTGTTAGTAAGATTTAATTAGATTTATTAATATAATAAGTTTAATTAAATTAAAGTGTGACGAAATATCATATAATAAGAAGATTATTAAAATAAAGAGAAAAATGGGATTTTTGAATTGATGCCAAACAAGGCCGTGTGGCCTTTGGCTTTCTTAACTGATGAAACTCCCCACTAAAAGTCACGTAAGCTATCAGGAGTTGGAAAACAAAGAATAGAGGAGAGGAAGAGAGAAAATTGAGAGAGTTCTTAGGAAATTGAGAAGAAAATTCTAAAAATCAAAGAAAAAGGAGAGCAAGCAAGCAATTCTTATCATGTATCTAGATAATCTAAGCAAGAATCAAAGGTAAAAACCTAGCTTTAAGTTTTTAATTTTCTATTCCTTGAATTTTCTTTAAAATGGAGTTTTGGTTGATGACTCGATGAGATGTTGGTTATATTAGTTTATAAACATGTTTAATCAGTTATATAGTGTTTATATATGATTTTGGAGTTAATAATCCATGGAAAACATGTTTAAAATAAAGAATTTAGTTTTTGGTTGAATATGTATATTTTGGCTTACTTTGGAGTCAAAATTGATTGTCAATGCGTACATAAAACTGTAAATTGATAATGGATTGTTGTTATGCATTGAAAAACGAAAACAACGGAAGTTGAATGGACCAATTTGGTTGAGTAACGAATCTGTAGCGATTGATTGCGCTAATTTATAAAAGTTTGTAAAACTAGTATGAATTGTGATATTTTTTAAGCCTTTAAAATAGTTGTTTAAGTTGTATAAGATGTGAGAATCACTGTTTACATGTTGGATTTTGCTTTTACAAAGATTATAATATTTGGGTATGTCTAATTTGTTGATAAAATGAAGAAATTGGGAAATTTTGGTTTGAAATTGCACTGAATCGCGAACTGTAGGAATTGACAGTCAGGTCTACCGCCCCGGCGGTAGGAATGAGCTGGTTTTGTCGCCCTGGCAGTTTATTTGTACTGGATTTGTCGCCCCGGCGGTAGCCTCGCCCCAACGCTGATTTGTGAAGGATTCTACCACCCCGGCGGTGGAACAGGAAATGAAATTTTCTTTTTCTTTGTGGCCATGCTATGCTACTATATGCATGTCTAAAGTTTCAACTAATATATTAATTGGGATATTAAAAGGATGATATTGAATAGAGAATAAAATGAAGGATTATGAAAAGTAAAGTAGAGTTAATACCAAGTATTGCTGTGTGATTAATAAATATTTTGCATGATTATATATCGTGTAGGATACGTGAAGTGCAGATAAGTATAAGCTAAATATGGTAATTGGTAATCTACGAACCAGGCAAGTCTTTCAGTTCCTATTTGCTATGTGAACTTGATGTTGAATTGTGTTAATTTATTTTGCAATCACATGACAAATTGCATGTATTATCAGCATGAAAGGTTATAGTCAACTTATGACTATTGATTGAATAGAGAATGTTGGTTGAGTAAGGAACTCAATCTTTATACTTGTTACGTGAATTGTCGAATGTATGTTAAACTAGTATAATGATTATGAGATGTATGTTGAGCATGTTATTATGTGTTATGTGATGCATACAAACTGTTAGATATGCTGAGTTGCGAGCTCATTCTTGCAAATAACCATTTTTGCAGGTTAAGGATCCAAGGTAACGTTATGTGATGCTTGAAAGGCATAGATCAAAGTGAAGCATGAAGATTAAATAAATTTAGTTGATGTAGTTATGTTGAACCATGTTTAAGAGTTTGATAAATGTACTTGATAATTTAAAATGTGTAATTTACAATGAGTTGTAAGATTCCATTGTTTTGATGTGAAGTTATATTATCCTACATGTAAGAATAATAATCTGAGATGTAAATTCTTATTTCGAAACAATGATGATGTGAATTGTAATGCCCGTAAATTTTGAACGTCATTATTAATTAAATATAATTTAATTTTAATGAGTTAACTTTGTGTTATTAATTAAACCTTTGGGTGTATTGGTGGATTATGTGACGATGTGGCTTATTGACATAAATTTGTGTTAAGGGATCACTAGTAGTATATTTAAAATAGTGAGCAAACCCTAAGGCTTTATATCTACAAAGTTGACAAGATATTTACTAAATTAAGTATTCAAGTAAATTAAATATAGTTAGTAAATAAGGTGTGTGAATTAATTAATGATAGTAATTGTTGATGAGATATGGTCCAAATTGGATTATAATTATTCATAGTTAATTTAGTAATTATTGATTGATTGACTAAGTTACTTAATTAATGAACCTAGTCCAATCATTTATATTAATCATGGATTGAGTATTAATTGTGTGACTTATTAAGTGAGCTATCATGGGGTTAAATTAAATGACTCAATATTGCATTAAATAGATAAGGATTTTATTAGCCTAATCATTTAAATTGGAAGTCAATGGTAATTAATGTGTGGTCCAAAACCTAGCCACTTAATTTATTAAATGTGTAACAATTGTTTATTTATTTAAACTTAATTGGGACAACATTTTGGGACAAAATCCCTCCTTGTCGTGCACTTAGGAGAAAGGAGGAGTAAGTTGATTTCAAACTTTATTTTAATTAAGTAGCTAGCTTGTGTGGGAAGTTGTAATGGTAGACTTGACATCATAGCTTCCTATAATGTCAAGTAGCTACCTATGAAGTGTCATAGCTTCCTAATGTGTCACTAGCCACCCAAGTGACACAAGTCTTTCACTAGCTTCATGATGACAAAAGGTAGAGGTTTCTTGCTATTATCCAATTAGTAAGCCTTTATCCAAGGGACAACAAAGATATGGGGGATATTAGTAACTCTTACACAAAGGACAAGGTTGTCAAGCTCCCATTGGTGGAAAATCTAATTAGCACACTTAAAGATAAGATTAAGGCTAAATGAAAGGGATAAGGTGAACTCTTATATCCAAGGGGCAAGAAAGATGTGGGAGATAATAGCATGAATTCTAATTTAGCATTATACTTGCAAGTATTTTATCCTTTCATTTTATTTCAAGTTCATTTCTTCTTTTCATCTCCTTCTTTCATTTCTCCCAAGCAAGAACATATAGTAAGAGCTTAGAGAGGAAAAGAGAGTGAGATTAGCATAGTTCATGCATCCCAAGTTCATCACATAACTTTTGGTAGATCAAGGAGAGTAGCTACAAGATCAAGGTGAAAGCCTAAACCATTTCCTTCTTTTTCTTACTTTATTTTTTTTTTTTTCATAGTTTTGAGAGATTTTGTTCTAAAGACTACAAGAATCATTAGATCTTCATGCTTCATGTATAGATCTAATCCTCTTGAGTGTTAGAATGGAGATTCAAAGGAAGAAAAGGAACTTATGTTCTTAAAGGGTAAAAACCCTTAGCTTTTTCTTCACTTGGATCACCCATAAACTTGAGATCTATAACTTAGATTTGTGATCCGTCGAAAGAGGGTGGTAGCTACATGAGTTAGCTAGTAAACCCAAGTGGTAGAACACAAAATCCATCAAGTTTTTGCAGCCATGGGGCTGTTTTCCCCGAAACAGGTCCATTTAAAGGTCTTAAAACCAAGAAGCTTGTTGTCCTCGTTTTTCCAAAGGTTGTTTCGGCCAGTTATGGATCTTTTAAAAATTTGGAAAAAAATCACAGAGGTACCTTAAGAAAGTATCTACAAGTAAGAAAAAGATACGAACACGTTTCGATGTGTAATTTTTGTGTAATGACTTTTACCGTGAAAGGACTCCTAAATATTCATACTCGGATTTCTCATTGTGTTTACCTTGAAACAATATGAAAATTTTACTGTATGTTTATATAATTATGAGAGTGTATCCTAAAAATTTCAGAATTTTCTGAGCGAAAACTCGATTTATGAAAAATATAACAAGATTGCAGAGGTTTTGAGTACTTTAAAAATAGTAAATCATTTTCTAAAATTCTAGGAAAATTTGTGGATCATTATTGGATCATATACTATAATCCAGATCCGGAGGATAATAATTTTCAGAACCTATTTGCTATTTTTCATAATAATGTTATAGTTATGGTTTAAAAGAAAATAAATGGTTAAATGATGTCATAGAATAAGGAAAATGTGATTTTTAAGCTTGGATACTCCTAATATTATATATTCTGACTATTGAGAGGTATTTTGGTAATATTTAATGAGAAATAATATTTATGACCTTTTATGGGTAGTAAAGGAGTTGTTTAATAAAGGGTTAAAACAATTAGAATAAATTGTTTATTCGCCTAATAACATATTAAAATATTACTAATGATATTTGTAATATGAGAATTCGATATTTTTTAAGTAAACAAAGAAATATTAAAGATTAAAAACTTTATGGAAATATTATTGAATGGGTAATAATATTTGTTTTAAGCAATTAATAAATGATTAAGATATTATTAAAATGGCTAATAATATTAGATTAAAATATTATTAATGATATGAGAATTAAAATATTATTAAGAGATTAATAATATTAGATTAAAGTATTATTGGATGATTAAAATATTATTAAGATGTTAATAATATTAGTAAACGAATAAAAGTGTTTATTAGTGGACTAATAATACTAAGAAGTGAATTAAATATTATCAGGATTAATTATATTAAGTGTCTTATAGGATTTACGATAGTTTATTAACTTATGTGTGCTATATGATTTGCTTAATTGTTAAATAAATAGCATAAGTAAGTGTATCGATATACAACTACGCAGTACTAATTGGTAGATCGACGTTATCAATGTTAGATTCTTCAAGGCCAATTAGTTAAAGCTAGAATTATTTGTAGCTGAGCAGACAGACAAGTTCCCTAACTCAAACTCGAGTTATGATTTTTGAAGCATGATTAGTGAATAATTATTGTTGATTATTCACATCTATATTGGTTATTGAGATTCTCACCTTGTGCAATTGAATACCTATTCTATTGTTATTGAATTGTGAATTAGATTAAAGTTCTTTCAAGCATGAACTGTTTATGAGATAGATCTATGTTTTTTGTATCAGCTAGATCAAGCATGTCTAAATTTGTGAAATCAAATGTATTTTAAAAGCTGTTCTTATTAATTTGCTATAGTAAGAACTCGTGGCTGAGAAAAAGATAAATTTGATTAAGGCATGATATCAATGCTGGTTTATTAAGTGTTTATGCATAAATCACGGGGTATGAAAGGTTGATCCCCTTGATTACCAAAACTTTTTAAGAGGTTCAGTTTAAATGCTGAGAACCTTGGCAAATGTCTACGGTTATTTCCAACCACTCAGTAATTGTCATTCAATTATTCGAATATTCAATTGTTGACTATTAATTCATGTTTCTTCACAATTTTATAGTGTCGTTGAACATTGAAAGCGAAACTTCCTTCTATTCATGATATATCTCCCTTGTGTATAAACTTGCTAAGCAAATTAGTTGTTTACCCTTGCTATATCATGATCTTTATTTCAGCTAAGACAGAAACGTCTAAAGGGGACAAAGGAAAAGGGAAGGTGCAAGAGTAGTTGCCTGATATGGCTTATGTACTAGTTTATCTTAAATGTTATTTGGTTATGTGAACTCTTATTGTATTAAGGGTATGTTTTAAGTTAAGGTTAAAGAACCTTGGGACCATGATTGTAAGACTTTATTACTATTTTAATAGACGTTGTATGTTTATTATTCCGCATTAGTTAGAAAGTATGTTGTTGTTGAGTATCGTGAACACCGAATTCGAGGTTAGGAAACCCGGATTTGGGGGTGTCACATGAATCATAGAATAAAAATTGATTCTAGAATATGTGATTGATAAAGGTTATGATTTAGGGAAAGATGAGAAAGAAAACTAAAAAGTTTAAATTTATTCCGCATTTTATTAAATTTAACATTGATTAATGTTGTAAAGTCAGAATGAAGATGTATTGCTAACGACCGATGTGGAAAGTTGAATTGTATGAATTTTGGGGTCGTTACAGTTGGTATCAAAGCTGATAGGTTAGAAACCTTAGGTAAGAGTACCTTAGACTATAACCGTAGAAAAGACGATAGGGATGATGAGGAATGAACTCGAATAGAGTAAACGATATAATACGAGAATAATAAGTTAAGAATAATTATGGTGCAATCATATTCTTTAATGGTTGATGTATGGCATCTGGGCTAAACAATTCCTTCTGAGAGCGGAGGTTGATACGAACTAGCAACCAATCTAACTCGTTGTGAGAGACAGTGTAGACGAAACGGTAACTAGTTTGTTGGTTGTTTATGGGAAACCACTCAGGTGCTATACTGAACACTATAAGAGACTCGAGGTGTATCGAGTATAGAATTATGGATACGTATGATGAAGAAGTGATTCTTTTCATATAGGCGGATACATGAGATGAGTTAAGTCTTAGAAACGTTACAAGAAGAAGATGCGAATGACGCGAAGTAAACTCGAATAAAATAGTGAATACTATGAATGAAGTTAGAGATTCTTAAAGGAATAATCGATATATAAACAAAGAGATTCAAAGAAGAATCTTGAAGAGTTATAAAAGATGAGAACCAGGAGTTACCTGACTCCAGTAATAAAGATGGTGTAATAAATAGACGATGTCTATAAGATGAGAATGATATTAATGATAAGGATGAACTCAAATAGAGTTTAGAGAATTCATGTGAGACAAGATTATGATAAAATGTTTAGGTTCAGAGAAGAACCTGAAGAGCTAAAAGAATAGAAACACCTGAGTTGATTAATTATAAGATAACGTGATTAAAGAGAAGAATAAAGAAGATCGTAGGATGAGACGATCATAAGGTAAGAAGAATCGTAAGAAGAGTTGATGATAGAACGAGATCACGATGTGATCTGCTAAAGTTGAAAAATGTCAGAGGATCTTAAATGATTGAATAGTTGTAGCATGATGCTATAAAGAGATGGTACTATGAAATAGTACGAGGTAAACTCACGAGGAGTTATGGATGATGTAATACGAGTATTTCATATCAAGCAAAGAGTAAGTTAAGAGTAAGATGGAATTAGGTGGGATTTTAATGGAGGACTCGTGTTAGTGGCTGAGTTGTACAATTCCTTGTATGGGCGGGGAATTTATGCTTGGTTTGAGAACCACTTAGCTTCTTATATCGATATAGTGGTTGAGTTGAACAATTCCTTGTATGGGCGGGGAATTTGTGCTTGGTGTAATAACCATTTAGCTTCTTATATTGATTAGTGGCCGAGTGAACCAATTCCTTGTATGGGAAGGGGATTGTGTTTGGTTTGAGAACCACTTAGCTTCCTATATTGACAATTCATTGCAATGTTGGTATCGCGTTATCACTATAAGTATGACGAGAAGGTGATTCTTTTCTCATATTTATATTTGATAGTTATAGAATATTAAGATTAGGTACAGTTTTTAAAACTCATACTTATGGTAGGTTCGTGACTCATAATTGTATGGTGGAACCCCTCAGCGAATGGACGATTTTAGTCTGACTAGGATAAGTTCCTAAAACCATATGTTGTGGTAAGTTCCTGAACTTCCAAAGTGTGGTAAGTTTGATGAACTATATTGGGTATAGAAAAGTTATGGATAGAGAGCATTGATGATATTGAAGAATGATAAAATGATTGATTAATGAAGCAATGGAGTAAAGATTGAAGTTGATGGAGAAAATGGAGATTCCAAATCTTCTAGCTATGCTAGAGTTTCGAAATTTATTGACATCGTGCTAATATTCGCAATCTGTGTTCTCAAAAATATATTGGGTCAATGTTTGAACCAATAAGTTTTAAAAAAGTGCTATTATTCGTATGTCTATGCTAATTGTTTTTGCTAGATAAAAATGATTTGAAATTATCAAAATGTATTTTGAACGATGGAATCCTCAATGCAATCGAACCTAGTATTAGATGTGATCGAAGGATCGTCAGCCCACTATGGTATGATGTAGTATGACAAAGTCCTAAAATGACGACATTCTCAACGTACTATTAAACGGCACAGTATCATGACGTCATAAAAGAATTTTATTTTTCTGTTAAGTTATGAAAATATATGCCAATTAAGCTAGCTAAAAATGTTTTGACTAATGTCCGAATTGTTATTCAAGGTCTATGCTAATTGATTCGGCTAGACAACTGTTGAAAGGTGTTTATGAAGTTCAAGAGTTCTTTGAGATTTTGTGCCAAACCAGTTTATTCTGGTACGGAATTTGTATTAAGTCTGAGGTAAACCAACCCTGTAATGGGGGTTACGCAATAGCGTTAATATATATGTGCACAATACATAGTACAAAAGGCTGATCACCTAGAGTACGAGAAGAGATGGTCCATAGTCTTTTGACTGTTAAAGGTTACAGTAGAAATATCTGTTAACCTAGGACAAGGTTCAAGTCTTTACGACTCCTCAACATGATATTGAAAGTTTTTGAATGAATCTTTTAAATTCCTGAGCTACTCTTACTGCTTCCCAATTATTGAATAATTGTGGAAGATTCTTATTCTTTTGAAAGGTGAAAGTGGAAAGGAAGATATTCCTTAGAAATGGATAAGTTGTAAAATGCGGCATGTGGTGATGAGTAAGTTAAACAAACTATAATAAATCTCAAAAAGGAATGAAATTCCAGAAAGGGAATAGATAAATTTAGCTGATGATGAGTAATGATGAGAAATTTTTAAAAGAGGAAGATATGAAGAATGCGATGATCTTAAAAAGATCCTAAGAGAAAGAACTTGATTGTAGAACCCAATGAATAAGTAGAGATTAACGTAGAGTCCATTTCGATAAATGGAAGGAACAAATATTAGTAAATTAAAATTTTGAGGATGAAATTCTTAGAAGAAAGGGTGAATGTGATATCCCGAATATTTATACGATGCTAAATCAAGATATTTATGATTACAACGAGTATATTATGCAATGATGCTTAAAGAAAGCAAATGAATGCGTTAAAGGGTTAACGAATATATAATACTTGAAGTGTTCCAAGTTTAAGTGAAGGTGATGAAATAAAACCTACACTAAAGTAAATGCGTTAAAATTATTCAACGATAATTGTGAAGGAGATTTGGTGAAAAACGCGTAAGGGAGGTTTCGTTGATTCCGAGGACGGAATCCTTATAAGGAAAGAAGGATGTGACAACCCAGATTTTCAGAAATTATTAAATAAGAATTTAATAAATAAAATTCTTACTATGAGACGTTTTGAGTTTGAGTATGTGTATATATGTGTTTCATATTATGAAATATGTGATTTCATGTAAAGAGAATTATATATTCGTGTATTTGGGAAAAGAGGTTTAATAGTTAATTAAACCATTGAATAAAGTGAAGGAAATTGTTACGAAAAAGATATTTACTGAATATTAGTAAGTTAAAAATTATATTATGAAATAATATAATCTATTGTTATGTCTTGTGGGCAATGGAATTGTTATGAATTAAATTTCATGAATAATGAGAGTAATTCACTTAAATGAAGATATATATATTTATTTTAATAAAATGAGAAAGTAATGTGCTACATATAAATGTAACATATTAATGTAGTATGATTGTGAATTTCGTCGATTAAAATTTTAATCAAATAAACATTTGATGGATATTATTGTAGAATAATTTTATTAAGCGTGTTAATATTAAGTAAATTGATGATAAACAATTTTAGTGTTAGTGCGTATTTTATTACGCGAGTAATATTCTAATTTAATTTAATAATTAAATTAGAGGAATAATGATTTATTAAATGAAATTATAATTATTATCTAATTGGAGATTATAAATTTTGTTAGTAAGATTTAATTAGATTTATTAATATAATAAGTTTAATTAAATTAAAGTGTGACGAAATATCATATAATAAGAAGATTATTAAAATAAAGAGAAAAATGGGATTTTTGAATTGATGTCAAACAAGGCCTCGTGGCCTTTGGCTTTCTTAACTGATGAAACTCCCCACTAAAAGTCACGTAAGCTATCAGGAGTTGGAAAACAAAGAATAAAGGAGAGGAAGAGAGAAAATTGAGAGAGTTCTTGGGGAATTGAGAAGAAAATTCTAAAAATCAAAGAAGAAGGAGAGCAAGCAAGCAATTCTTATCATGTATCTAGATAATCTAAGCAAGAATCAAAGGTAAAAACCTAGCTTTAAGTTTTTAATTTTCTATTCCTTGAATTTTCTTTAAAATGGAGTTTTAGTTGATGACTCAATGAGATGTTGGTTATATAAGTTTATAAACATGTTTAATCCGTTATATAGTGTTTATATATGATTTTGGAGTTAATAATCCATGGAAAACATGTTTAAAATAAAGAATTTAGTTTTTGGTTGAATATGTATATTTTGGCTTACTTTGGAGTCAAAATTGATTGTCAATGCGTACATAAAACTGTAAATTGATAATGGATTGTTGTTATGCATTGAAAAACGAAAACAACGGAAGTTGAATGGACCAATTTGGTTGAGTAACGAATCTGTAGTGATTGATTACGCTAAATTATAAAAGTTTATAAAACTAGTATGAATTGTGATATTTTTTAAGCCTTTAAAATAGTTGTCTAAGTTGTATAATATGTTAGAATCACTGTTTACATGTTGGATTTTGTTTTTACAAAGATTATAATATTTGGGTATGTCTAATTTGTTGATAAAATGAAGAAATTGGTAAATTTTGGTCTAGAATTGCACTGAATCGCGAACTGTAAGAACTGACAGTCAGGTCTACCGCCCCGACGGTAGGAATGAGTTGGTTTTATCGCCCCGACGGTTTATTTGTACTGGATTTGTCGCCTCGACGCTGATTTGTGAAGGATTCTACCGCTCCGGCGATGGAACAGGAAATGAAATTTTCTTTTTCTTTGTGGTCATGTTGTGCTACTATATGCATGTCTAAAGTTTCAACTAATATATTAATTGGGATATTAAAAGGATGAAATTGAATAGAGAATAAAATGAAGGATTATGAAAAGTAAAGTAGAGTTAATACCAAGTATTGTTGTGTGATTAATAAATATTTTGCATGATTATATATCGTGTAGGATACGTGAAGTGCAGATAAGTATAAGCTAAATATGGTAATTGGTAATCTACGAACCAGGCAAGTCTTTCAGTTCCTATTTGCTATGTGAACTTGATGTTGAATTGTGTTAATTTATTTTGCAATCACATGACAAATTGCATGTATTATCAGCATGAAATGTTATAGTCAACTTATGACTATTGATTGAATAGAGAATGTTGGTTGAGTAAGGAACTCAATCTTTATACTTGTTACGTGAATTGTCGAATGTATGTTAAACTAGTATAATGATTATGAGATGTATGTTGAGCATGTTATTATGTGTTATGTGATGCATGCAAACTGTTAGATATGCTAAGCTGTCGAGCTCATTTTTGCAAATAACCATTTTTGCAGGTTAAGGATCCAAGGTAACGTTATGTGATGCTTGAAAGGCATAGATCAAAGTGAAGCATGAAGATTAAATAAATTTAGTTGATGTAGTTATGTTGAACCATATTTAAGAGTTTGATAAATGTACTTGATGATTTAAAATGTGTAATTTACAATGAGTTGTAAGATTCCATTGTTTTAATGTGAAGTTATATTATCCTACATGTAAGAATAATAATCTGAGATATAAAGTCTTATTTCGAAATAATGATGAAGTGAATCATAGAATAAAAATTGATTCTAGAATATGTAAATGATAAAGGTTATGATTCAGGGAAAGATGAGAAAGAAAACAGAAAAGTTTAAAGTTATTTTGCATTTTATTAAGTTTAACATTGATTAATGTTGTAAAGTCAGAATGAAGATGTATTGCTAACGACCGATGTAGAAAGTTGAATTGTATGAATTTTGGGGTCGTTACAGTTGGTATCAAAGCTGATAGGTTATACACCTTAGGGAGGAGTACCTTAGGCTATAACCGTAGAAAAGACGATAGGGATGATGAGGAATGAGCTCGAATAGAGTAAACGATATAATACGAGAATAATAAGTTGAGAATAATTATGGTGCAATCGTATTCTTTAATGGTTGATGTATGATATCTGGGCTAAACAATTCCTTCAGAGAGCGGAGGTTGATACGAACTAGCAACCAATCTAACTCGTTGTGAGAGACAGTGTAGACGAGATGGGAACTAGTGTGTTGGTTATTTGTGGGAAACCACTCAGGTGCTATACTGAACACTATTAGAGACTCGAGGTGTACCGAGTATAGAATTATGGATACGTATGATGAAGTGATTCTTTTCATATAGGTGGATACATAAGATGAGTTAAATCTTAGAAACGTTACAAGAAGAAGATGCGAATGACGCGAAGTAAACTCGAATAAAATAGTGAATACAATGAATGAAGTTAGAGATTCTTAAAGGAAGAATCGATATATAAATAAAGAGATTCAAAGAAGAATCTTGAAAAGTTATAAAAGATGAGAACCAGGAGTTACCTGACTCTAGTAATAAAGATGGTGTAATAAATAGACGATGTCTATAAGATGAGAATGATATTAATGACAAGGATGAACTCAAATAGAGTTTAGAGAATTCATGTGAGACAAGATTATGATAAAATGTTTAGGTTCAAAGAAGAACCTGAATAGCTAAAAGAACAGGGAACACCTAAGTTGATTAATCATAAGATAACGTGATTAAAGAGAAGAATAAAGAAGATCGTAGGATGAGACGATCATAAGGTAAGAAAGAATTGTAAGAAGAGTTGATGATAGAACGAGATCACGACGTGATCTGCTAAAGTTGAAAAATGTCATAGGATCTTAAATGATTGAAAAGTTGTAGCATGATGCTATAAAGAGATGGTACTTTGAAATAGTACGAGGTAAACTCACGAGGAGTTATTGATGATGTAATACAAGTATTTCGTATCAAGCAAAGAGTAAGTTAAGATTAAGATGGAATTAGGTGGGATTTTAATGGAGGACTCGAGTTAGTGGCTGAGTTGTACAATTCCTTGTATGGGCGGGGAATTAGTGCTTAGTTTGAGAACCACTTAGCTTCTTATATCGATATAGTGGTTGAGTTGAACAATTCCTTGTGTCCGGATATAAATCCTAGCAGGCTGGATTGGGCTCCTTTTGTTGGGCTCGGCCCAAAGGCCAATCACGCCTAGCGGATGGTATGAGGACTCTCTAGTCCGAAAAGGCTTGGGCCAGTATTTTAAGCCCTTGTGGTTCCTTACTGGACAGTACTCCTATCGGATCAAGGTAGTTGCATCCGGGTCTGATAAGGATTCTGGGCAGTACACTCCTAGTTGGGTTAGAAAGTAGCCAAGTGAATCCTATAAATACTCAAATAACAATGAAGGCCAGGTACAACACTTTTACCCTACTAAATATTTGACCTCCATTGTTAGCGTACCTTGAGCTTGTTACTTACTCTTACACCCGAGGAGTCTCCACACGGCCCAAGCCGTTGGGACTTTTGTGCAGGTACACGCGCGGAGAGTGGATTGGACGCGCGGCGGAATCCAATGTAGAAAAACAAAATCAAGCGTTAACATTGGCGCTAGAAGGAGGGCACTTTTAGTAGTAATATCTGTAATCAAAACAATTCACATGACGACTTCACGATCACAACGAACACACCCTCAAGGATCCCAAGGAGCATCCCTCTTCGGCTCAAATACAAAAAAGCACCTGAATAGGGAATACCCTCGGACTGACGCCTTCGAGAATCCTTAGGAGCATCTCTCTTCGGGTCAATGCTTTCGGGCACCTGAAGAGAAAGTGCCCTCGGTTTGACGCCTTCGGGATCCCGAGGAGTTCAATTTCCTCTCAGTAATTCGAGTTCTTGGACTGCTAGAGCCTCCAGTTTACTCCCCTAGTACATGTCTCATACTAGAGGAGTAGGGGGCAATGTTCGGATATATATTCTCATGGGCTTGATCGGGCTCCTCATCTTGGGCTCGGCCCAAAGGCCCATCATGCTTAATGAGTTTCAAGAGGACTCTCTAGTCCGAAAAGGCTTGAGCCAGTATTCTAAATCCTTATGGTTCCTTATGGGATAATACTTCCTTTGGATCAAGATAATTGAATTTGGGTCTGATAAAGATTCTAGGCAGTACACTCCTAGTTGGAGTAGAAAGTAGCCAAGTGAATCTTATAAATACCCAAATAACAATGAAGGCCAGGTACAACACTTTTACCCTACTAAATATTTGACCTCCATTGTTAGCGCACCTTGAACTTGTTACTTACTCTTACACTCGAGGAGTCACCACACGGCCCAAGCCGTTGGGACTTTTGTGCAGGTACACGCGCGGAGAGTGGATTGGACGCGCGGACAAAATCAAGCGTTAACATTGGCGCTAGAAGGAGGGCACTTCTCTGCTGATCGGGCCACAAACCTCCGAAGGGCGGCGAGTCTTCCTGTTAATCTTTGAACATCTTTAAAATTCCTCGGGGACTGCATCTCGAGGATAGCCAATATCTTTTCGGGGTTAGCTTCTATCCCTCTTCGGCTTACCATGTACCCCAAGAATTTGCCCGACCCGAGGCCAAAAGTGCATTTGGTGGGATTAAGTCTCATGCTGTGGATCCTAACATTCTGAAAGCATTCTTCTAGATCTGACAAATGGTTTTCATCTCCCATGCTTCGGACGATCATATCATCCACATAGACTTCCATATTCCTGCCAATCTGATCTCTGAACACCCTATTCATCATCCGCTGATAGGTTGCTCCGGCATTGATCAGGCCGAACGACATGACTTTATAGGCGTAAATTGCTCGGTGAGTGATGAAGGATGTCTTCGGTATGTCTGGTTTGTGCATGGCAATCTGATTATACCCGGAGAAAGCATCCAGGAAGCGCATTAAATTGTGTCCCGAAGTAGAATCGATTAGCTGATCGATGTTCGGGAGAGGATAATAATCTTTCGGACATGCCTTGTTCAAATCTGTATAGTCCACACACATCCTCCACTTCCCGTTGTGCTTCCTTGCCAGTACCACATTGGCTAGCCACTCTGGGTAAGTTATTTCATAAATAAAGTTAGCAGCCAATAGTTTTTCAATCTCTTCATCGATTACCTTTTGTCGTTCGGGTGCTATGTTCCGTCTATTCTGCTTGACGGGTTTGTGACTGGGATCAACACTCAATTTATGCTCTGCTATACTTCTGTCAATCCCGGGCATATCGGACGGTGTCCATGCGAAGATGTCTGAATATTCCCTGATTAGATCGATGAGTTTGGATCTGACATTCGCCTGAAGCCCCGTACCAATCTGAATTGTCTTGGTGCTATCTTCCTGAAACAATGGAATCTCTTCGGTTTCTTCAGCAGGCGTAGCTATCGGCTCGGAGCCTCCTTCTGTAAAGGGTTCTAGCTCGATCTTCATCGTGGTTTTTTGCTTACTAACCCCCACAGAAGTCGCCTGGATAGTTTGGAGATAACACCTTCTAGATAAATCCTGATCGCCAGCCACTTCCCCAATCCCATTCTCAGTAGGGAATTTCATCTTCAGATGTGGAATGGAGGTGACTGCCTTCAAAGCTGCCAGAGTTGTCCTCCCGAGGATGGCGTTGTAGTTGCTCTCCACTTGGACCACATAAAACCTTATCATGATGGAAGCTTGTTTGGGAGCCGTGCCGAAGATCGTTGGTAACTCTATCGTCCCTACTATTCGGACTGGGTTGTTCCCGAAGCCATATAGCAGGGACTCATTGCAGATCTCCAGCTTCCTTCCCCCCAGATCCAGCCGATTGTAGGCATGGCTGTAGAGTACATCCACCGAACTCCCATTATCCACCAGCATCCGTTTCAAATCCATGGTTCCGACTTGAGCTGTAATGACCAGGGCGTCCTGATGCGGTGTAACTATTCCCGGGGGATAATCCTCATCGGAGAAGGTTATAGGTTCTGTTGGGGTAGTTTTAGATTGTCCAGACAACTGATGGACCTCCCTGCCGAAAGCTTTTCTTTTTCTATTGGATAGTGCTGATATCGGTCCACTAGATATACAATCCACGACTCCCTTTACCGCACCCGAAGATGGCGGTGGTGGAGCTATCCGATCAAAAGGACTCGGTTTGTATCGATCGGCCACATAGCAATCCAGGTTACCCCTCCGAACTTGCCTTTCGAGAAAATCTTTCAACTGATAACAATCCTCAGTATCATGCCCCTTGGCTTCATGGTAATCACAATATCTGTCCCCATTCTTTTGTCTGGCGAAGACTCTGATCCTCGGGGGCTTTTCATAGAAAGGCTGGTCTTTGATTTCCTTGATGATAACAGCTCTACTCAAGGTTAAGGGAGTGTAGTCCTTGTCATTATCCCTATTACCTCGGTCTCTCGAACCGTTATTCTTCTTTTGCCGATTATCGTGGGAATCTTTCTTGTCGTTCCCTTTCCTCGCCCTCGGGTCTCCTAATCTCATATGATTCAGGAATGTAGAATTCCGTCATCAGCAGATCGAAAAAAGGATTTTTGATAGAAGAAGGAATGTTGGCTACTCTATACTCTAAAGAGAAATACTTAGCCCTATTGTACTCTTCTACATCTCTCATGCGCTCTATGATTACCGGTTTCCATGGCTGACCTTCAGGAATTCCGGCTTGAGCGATTGTAACCTCATCTTCAACATAGGAAGATGAAGCTTGATCCCTATTACCCCCAGCCATCGAGAAAAGTAAGAAGGATGAATAACTTACTTGAGATATTCGGGGAAGAGGATAAACGATCGTTCCTAAAGCAGAATATCAAGAAGATGAAATCTCTCGAAGGAAATTTCTCTCTCTGTGTAAACGGATGAACTGGTGAGAAATGACGGCGAGGTTAAACTTTTTCTATAAAAGTAAATATCCGACGGCTGAAATTGATCCTATCTAACGGACGAGGCCAGAGGCGGGAGAATTCTTACTAATGAGGCTATAATGACTTACAGCTGTATCCGACTGTAGCGTTTTGAAATTCAAGAAACAACCATTGGCTGCCTGTGCTGGGATATTACTATTGGGCTTCGAAACGAAAAGACTGGGCCCAAACACATACTTATGAGCGGGGTCAACCCATCAGAGAAGCCCAATGTTATGACCAGATTGTTTATTCTCGGGACAATATTTCTAGGGATCCCAAGTGGCACCTTCCCTCGGTTCTTGTGCCTTCGAGCACCCGAGGAGCCCCACCCTTGGTCTGACGTCCTCGAAAGTCCCTATCTTCGGGCTAATACTTGAAGACACTTAGAGGAGAGATATCCTCGGTCTGACGCCTTCGGGTTCCCGAGAGCATCTATCCTCTCTCCTTGTTATAAATTTCCGGCTGATCAAAATCCTCTAACTCACCCCCCCAGTACATATCATATACTAAGGGAGTAGGGGGCAATGTTCGGATATAAATCCTAGCAGGCTGGATTGGGCTCCTTTTGTTGGGCTCGGCCCAAAGGCCAATCACGCCTAGCGGATGGTATGAGGACTCTCTAGTCCGAAAAGGCTTGGGCCAGTATTTTAAGCCCTTGTGGTTCCTTACTGGACAGTACTCCTATCGGATCAAGGTAGTTTCATCCGGGTCTGATAAGGATTCTGGGCAGTACACTCCTAGTTGGGGTAGAAAGTAGCCAAGTGAATCCTATAAATACTCAAATAACAATGAAGGCCAGGTACAACACTTTTACCTTACTAAATATTTGACCTCCATTGTTAGCGTACCTTGAGCTTGTTACTTACTCTTACACCCGAGGAGTCTCCACACGGCCCAAACCGTTGGGACTTTTGTGCAGGTACACGCGCGGAGAGTGGATTGGACGCGCGGACAAAATCAAGCGTTAACACCTTGTATGGGCGGGGAATCTGTGCTTGGTGTAACAACCGCTTAGCTTCCTTTATTGATTAATGGCCGAGTGAACCAATTCCTTGTATGGGCAGGGGATTGTGTTTGGTTTGAGAACCACTTAGCTTCCTATATTGACAATTCATTGCAATGTTGATATCGCGCTATCACTATAAGTATGACGAGAAGGTGATTCTTTTCTCATATTTATATTTGATAGTTATAGAATATTAAGATTAGGTACGGTTTTTAAAACTTATACTTATGGTAGGTTCGTGACTCATAGTTGTATGGTGGAACCCCTCAGCGAATGGACGATTTTAGTCTAACTAGGATAAGTTTCTAAAACCATATGATTGTGGTAAGTTCCTGAACTTTCAAAGTGTTATAAGTTTGATGAACTATATTGGGTATAGAAAAGTTATGGATAGAGAGCATTGATGATATTGAAGAATGATAAAATGATTGATTAATGAAGTAATGGAGTAAAGATTAAAGTTGATGGAGAAAATAGAGATTCCAAATCTTCTAGTTATGCTAGATTTTTGAAATTTATTGACATCGTGCTGATATTCGTAATTTGTGTTCTCAAAAATATATTAGGTCAATGTTTGAACCAATAAGTTTTAAAAAAGTGCTATTATTCGTATGTCTATGCTAATTGTTTCAGCTAGATAAAAATTATTTGAAATTATCAAAATGTATTTTGAACAATGGAGCCATCAATGCAATCGAACCTAGTGTTGGATGAGATTGAAGGATCGTCAGCCCACTATGGTATGATGTAGTATGACAAAGTCCTAAAATGACGGCATTCTCAATGTACTATTAAACGGTACGGTATCATTACGTCATAAAGGAATTTTATTTTTCTGTTAAGTTATGAAAAGATATGCTAATTAAGCTGGCTAAAAATGTTTTGACTAATGTCAGAATTGTTGTTCAAGGTCTATGCTAATTGATTCGGCTAGACATCTGTTGAAAGGCTTTTATGAAGTTCAAGAGTTCTTTGAGATTTTGTGCCAAACCAGTTTATTCTGGTACGGAATTTGTATTAAGTCTGAGGTAAACCAACCCTGTAATGGGGGTTACGCAATAGCGTTAATATATATGTGCACAATACATAGTACGAAAGGCTGATCACCTAGAGTACGAGAAGAGATGGTCCATAGTCTTTTGACTGTTAAAGGTTACAGTAGAAATATCTATTAACCTAGGACAAGGTTCAAGTCTTTACGACTCCTCAACATGATATTGAAAGTTTTTGAATGAATCTTTTAAATTCCTGAGCTACTCTTACTGCTTCCTAATTATTGAATAATTGTGGAAGATTCTTATTCTTTTGAAAGGTGGAAGTGGAAAGGAATATATTCCTTAGAAATGGATAAGTTGTAAAATGCGGCATGTGGTGATGAGTAAGTTAAACAAACTATAATAAATCTCAAAAAGGAATGAAATTCCAGAAAGGGAATAGATAAATTTAGTTGATGATGAGTAATGATGGGAAATTTTTAAAAGAGGAAGATATGAAGAATGCGATGATCTTAAAAAGATCCTAAGAGAAAGAACTTGATTGTAGAACCCAATGAATAAGTAGAGATTAACGTAGAGTCCATTTCGATAAATGGAAGGAACAAATATTAGTAAATTAAAATTTCGAGGATGAAATTCTTAGAAGAAAGGGTGAATGTGATATCCCGAATATTTATACGATGCTAAATCAAGATATTTATGATTACAACGAGTATATTATGCAATGATGCTTAAAGAAAGCAAATGAATGCGTTAAAGGGTTAACGAATATATAATACTTGAAGTGTTCCAAGTTTAAGTGAAGGTGATGAAATAAAACCTACACTAAAGTAATGCGTTAAATTATTCAACGATAATTGTGAAGGAGATTTGGTGAAAAACGCGTAAGGGAGGTTTCGTTGATTCCGAGGACGGAATCCTTATAAGGAAAGAAGGATGTGACAACCCAGATTTTCAGAAATTATTAAATAAGAATTTAATAAATAAAATTCTTACTATGAGACGTTTTGAGTTTGAGTATGTGTATATATGTGTTTCATATTATGGAAATATGTGATTTGATGTTAAAGAGAATTATATATTCGTGTATTTGGAAAAAGATGTTTAATAGTTAATTAAACCATTGAATGAAGTGAAGGAAATTGTTACGAAAAATATATTTACTGAATATTAGTAAGTTAAAAATTATATTATGAAATAATATAATCTATTGTTATTTCTTGTGGACAATAAAAATTATTATGAATTAAGTTTTATAAATAATGAGAGTAAATTCACTTAAATGAAGATATATATATATATATATTTATTTTAATAAAATGAGAAAGTAATATGTTACATATAAATGTAACATGTTAATGTAGTATGATTGTGAATTTCGTCGATTAAAATATTGATCAAATAAACATTTGATGGAAATTATTGTAGAATAATTTTATTAAGCGTGTTAATATTAAGTAAATTGATGATAAACAATTTTAGTGTTAGTGCGTATTTTATTACGCGACTAATATTCTAATTTAATTTAATAATTAAATTAGAGGAATAATGATTTATTAAATGAAATTATAATTATTATTATCTAATTGGAGATTATAAATTTTGTTAGTAAGATTTAATTAGATTTATTAATATAATAAGTTTAATTAAATTAAAGTGTGACGAAATATCATATAATAAGAAGATTATTAAAATAAAGAGAAAAAATGTGATTTTTGAATTGATGCCAAATAAGGCCTTGTGGCCTTTGGCTTTCTTAACTGATGAAACTCCCCACTAAAAGTCAAGTAAGCTATCAGGAGTTAGAAAACAAAGAATAGAGGAGAGGAAGAGAGAAAATTGAGAGAGTTCTTGGGAAATTGAGAAGAAAATTCTGAAAATCAAAGAAGAAGGAGAGCAAGCAAGCAATTCTTATCATGTATCTAGATAATCTAAGCAAGAATCAAAGGTAAAAACTTAGCTTTAAGTTCTTAATTTTTTATTCCTTGAATTTTCTTTAAAATGGATTTTTGGTTGATGACTCGATGAGATGTTGGTTATATATGTTTATAAACATGTTTAATAGGTTATATAGTGTTTATATATGATTTTGGAGTTAATAATTGTAACGATCGGGAATTTTGAATTTCCTTGTAACCCGAGTTACGTGTGAATGAAATGAATTTTTATTTTTATTTATATTATTATGTGTTATGTGCTTAAAGGTTGTGTTATAACCTAGAATGTGTATGTGTTGAATTTTATGGGTTGTGTTGTCGTTAGAGTGAATATATTGACTTCGCGAAAAATCGCAAAATCACTATTCACGGGGCACGTTTACCGAGGTACTATCCACGTCATAATATTTTTGTGTCTTTTTCGATTTTAATAAATTTCATAAATACGTGTATACATACGAATAATTTTTCCAAGCGTCAGAAATTTTATTTGAACTGATACGTGATTTTATCCGTATCCGAAATGTATAATATGACTGTTCCGAATAAATGGATAAACTCCGTAATTATTATGTTTATGTGTCCCAATAATTTATAGGAGTACCCATTTTAATTTTGGGTAGATTTATTTACCAGTTTTGGTACAAAAGTGGGAGTTTTCGGATATATTTTTGTGTATTTGGGTATTTATTTTAGCTTGTTATTCTAAGTGGGAACCAACCTAAACCCTTGGACCAATCAAATGCTAGGATAAGGGAGTATAGGCGGCAGCATGCTGCAATTTTGTGAGGCTCAATGCCTTATTTTTCTTCCAAATTGCTGAACTTTATTGAGTCATTCCCCTTCATCCTCCCAAAGCCTCCTAGCTGCCATTCCATTCAAACTTCTTCTCTCCCATTCATTCCCTAAACCAACTGAAGATAGTGAGAGATAGAGCGTGAAGGTGCTGCAGATTATTGAGAGTGAGAGGGCATTGAAGGAGGAGTAGAAGAACAAGAAGAAGCAAAGAACAAGAAAAGAAGAGGAGGAAGAAGAAGGAAGGAGGAGCTCAATCCAATCGAGCCCAGCAATTTTCTTAGCACCTAGGAAGGATTTAGAAGGTAAACAATCAACCAAAAAAATCAATTCCATTTGAGTTTGATTAAAATTTTCGAGTTCTATGTGTTCTTGAGCTTAAACCATTGGGTTTGAGCATTTCTTGCAATTGTTGTTGTAATTGTTAGTTATGGTTGATTTTTATTGTTACCAAGACATCTTGTAAGTTATTAATAACATCAAAGTGGAACAATAATGGAAGAAATTTGTACCTAAGCTTAAGGAGGATGAAGAACATGAAGAACAATGGACATTTTGGACAAATCTTGGACCTATGGACTGTTTTGGACAATCTGTAGTTAATTTTTCGTGTTGGTTTAATTTGTTTGTTGTTATGGTATTGTAGTTCCATGGATTACCAAGTTAACCCAGTTGGAATCGAGTAAAAAGGTGTAAAAATGAAGATTTGGTGATGATTTTAGTGAAGAACACTTAGAACATGTAAAACAGAGCATGAATTGATACTTTGGCCCAAGATTCGGCTATGTTAATATTAATGGGTAGCTCTGAATTTTTGATATGTTATAGCTCTGTGTATTAGGAGTCCATAGAGTCCGGAACGGACCAATTTGAAGGTCTAGAGAAGAAGTTATGAGGATTGGAGTGAAGGAGGGTCAAAATCGCGATGTCTGACAAGTGCCACCAGGCCACCCGCGCGCCCGCACGAAGGCCCCGCGCGCCCGATGTCGCACGCCATGCGCCTGGTGCCGCCCGCCCGCGTGTGCGCTGCCCGACTCAGCTTCGACGTCCGTTGGGAAAATGACCATAACTTTCTCATACGGACTCGGAATTAGGCGATTCAAGATGATCCGGAAAGCTTAGAGATAGACCTACAACATCCATTAATTAGAATTAAAATTTTCTAACTGGAGGAATTTTGAAATTGACCATTTTTAGGGTTGTTGTGCAAGCAGAAGGCGTCGTTCATGCGTGTGTGCATCGTGTAATGCTTCCAACAATAAAAGACATTGTTCTAAGTCCAAAAAAACATGAATGTTATGATTTATAATGATACTTAGCATTAACCAATGAGTATTAGATAAATTGAATGGGCGTACTACGCGTACGCAATTGCGTGTCGCTTGGGCATTTAAATAGGCGAAGTTGGCGTGCGGACGCGTAAGCGTCATAACGCTGTAACTAGTGTGTATAATATTGTTTAAAATTTTGTTTCCTATAAGAATGAAACATTATAGAGTAGTATAAACCATTATTTGGTATCTAGTATGTGACTAATTGTTATGTGAATATGTACTTAATTGTGTAGGATATTAAGGAGCGTGTGTTGTAATATTGTAGTAGGCGCACCAGGCAAGTTTCCTAACGCTTGTCTAACCCTTGAGTTGGGCAAGTTCCCTAACTTCATTCTTTCTATATATTGAATGCAAATTTTCTTAACCTTATTCAAGCTATTTATTAAGAAAGTTTCATCTGATTCAAGTTATAATTGGTCAAGTATTCTATATTATTGCAAGTTCCTTACTCAACTATTATTTTTATTTGAGCAAGCTTCCTATCTTATACAAATGTTGTATATTGTTGCAAGTATTACTCCATTAAGCGAGTTTCTTATCGTATTCAAGATATTCTGGACAGGTTCCTTTACTTCAATCAATGTCGTATTGCAAGTACTCTTAGAATGAACTGTTAATCGCTCACGTTACCTAGTCATGCTTCAACGCATGTTATTAAAGCTTTCAAGTTCTATATTCCATGAACTGCATGAGATAGATGTCAAAGCCAATTGTTTCGGCTAGACGTATGTTTAATCGTCATTGTTGTTAAGTAAAGCTATCCGATCAAATTGTTTGGTTTGGATTCCTATGTAAAGCTGAGATGAACAACCCTCACAGCAGGGGAAACAGTATGTATGTCGGTGAACCGACACGCGCGCGAACAGTATGTAAAAGGGGTTATACATAACACCGGGTACATTAGGCTGATCACCTATTGTATTAGTATGTTGGGTTATCGGATGAATTTCTGGTAATTCTAGTAAAAGTTCAGTGTCATGATGACTACTCAGTATAGAATATGTCCTCCATTTGGAAACATCGAAATCATTCGGTCCATAGAGGCCCTACAATTGTGTTAAAGAGATCATTCGTTGAGATTGTGCAAATTCTTGAGCTATCTTTTAATCTCTTGATTCTTGTAAGCTATAAAGTATTCATGTGATGATTCACATTTACTGTTATCATACTTGCTGAGCAAATTTGTTGCTCACCCTTGCTTTCCTTAAAATATTTCAGTTAGTGGAGCTCGTGGTGAAAGCTCAGGGAAGGATAAAGGCAAAGGCATAGCTACTGATTAGCTTCGTACTGTTAAGATTACCATTTTGATTGTGTATTAAGACTCGTTGACTTTTGTGATGTATTAAGACTTAATTACCCTTATGTATTAAGTTACGTTTTGTAAAAGTTTTGGTTTCGAGACTTGGGACAGGATTATTTATGTTATATCAATATAAATATTCCTTTATTTCCGCTGTAAGTTATCAATAGTTTGATACACGTATGAGAAAGTGACGAACCAGGTCCGCGGTTCGGGTGACCCGGATTTGGGGGCGTCACAATAATCCATGGAAAACATGTTTAAAATAAAGAATTTAGTTTTTGGTTTAATATGTATATTTTGGCTTATTTTGGAGTCAAAATTGATTGTCAATGCGTACATAAAACTGTAAATTGATATTGGATTATTGTTATGCATTGAAAAACGAAAACAACGGAAGTTGAATGGACCAATTTGGTTGAGTAACGAATCTGTAGCGATTGATTGCGCTAAATTATAAAAGTTTGTAAAACTAGTATGAATTGTGATATTTTTTAAGCCTTTAAAATAGTTGTTTAAGTTGTATAAGATGTTAGAATCACTGTTTACATGTTGGATTTTGTTTTTACAAAGATTATAATATTTGGGTATGTCTAATTTGTTGATAAAATGAAGAAATTGGGAAATTTTGGTCTGAAATTGCACTGAATCGCGAACTGTAGGAACTGATAGTCAGGTCTACTGCTCGGCGGTAGGAATGAGCTGGTCTTGGCAATCTTCGTTCTATCTAATTCGGGATCTGGGTGGGATCTACCCCTCGGGATTATACTATGTGATCTTAATGGCTCTCTGGGGTTATCTCTCAATCCATCGTCCTTCGCCTTTCAGCCCTTTCAGTTTCAATCAGAGCCATTTCTTCAAAGGTTGCTCTTCTTTGTTCAGCAAGTACCGCTAGGCGTGTGTCTTCCCTCACCTCCCGCTCGAGGTCATTTGCCCGAGAATGTTTATGGTTATTTGAATGTTCATAATGAGCCTTTCACTCGTTGAGAGTCAACCGTAGATCTGAAGGTTCCAGATCGTTCATAATTGGGAACCCGATCCCTGCGATCTCGTGCGTAGTTTCGGCTGCCAGTGTGGATTCCCAAGTTCAGAAAATCAATTACTTCTATAATATCCTAGATATTTATAACAAAAATACCAATGAAGGGTAATTTTAAACCCTAATGTATTCAATTTATAAATTAAAGTTACGAATTAAAAGTAATTAGCAAAGCAAAAAAAGGATGGAAAGAAACGTATACTATCTCAAAACTCAAATTTGAGTTCGGGATGGAATTTTAAAATGCAGACTTCACCGTTGAGTCTGAAACATTGAATTTAATAGGAAAAGACTGTAAACACATTAGGTTGTAGGGATTGACTTTTATGGTCAAAGCCAATAGTTAACTTTTAGGATTAAAAGTCAAACTTTGAGTTCAAAAGCGAATTTGGTGAAACGGATATCATCATGATGATCAGGATGTCAACTTTAGTAGAAATCGACTATAAACATTATGGGGGTAAAAAAGTTGACTTTTGAAAGTCAAAAGCCAAAAAGCAAAGAAGAAAGAGGAAAAAAAAGATCATATCACTATTCAAATTTCGCCTGGATAAGGATAAGAAAGGAAGCTCCAAGATATTTTGCCAAAAACCTTATCCAAAAAGCCATTATATATATGAGTTAAAAAGCTTAAACAAAAAACCAAAAAGACAAAAAAAAACAAACACAACCACCCCAATAAGCTCGACAACTAGAAGGGAAAGAAGAGGAGAGTGACTCAGCTGAACAAGAGAGAAAGAAGAGAGAGAGAGATGCCAAGAGCAAGAAGAAGGAAAAAAGAAGAAGAAAGAAAAGTAAGAAAAACCTAGCAAAGGTAACCCTAAACTTATTTTTAATTTGTAAAAAATTTGAAAATTCTTTTCGTATGAAAACTTTGAAACCTTTACCATGATAAGTTAGTATATATACAACTCTAATAGTGTGTGATCATGGAAAGCAAAAGAGGAACCAAAAACATAAAACAAACAAACTTGGAAAAACCTAGAAAAAAGAAAATAGGGAAGTTGTTGCGACTGTTTTTGTGAAAGCTATAACTCCTAAACTATAAGGAGATAAAATCTAATTTTTGGATATATTATAGTTATGGAAGTTAACTACGTTTCTTAAAAAACTTTCAACGGTTAAATTATGTTAGGAATCTGCATGAGACTCTTAAGTCCATTCCCATAGGGGAGGAGATTGTTATAAGATCTGTATCATATTACTATAGTTCATCATATGAGATTTGATTGATGACAAAATAATCAAAAGAACATTTATAATGATAAACCTTGTAAAGTCCTGTAATGAAATATATGTATAAGGACTTAGAATGGAAAGATCAAATATGTTAGGTTGATCTAAGCTAAATTGTCATTTATCTGATCAAAGCATATTTGTAATAAATAAGCCTTGTAAAGTCCTTAAATGAATTGGACTTACAAGGACTTAGAGTAGAAAAGATCAAACTTGTTAGGTTGATCTTATGAGCTGAAATATCATATGTAAAAAAGCAAGGTTGGATTGATCGTAGAGCACGGCAAGACAAGTCTGATCATAGAAGTACTGCACAAGCTATCGTAAAGCAACTCTAGCATGACCAAAGAATGATCGTAGAGCAGTCAGCAAGCTTGCATTGAAGTCGAAAAGGTATTGCAAAATTAAGTATGAGATCGTAAAACTTGCTAAGCAAAAGCAGTGAAAGGCTTGGCAGATCGTAGAGTTAATACTGTTAGCTACTCTACGATTCCCATAGATAGTCTATGAATAAGCACGATCGTAGAGTCATCTCTGTAAGAGCATTCAAGAAAAATGCAACTATCTTCATGAAGATTATCAGGCTCATCAAGGAATCTATTTATCAATGATAATCAAGTTAAACAAAGATCTCTGAGCGCATTTGAAGCATCAAGTCCTAACAGAGATTGTAGAGCAGCTCAAACTATTACTCTACGATCACACTGAGACTCTACGATTTGCACCACAGACAAGATCGTAGAGTGGCCAAGCAATTACAAAACTGAATAACCATGTAATTGTATAGTTGAGCCAAAGATAATAGAACTACTCTGCCAGATATGAATGACCATTTAAATGCAACAGAGATGACACCTGAAGATCGTAGAGTAGTCCATAAAATATAAATGAACAGCAAAGCTAGCACCTAAAGATCATAGAGCAGTCATCTATGATATGAATGAACAGTAGAGCTAGCACCTAAAGATCGTAGAGCAATCCTCTACAATAAGAAAGTTACCGCAAAAGATCAACCGGATCATGATCATATGCTCTGAGAACGTAAAGCCCAATGAAGATCATAGAGCATTAGAAGCATAACTTCAAAAGAATAAGAATCACACTAAATCAGAGAGCAAGTGCAGTCAGACACTCTACGATTTCTAGTGTAGTCTACGACAAGCAAGATCGTAGAACCATAGCATAGAGCAAGCAGTTAACTCTACGATCAGAAGTGAAAGGCTACAACTCAATCGATCATAGAGTGCTTAAAGTGCCAGCAAGGATTGCGAATATCAAAGCACCTAAGTTAATAATCCTAAGATGAGCGGCTGATTACTTAAGTGAGTTTAAAGGGGAACCAAACTTAGTGGGGTTCAAATAGCCATGTTTACAGCAGCTAAAGGATGCACACATGACTCCACTATTTTGGTACCAGTTAATGGATGTTGACTCCGCCATCACTGACAGACTTCAAGGAGTAAAATATTCATTGGTACAACAAAGAAGTCTGCAGCAAGAAAATCTCCAATGGGAAGATTTACAACGGGAAGTTATCAATGGCAGGATTCCAAATGGAAAGTGAATGGAATCCATATAAGGCAAAAGCTGCATCGGGATTAAGGTGTGGTGAACAGGAGCAAGAACATTCATTGAACGCATCTGTTGAAGCTTCACCTAAGTATACCGAAGTACTGGCATATGAGCTAAGAGTCAAATGACCAAGAAGCCAAGATCAAGAGTGGCAAAAGCTGAAGGCAGATCTCAAGAGCAACTCTATGACCAACCAAGAACACTGTGAGCTGACAAGATGAAGAAACAGAATAGGTTCTGTATACAAGACAACTAGTGTTCATGATTGACAAGCTCAAGAATACACCAAGCTTACTTGAAGATCTGAAAGCAGTACAACAAGAGTGATCATCTGCATCTACTGAATACCAGAAGGAGAAGAGCATCAACGACCAATGTCAGTAATATCCAGAAGTTAATCATAAATAGCTGCTAAGTACCAGAAGATGAAGGAGATTAAAGTTCATCTTAGAAGCTCAAACCAACAACTATCAACACACCAATTAGGGTCTTCGGGTCCTTCTCTTAAGTGACTAAAGTTTCAAATATGCCGGGCTTGGAAAAAGGGCATTGTGTCCTTGTCTTAGTGACTAAATACCTCAAGTTTGCTTGGCTTAAGTAGGGTCAGAGGATCCTTGTCTTAGTGACTAAAAACAACTCAAGTCTACTGGGCTTGAGGAGGGTCAGAGGATCCTTGTCTAAGGGACTAAAAATAACTCAAGTCTGTTGGGCTTGAGGAGGGTCAGAGGATCTTTGTCTTAGTGACTAAAAACAACTCAAGTCTGTTAGGGTTGAGGAGGGTCAGAGGATCCTTGTCTGAGAGACTAAAAATAACTCAAGTCTGCTGGGCTTGAGGAGGGTCAAAGGATCCTTATCTTAGTGACTAAAAACAACTCAAGTATATTGGGCTTGAGGAGGACGGAGCGTCCTTATCTTAGTGACTAAATTTTTAGTGGATTTCCTAGTTGTTGAAGTAGAAGAGTGGAGTAGGAGTTGTTTAGTCTCCGAACCACTTAAAATCTCTTGTGTCATTTAATTTATGTCATTTACATTATGCACAATAATTGTTATATCTGCTATCAACCATATCGTAAATTTAAACATAGAACTGAGATTATCTTTATATCTTTGAAGAGATTCTTAAAGTATATTCCGTTATGTATGAATTGATTCTGTTAATCATAACTGATATACTTTCGCAATAAAAGGAAAAAGTTTTAAAGGATCTATTCAACCCCCTTCCAGATCTCTATTGTATCCCAGGGAACTAACAATTGGTATCAGAGTAGGTTCTCATGAATATGTAAAAGCTTGCGCTTTGAGTTGATTCATGACACAAATTTAGATCAGTTCTAAATATAGGTATTGGCTTTAAAACAAAATGAAGATGAGCTTATAAGCTGAAAATTGTATGTTCAGGTATTCGATATTAGTAACTACTTGAGACTACCAAGATTGGTCCTAGTTAAAAGAAAATATCATCACCATCAGGCATATTGAGGACAACAAGATCAAATAACTCATTGGAGGGAAAGTGCAGATGCAACAAGAGCCGAAAGAAAAACTCTCCATTCAAAATAAATCTACATCTCTACTAAAAGAGTTTGAGAGGTTCTACGAATGATGACCTAGGATATATCTAAATGATAATACTTCATCATCAATGCACCACAATGATGATTTCATGTGCTTCTCAACTACTTGTGGCATAACCCTACTCAACAAAATATGAACTCTGAGGTTCATTCTAGTGTATCAAGGAATATGGGATGTCAAGATTTACTCTATCCATAACTTAAAGGATTTGCTCGATGTATCAATCAATGCAATGTTATGAAGGAACAAATGATGATGCTGGTAGAGACTTGAAGGATTACAAATCACTGACCAACAACAATGTGCATCATCACAAGTAGAACCACTGACTGTCAAGTGATTGATATCAGTGAGGTATTTAATTTTGTCACCTCTAATGCTAATATTATTAATCGCAGATGAGTATTGCATGATAGCATGATTATGTTGCATCACTATATATCTCAAAACCTTATCAAGAAATCATTTTTTCCTCAAAAAGAGAAAGAGAGAAAGTGCAAGTAAAAGTCTGAAACCACTTTACTCTCTATCCACATTTGAGAATGGAAATGAAGCTCTTGAAAAAAATATCTGAAATATATCCACTAATATAGTCTTATCTTTTATTAATAGAAGATTTTAAAATGTTAAATAAATATGCAATTGCTCGTGTGTGTGTGTGTGTGTGCTAGCTAATCACTTATTAAAGACTTGTCTTTAATTAAATTGGTTCTGAAATTGAAAGGCTATCTTTCACTTTGGATGTGGAAAACTCAGTAAGATATATCATTAATGAATACATCTCTTTTCATTAAATATGTTATTTAAGGAATTCAAAGAGGTAGCTATGCTTAACGTTTTTAATTCATCCTACCTTAGCTTACTTGCCTGTTGTGCTGATTGGGCCATTCCTCAATGATTTGAGTTTTTGACAAACCGTAAAGTGTAGCCATGTCTACTGTTGTACTTTGATGGATCATAGAGATTGAACAATTCTATGAACCAACTAGGTACAACTCATAGAACTAACTACTACTCTACCAAAGTTCAAAAACTTAGAACATGATATATGCAAGAAGTGTTTTATCTAAGGAAAAGGTTTAAGGATCCACATTAGTTTCACACAAATTTGTCCTCTCACACACACATTCTTATACAGCATAATTAACTGTCATAATATATGAGCTTCAATGCATGTTATGAATCCAAAGTCTAAATGACTCGGGCATTCAAGAGATCTAACCCCGCAGGACCCAAATAATAGTGGGCACGAAGTTAGAAGATTATTCAATCCGCAGGTATCAAGAGTGATCAACCATTACTGAAGCCCATTCAAGTGGAAGCTTAAAACTCATGACCTTCGTCAACAAACTTCTGACCAGTTGCGGAGTCATAATCCTCTAGTGATACTCCATTCGGACCTTCAGAAGCTAGAGCTCAATTCAACATAATGCAATTCTTAAAGCTAAATCAAAGAGGTATACAAGAACAAGGCCTATATCAAGTTCAAACCAACTCTACGATCGCAACAGCAAACTATACGATCGTAGTGCCAGATAAGAGAATTGTAGAGTAGTTAATGCTAAAGAATATACTCTACGATCCAATGATGAAGATCCAATTATAAGATGGATGCATCAACCATGGGAGAGCAATAGTCTGTTAAGCCTAGCAATGCACAAATTGAAGAAGAGTAATCTGAAGTCCTTGAGCCAACTCATAAGGAGAAGTTTTTTAGAAGCTAAAGAAACTTCATCTCCAGTCATAGAGTACCTAAACTCTATGACTGATAACCAAGTCAGCCATACTGCCCCAAATCGTAGAGTCACTACGATCAAACATCCTAATTGTAGAATATACTGACCCTACGATTGCAACCTATACAAACACCTTTCCCATAAATTCTCTCTCACGAAAAAAATATCAGCCCCAGAGTACATTCAAAGCTGGTAAGATAAATCAAAGGAGTACAATGATGACATTCTCTCCACCATATCTAAGCAGTCTTTCCTCAGATAAGCGCCTCAGAGACAAACCTAGCCCTAAGTTTCAAACTAAGAGGCATGCCCTTTCTGAGCTTCCTTAACCCTATTGAAGGACTGAATAGAATGCACCACTAGAACTCCTCCAGAGTTTAAGGTCTTAAAGAAACAAAGGAGAAAAGCTACTCTCATAAAGGAGAGTTGATCATGGAACTTTCTAGAAGAGAAAAAAGTTGTTATTAAAAGGAAGTCTTCATGAAATAGCCAAATAAGCTCACCTACTGGTACAGAAGAACATACCAGTTATGAAGACTGTCATCACAAATGTCAAAATGGAGCAAAAGTTTCTTCTAAGCACCCAAATGCACACTCTAGGAGGAAGCAATTTCAAGCCATAACTGGAGTTCCTCCCATCAAAGACTATATCCACCAAGATATGTGCCAATCATTGTTCAAGCAAAAGAGGAGAAATGAGTAGAAGCTTCAATGAAAACCTCAAGATAAGCAAACTATAATATCAGTGTTCGAGCAGTAACAGCTGTGACCAAAGTCTGCTCTCAAAAAGATGTTCGTAAAGTGAAAAGCCAGGCCATCAAGCTACTCTACGAACTGACGTAGTCAATGGTCAAAAAGGAAGGTGATGACCACGCTCTCCTAATAAGAGTAAACTAGAGTAATTGATGTGCAATAGTTGTGGAAGTTACAAAAATTGAGGCCACAAACTACAAATGGTTCTCCTACACGTGTCCTTCTGTGCAAAAATAAGAGGGAACTGACATAGGTCAAATTCAAATACCGATAGTTGTTCTTTCCAATTAGTTATCAAAATCTATCCTCTATCAATCCTTGTAAATCCCTCAAAATCCCTAAATCTCTCAAACCTTTAGCAAACCCAAATTGTGGAAATCTCCAGAAACTCCAAAACCTGTACTAAACTAAATACCCATCCTTTAGCAAACCCTCGATATGGAAAACTGTCAAGTCATGTCAGGCATCCAACTTGGCTTTGATAAGTTTGAGGAATCAAAAGAGAAGTTTAAGGACATTCTCAAGATCGTAAGGGAAGCTGGGTTCTCAGAATGTTTAGAATCTAACACTAAAATCTTCTTTGATTTAGTGAAAGAGTTTTATCAGAATGCGGCAATCAATGATAATGTTCTGTCCACAAAAGTTCGAGGAGTAAACATGAAGATAGGTGCTGCAGAAATCAATAAATATCTTAGGTTCTCCAATTAAGGTCTATCATCTCTAGAAGGAATTGATTCTAATGAAGGCTTGAGACAGATGGATTATGAAAAGAATCCCCATCTTAAGGGAATGAAGAAAAAGGAATTCCCAGAGCAATTTGAATTCTTGGTAGAAATTGTAACGAAATGTATCTTGTGCAAAGATACCGCTCATGATACTGTAAGTGATCTACAATTAAAAATCATGACCGCCATTATCACGAAGCAGAAGATAAACTTTGGTGTTGTGCTACTTGATTGGTTAGCAAAGTTGATATAGGCTAAGAAAAGGAAAACCTCAGATAAACTTATCTCAAAGGTGTATCATAGAAGGTTCTTAAGCATCATACTAAAGAAGAAGCTAAAGAGCAAGATTGGGGATGATGAAGGAGAAACCATAAATATCCATAAAGTTATGTTAAAAATCATGACCGTCATTGTCACGAAGCAGAAGATAAACTTTGGTGTTGTGCTACTTGATTGGTTAGCAAAGTTGATACAGGCTAAGAAAAGGAAAACCTCAGATAAACCTATCTCAAAGGTGTATCATAGAAGGTTCTTAAGCATTATACTAAAGAAGAAGCTGAAGAGCAGGATTGGGAATGATGAAGGAGAAACCCTAAATGTCCACAAAATTATGTCTTCCAAACTGTTTGATAACTGAAAGAAGAACCCCATAGAGAATAAGAAATTGAGGATATCTGGTAGCAGCAGCAAGAAGGCTTCCAAAATAGACAAAGGAAAAAAGAAAAGTTAGCATGATGAAGAGTGATTCATTGCAATCTGATGGCTCTTTGTCCCTTATGTCCATTCCTTTAAAGTCATCCAAGAAGAAGTTCAAAATTGAGAAAACCCCACCAAAAGCCACATTGAAGAACACCGTTCCTAAAGATAAATCTAAAGAAGCATCTGAGGTACCTATTATCAAGCCTGCAAAGAGAAGACAGAGTGCACGTCTTCGGCAAATAATAAAATTCCCAGGTCATAAAAGTGAAGAAGGAATTCCACCTAAGATTATTGATCTTGGTGATGATGATGATGAAGAGGCTACAAAGGCTAATGAACCTATGCCATCAA
The DNA here is from genome assembly GCA_034770075.1 of Aralia elata. Taxonomy (NCBI): domain Eukaryota; kingdom Viridiplantae; phylum Streptophyta; class Magnoliopsida; order Apiales; family Araliaceae; genus Aralia; species Aralia elata. The sequence goes on from CM068379.1 coordinate 53,310,235, forward strand.
ATGATGGGTCTGATGATGAAGATGTGACTTCAAGTGATTCTGAGTCAGAAATTGAGGATAAAGTTATGTCCACTAAAGAGACTCTCAATGAATTAATAGAAGATAATGTTGATGAAGAAGTGAGCAGTAAAGAACAGTTGGAAGAAATGGTTGGTGAGTCAGTTAAACTACCAAAGGAAGTAACTATGGAGGAACCAAGCTCAAAAGCAAAGAACATCAGAGAGACTGACATCAGCAAAGGAAAGGAAACAATGGAAGAGGATGAAGCACAAGAGGATTCCAACTTTGAGAGTGATGAATCAGAAAGCCTCTCTGGTCTCCCAGCAGCTGCACTAACACCTTTAAGAATTCGAAAGAGGATAGTGTTGGAAGCAAACAAAAAGCCAGAAGCTGTGTTGCCAGAAAGATGGATAGATCATGACAACGGGCAAATCAAAGTAGTGTCAATGACCATAGAAAATTTACTCAACAATTTTCAAGACACTGGACTGGATTGAACTACAGTGCTTTATGATTCTACAAGTCAACAATTTACATGGTTCTATCCATGGATACCCTAGTTAAAGGCCATCTCAATTGGAGACAAGAGCTTCATCAGTTGGTGTTATTCACACTTTCCCAATCTAAAGATGATCTCTCAGAACTTCCCAAGAGTTCAATCTTTTCGAACGATGCTGATTAAGAATATCCAACACTTCAAAGTCTACCGTCATGCTCAATGTATATACATTCCATACGATCTTCTGGAAAATCTTGATAGTGGTAGAAACAAATTCAAAGCCGTAGAGCCAATGGTTGTAGAGCCCTCTAACTCTACGACTGCAGGAATACAGTGTCACCCAAATGATTCTAACCCTCAAACATCAAAATTCACCACTGATATACCCACTGATGTTCCTTCTTCATCCAACAAAGACTTCTTTGATATAATCATGGCTCTTGAAAACATTTACAAGAGTAAGAAACCCAAGCCAACTACTTCAATCCTAAAAGACCCATTGATTGATCAAGACTTGCTGAAAAACTCAGAGTTGCTTGGAAACATTTCCTCAATAACTGCTGCATCAAAGGATATGCCTAGAGGAGAATAGAATGAATTCTATAGGAAGATACAAGCATCATTTACAGATATGTCCATCAAGCTTCATCAAAAAGATCAGATATATCTAAAGTCTATTGAGAAGCAGAAGAATGAAGCTCTGTAACTCCAGAAGGAAAATGAAAGGTAAATTAAATATCTCTCAAAAAAAGTGAACAATCTTAACCAGTCCCTCTCCTAACAAATGGAAATCAGTCAGCAGGAGCTCAAAACAGAAGTTAGAAACACCTCCTACTTAGTTGAACAACTCATTACCCATGTTTAGTACCTCTCCCAAATGATTGATGACAAAAAGGGGGAGAAAAAGAAGAAGCATAAAAAGAGGAGCAGAACTGTTATAAAAAGGAAGTATCAGAAGTTGAACCTGAAGAGCAAAGACAAGAAGTCCACAACTGAAGGGGAGCCAGAAGAAGCTAAAGGAAATGTAGCAAGATCTAAGGGGGAGCAGGAACCAGAGGTAGATGAAGCAGAACCAGAAGAAAGTAGCAGCAGAAAGCAGTCAAAAGTTATCTAAGCTTCAACCAACGAAGAGAAGGTACATTTCTAACAAGCAAGGAAGAATTAATTGTTATATGCAGGAACTATGATCTAGATCTAGGATCTCCTTGTTAAACTGATATATCTTATGGGCTGTATATTTTTAAAACTTATGACATGCATATTTTATGTTTAGCATAAATATTACGTGAATGATTATTTTGAATGCACATCATTTCATGTCTCTTGATCTAGCAATACAGTGACTTACTATATCTTAAGTCACCTTCATATACACACATCTACATGTATTGCTTAAAATAAATGGTATGCTATAAAGTGTTTTTGTCATCATCAAATAGGGAAAGATTGTTAGGAATCTGCATGAGACTCTTAAGTCCATTCTCATAGGGGGAGATTGTTATAAGATCTGTATCATATTACTATAGTTCATCATATAAGATTTGATTGATGACAAAATAATCAAAAGAACATTTATAATGATAAACCTTGTAAAGTCCTTTAATAAAATATATGTACAAAGACTTAGAATGGAAAGATCAAATATGTTAGATTGATCTAAGCTAAATTGGCATTTATCTGATCAAAGCATATTTGTAATAAATAAGCCTTGTAAAGTTTTTAAATGAATTGGATGTACAAGGACTTACAGTAGAAAAGATCAAACTTGTTAGGTTAATCTTATGAGCTGAAATGTCATATGTTAAAAAGTAAGGTTGGATTGATAGTAAAGCACGGCAAGAAAAGTCTGATCATAGAAGTACTGCACAAGCTATCGTAAAGTAACTCTGGTATGACCAGAGAATGATCGTAGAGCAATCAACAAGCTTACATTGAAGTCGACAAGGTATCGCAGAGTTAAGTATGAGATCGTAGAACTTACCAAGCAAACGCAGTGAAAGGCTTGGCAGATCGTAGAGCTCTCTCTCTCTCTCTCTCGAGATCGTAGAGGTAATACCGTCAGCTACTCTACGATTCCTATAGACAGTCTACGAATAAGCAGGATCGTAGAGTCATCTCTGCTAGAGCATTCAAGAAAAATGCAGTTGTCTTCATGAAGATTATCAGGCTCATCAAGGAATCTATTTATCAATGATAATCAAGTTAAACGAAGATCTATGATCACATCTGAAGCATCAAGTCCTACCAAAGATTGTAGAGCAGCCCAAACTATTACTCTACGATCACACTGAGACTCTACGATTTGCACCATAGACAAGATCATTGAGTGGCTAAGCAATTACAAAAGTGAATAAGCATGTAATTGTAAAGTTAAGCCAAAGATAACAGAACTACTTTGCCATATATGAACGACCACTTAAATGCAGCAGAGATGACACCTGAAGATCGTAGAGCAGCCCTCAATGATATGAATGAACAGCAGAGCAGGCACTTGAAGATCGTAGAGTAATCATCTATGATATGAATGAACAACAGAGCTAGCACCTAAAGATCGTAGAGCAATCCTCTACAATAAGAGAGCTACCACGAAAGCTCAATCGGATCATGATCATATGCTCTAAGAACGTAAAGTCCAACGGAGATCATAGAGCATGAGAAGCATAACTTCAGAAGAATAAGAATCACACTAAATCGTAGAGCAAGTACAGTCAGACAATCTACGATTTCCAGTGTAATCTACGACAAGCAAGATCGTAGAGCCATAGCACAGAGCAAGCAGTTAACTCTATGATCAGAATTGAAAGGCTACAACTCAAATCGAATCGTAGAGTGCTTAAAGTGCCAGCAAGGATTACGAATATCAAAGCACCTAAGTTAATAATTCCAAGATGAGCGGCTAATTACTGAAGTGAGTATAAAGGGGAACCAAACTTAGTGGGGTTCAAACAGCCATGTTTACAGCAGTCCAAGGATGCACACATGACTCCACTATCTTGGTACCAGTTAATGGATGTTGACTCAGCCATCATTGACAGACTTTAAGGAGTAAAATATTCATTGGTACAACAAAGAAGTCTGTAGTAAGAAAATCTCCAACGGAAAGATTTACAACGGGAAGTTATCAACGACAAGATTCCAAATGGAAAGTGAATGGAATCCATATAAGGCAAAAGTTGCATCGGGATTAAGGTGTGGTGAACAGGAGCAAAAACATTCATTGAACACATCTGTTGAAGCTTCACCTAAGTATGCCGAAGTGCTGGCATATGAGTTAAGAATCAAATGACCAAGAAGCTAAGATCAAGAGTGGCAAAAGCTGAAGGCAGATCTCAAGAACAACTCTATGACCAACCAAAAACATTGTGAGCTGACAAGATGAAGAACAAAACGGGTTCTGTATACAAGACAACTAGTGTTCATAACTGCCCAAGCTCAAGAATACATCAACCTTACTTGAAGAGCTTAAAGCAGTACAGTAAGGGTGATTATCTACATCTGCTGAATACCAGAAGGAGAAAAGCATCAATGACCAATGTCAGCAGTATCCAGAAGTTGATCACAAGTAGCTGCTAAGTACCTGAAGATGAAGGAGATCAAAGTTCATCTTAGTAGCTCAAACCAACAACCATCAACACACCAAGGAGGGTCTTCGGGTCCTTGTCTTAAGTGACTAAAGCTTCAAGTCTACTGGTCTTAGAAAGATGGCGTTGCATCCTTGTCTTAGTGGCTAAATGCCTCAAGTCTGCTGGGCTTGAGGAGGGTTAGAGGATCCTTATCTTAGTGACTAAAAATAACTCAAGTTTGTTAGGCTTGAGGAGGGTCAGAGGATCCTTATCTAAGGGACTAAAAATAACTCAAGTCTGCTGGGCTTGAGTAAGATCAGAGGATCCTTGTCTTAGTGACTAAAAATAACTCAAGTCTGCTGGACTTGAGGAGGGTCAGAAGATCCTTGTCTGAGGGACTAAAAACAACTCAAGTCTACTGGGCTTGAGGAGGGTCAAAGGATCCTTGTCTTAGTGACTAAAAATAACTCAAGTCTATTGGGCTTGAGGAGGGCGGAGCGTCCTTATCTTAGTGACTAAATTCTTAGTGGATTTTCTACTTGTTGAAGTAGAAGAGTGGAGTAGGAGTTGTTTAGTCTCCAAACCACTTAAAACCTCTTATGTCATTTACTTTATGTCATTTACATTATGCACAATAACTGTTATATCTGTTATCAACCATATCGTAGATTTAATCTTAGAACTGAGATTATCTTTATTTCTTTGAAGGGATTCTTAAAGTATATTTCATTATGCATGAATTGATTCTGTTAATCATAACTGATATACTTTCGCAATAAAAGGAAAAAGTTTTAAAGGATCTATTTAACCTCCCTCCTTCTAGATCTCTATTATGTCCCAGGGAACTAACAAATTATTTACTATGAATTTTGTAAGGAGACTGGTCTAAACATGACAGAATTTAATTGCTTGTTTGTGGTGGAGTTTAAGGGTAGGCTTGCCCTTGGACTCCTAGGTATAGAAAATTGTTATTATAGGGGAGGTGCTACCAAAAATTTGAGCTCAATCAGAGTTCTAGAGAATTAATTATGAATTAAACAATTTCGAGTGGTTAAAACCCTAAACTAACTTCTAGAAAATACTTTATGGCGTAAATATGTATGTACATGAATTTGTACATGCTAAGAGTACATGTTAGGGTGTAATAACATGGACCATAACAAAGAAAATCAAAAATCCTACAAGAAACAAGAAAAGAAAAATTAAAACAAACTTTGTTGAAATTTTCAGAAAACAAGGTAAAAACCTTAAATAGGGCTTGATTTTGTAACAATTAGAACTTTAAGTGTATTTTAAATTTTTGAGTATGGTTTTTTGGGTTGGATATCTCTGTGAGTTAGCTAAAATTCTGAATAGGTTTGAGGCCTAAATTTCTTATAAATTATTTTTGGTAATTTTCTAATAAGATAGGGTAGACTAGATAACTTTCTGACCTAATTTTTAAAAAAGGAGGTCCTGGACAGTTATCAGGGGAGATAAAATCAGATATTTTGGAATACGAAACCTAATAGTATAAGGTATATTTCAGTCTAAGAATAAATGTAAACGGGCATGTAATGAAGAAGTTATGATCAAAATAAAATCAGAGTTTCTAAAATTAAAATAGTTATAACTTGAGTTCTATAACTCATTTTGAGGTAAAATTTTAGGTAAAAGAGTATTTTAATGTAAGGAAGATATTTTCCAAAATTTAGAATTTTTGGACTTAATTTCGAATTATGAAGATTATTGAGAATTTGAATAGAAACGATAATGAAATAAATAGTAAACATAATCAAAAACTTTTGAAAAAATCATAAGAATTCTAAAATGAGTATGTCTAACCTTGACATAAAGGGTTTGGCCAAACTAATTCGGTTAGTATGACTGGTGCAAGGGTCGGAGTACGGGATAATTAATAAAAACTGTTAAAGTGAACAAAAACTGTGTAATAAAAATTTATTAATGAATATAAGTTAAAAACTAAGCCATGGAGCTCAAGTTTTCATAAAAATAAAGTTTAGAGTATCGAACTGCAAAAATAAATATAAAGTGGCCTTTAAAATGAGTTTAAAGAAGTAAATAATATTAAAATATAATTACGGGAAGTAACCGGTAAAGGTTAATATTATTATGAGAAAATTAATATATTAATGAAAAATATTTCATAACGTTGTAGGTGACTCAACATTAAGTACGAGAGAAGAATGCGAGACTAAATAGCTAAGTCGGGCAAGTTCTCTTGAATTTCTTTAAATTCTTTGTAATGCGTGTCATGCATACTTTCAATTGTTGAAATTGTACTTTGGAGATACATGCATATTCTTGTGATATTTAAAATAAAGAGTTGGTACCATTTGTTTCAGCTAAACTTTGTCAACAAACTATTCATGTTTGAATGATTACCCTTGAAGCGTTTTGAGTTTCTATAAATTCTTTAAAAATAAGTTGACTGCTCCACACCAAATATTTTCTTAGTGCATATTCCTGGTGATATTAACTGAGTTGAACAACCCTACTAAGGGAGTGTCAGGTGAGCCGACTATTACCATTGAATTACGATGAAGAAGTGATGGAATCATTAACGCACTATTAAAATACAGTGTGGATATGATGAAGTCATAACTTTGGGATGTTATTAGCATGATCACCTAATAATACCCTGTGAAGAGTTCGCAGTCTTTGTGACTGTTGAACATAGTAAAGAGTTCGCAATCTATTGTGATTGATGAATATAGTATAGAGTCCGCAGTTTTTGTAATTGCTAAACATAGTAAAGAGTCTGTAGTCTTTGTGATTACTGAACATAGTAAATAGCTCGCAGTCTTTATGATTATTGAATATTATAATCAGTTATTGGTCCCTACGACCACTCAGTTATCTTTCTAAAAATATTAAAATCCTTGTGAATAATGATGTGATGATTTTCATAGATAATGAAATCCAAAGCTGGATATTTTGTGATGTTACTACTGTTGATTCTAAGATTCGTTTTGATTCATCAGTTTTTTTTACAATTATGTAATTTAGTAACTAAAATTTATACTCGTGTGTATGTTCTAAAAAATTTTAAACTTGCTGAGCAAATTTATTGCTTACCCTTGCATTCTATTTAAATTTTCAGATAAGCCAGAAGGATTAAAAAGAAGTCTGAGGATAGATAATATTGATGTAACAAATCTACTAAGTTATACTAATTTTTATAATATTATAAGATACGTTATAATGTAATCAAGTAATAAATTGTGTAAGGAGCAGAGATGTGTAAATATATAATTTCTTTTACGAAAATTTTTGTAAACGAGTCTAGTGTATATTATAGGCAGGTGTTAGAAATTTTAGGTTGAGACCTATTGAATGGTTGTATTTATTATTTTTGGGTGAGTCAGGTATTGAATATATAAAGAATTTATGCGTGAATATTAAGTAATTGTGATCGTGATGCACCAAATCAGTTGTAGAGAGTACAGGGGTTTGGGGCCGTCACAGTTTCCAAACCAAGATGTTCGAACGCTGAATATCTTCGGCCATTTCCTCCATTGTTTATAGTATGGGATCCCTGGACTGCCATTATTTTTCATAAATGAAAAAAATAAGAGCAGATGTGTACCCGTTTAATTCTTAGAAGACCTTCCTTCTACCGTCAAATAATATTGTATTTTGGTCGGCTCAACTACCGAAACTAAGTACTCTGAAATACTTAAAAATGAACGAATACGCGGATGATTGGCCTCCGAATCCGTCTCCGATGATTAAGTCAATAAAGTGTTTATAGAGATTGATAATCTGGTAATATAAAGGTGTCTTTAAAAATATACTAGATACCTTTCTTTGTATTTATACATGGTCTCTAATATATGATTGTTAGGGTTTCCTTTTTTGTAGAGCAGAAACTACTACTAATAAGTCTAAATATTGATGGACTGATATGAAAAAGAGTGTCATGCTAGAGAGTCTAATTATTTCCGTATGCTACACGTTGTAGGAACTTCGATCACCCAAACTAGTGTTCGAAGTGTTTTAGGTAATCTAGTGTTCCGGATCCCTAGGACTACTCGGGTATCATTCCCTAACAAGTGTACTTTTCTTGCCACATCTCCACTCCACCCACGGACTTTTCACTCTCCCAAAGATATTTAATCCCTCGGCTCTTTTAATTCCCAGCACTCCCATAGATTTATATATTCACTAGCTCTCTTTGTAGCATACCCGTTGTGTTTATGAATCATGAGATAAAAAAAAGTTAAAACATTTGAAAGAGTAAATAAAAGATAATAAAAATAATATAAAAAAGACAATATACTAATACAATTAAATTTATAGAGACAATATATATATATATATATATGTGTGTGTGTGTGTGTGTGTGTGACAATATTACACCAAACAACCCACGATCACTTTATAATATAAATAGGGAATTGTTAAATCCACACATTTTTTGTTATTTTCGCACTGTAGTCCCCACATATTTGTCAAACTTATTTTGTCTGGCTAATTTACCCCTGCTTGAATCAATTCCCAATTACCCAACTCAGTCTCTTCCTCTCTCTTCCCTCTGCACCACTCAGTCTCCAAATATTGTTCAATCAATCTAAATTCCTTCAATCAAACAAATTAATCCAAATCCAAAACAAAACAAACCAAAAATATATGTAAATCCAAATCTGGTTGTTCAAACCCATATGTATATATCATCTAAAAGACCCGACAAACATTAAATTCATTGAATCAAGCCTAAGCTCCAATTTTTGCTTATGCTCCAAACCCAAAACTCCAGTTCCTGATACTATATACCCACAAGCACTAAAAGACCCTGACACCATTAATATGCAACGAAACTACAAAAAAGGAAAGAAAAGCCCAAAAAAAGGAAAGAGAATTCCCCACCGCGTCCATTAATGATTTGAACTCATCTTCCAACCGGAACATCGCTTGTTGGAGTAAATCCTCGGCGCGGTCGATGGAGGCGGGGACAGGCTTTTCGGCTGCCATGGGCGTCCAGTCGCGAATAGCGGCGACAAGCCCATCAACGGCGTCCAGGAAGGAGGAGTCTGCAGAATCGGACCAGATCGGACGATCGGATGATAAGTTGCAGGAGATCTGACGATCTAGGGTTTTGAGGGTTTGATCGAGTGCGGCGAAAGCTCTGGCATAATTTGTCGTCGTGTTGTCAGTGTGGCCGAGAGTCTTGGCTATGTGGCGAGCTACTGCTATCAACTTCTCCTCGCCGTTTTCAGCCATTGTTGGCCTAATTTCAAAGCTTTTTCTTCATGAGATATTCTGATCCTTTATACAAGACTACAAATAAACGCAGAAGGTATTGTTTTGGATTTAGATATGGTTTTAGTTTGTTTGTCTTTGGATTTAGATTGATTTGTTTGATCGAAGGAATTTGGACTGATTTGATCTATATTTAGAGACTGAGTTGTGCAGAGGGGAGAGGGAGAGGAAGAGACCGAGTTGGGCAACTGGGGATTGATTCAAGTAGGGTAAATTAGACATACAAAATAAATTTGGCAAATATGTGGAGACTACAGTACAAAAATAACAAAAAAATATGTAGATTTAACAATTTCCTATAAATAAATTAAGAGTCTTAGTGAAAATAACCCTATATCATGTTAATGTACATAAAAAATTATTTCAAATATTTATGTATGATTGCTTCATTCCCAGAAATATGTCGTACTCCATGAGGGGAATTGACTATAAAGCTTTTGGATTTGGCAAAATATACAAAAATAGACAAGATGGAACGTACGTTGTTGGAAGTATATGATGTGATAGGAGCATGTGCATGACACTATTAAAAGCATATTATATTCCTAAAAATGAGAAGTCAAAATCAGAAGAAATATCCTTCTATATTAAAATATAATTAAAGTATTCCAACGTAATTGTGTCAATTAACAATTAAAAATGGTGTACTTTTGAAATGTTATTCATGACAGTTTTGCTATTTACCAATTTTATTATAATTTATTTAATCATTTCACCATTTTACGTCGTTTTGTGTCCTTCGTGAAGTTAATTAATTATGTCAACCGTAATTATATTTCAAATAATTCTTTCTAGACTCATTGACTTAGTTATTAAAAAATTATTGAACTCTTGTCAAACTACCAAGAAAATATATATACAAATTATTTTGTTATACTAAAAATTAATGAACTTTCAAAAAATGTCAAAAATAATCAAAAATTGATGATATAAGTTGACATCATTTCATAATTCATGTGATTTTTTTTTTCTAAAACTATCAAGAAGACTTGTATAAACACACAATTCCCTATAGTACTTTAAAGCACAACAAATTAAATGATCATATCATGTCCTTAAGTTAATTGATTAATTTTTCTTTGTAACGAGGTCTCTTCAACTTGAAAGTTATTATCAATCGTTAATTGGTTTTTAACTGTTAAAGTAAAAATAATAACATTAGAATACCGTCCACTAGTTAGGTGTATGCAAATATCATCAACCAACCAACCATGTTCCAAAAAAATTTGGCACCTTTTTTCAGTTTTACAAAACAGATTCCTTTTTGCCTAGATCTGTAGATTTTCAAAAGCTTAAAATTTCACTCAATCCCAGGAAAACAGAAAAAAGATTGTATGCAAAAGTCTGCTAATGAACTATATAATTAAAAGTATAAATTTGGTTTCATCGATTTTCGATTTCAAAAATTTTTTGTTGTACCTTTTGCTTTCCTATTTAAATTAATGTAAATAACATCCAAATTTGTAAAAATTAAATACTATCAAAATTTATAAAATATTCAAAAGGAACCCTAACCAATTAAAAAAAAGAAAGATGTTTTTTGTTTTTACATCTCTATTAGGAAACGGAACTTTTAAAAAAAATCATTTTTGATTCTACAATTTTATTGCAAATCTTTTTATCACAATTTTATGTAAGATAGTAAGTACTCTCTCGTCAAACTTTATTTGTCCCAAATTGACTTTTTATGGTCAAATTGATCATATTTAGAATCAAAATTTATTCGGAAGTGTATTAGATATACGCACAAAATTATTATTATAAGAAAGTACATCGAATATAATATTAAAGCCAACTTATCTGATTTCAAAAATTCTAATACATTTGTTTAATTATAAATCTTAAAAGTGGTCAATTTTACTTTAAAAAATTAACTAGGACAAGTAAAATTGGACGGAGGGAGTATATCTTAACAAATTTTATATAGGATAATTCTATATATTAAAATTTTATTAAGATATTCAGATACCGATCTCTTCACATACCACGTGATTTATTATATTAATATTAATCGTTTTATTATTAAATTATTATCCTAACTAAATTAAATTCATTAAAACTTAAAATCTTACCAAATCACGCCATTAATTATATTAATAATATATGTAATTTTTTTTTAAAACGTAATAACTGTAAAAATTAGTTTAAAAAATTACAGTGGATCATTATTAATTAGTCGTCATAACTAAATCAAACTTATTAAAACTTGATTTTCATACTTCTATTCAGATTATAATTTCAAGGAAATTTTGTCAATATAACACTAACATCAATTCTATTAAAATTTTAAATAAAATTAAAATAATTATATTCTCATACTAAATAAATATGCACTCAATTTAAATATTTAGCTTAATAATTGATCGAATGAACCTATATTAATCTATAATTCAATAATTTATAATTTAAATAAATATTTAATAATTTTATAACTACAACTATCTTCTTTTAATCCTAATTAAATATTTATCCATTTAATAATATAATAAATCATTATTCATACTGCCCGTGCTTCACATAGGATTGGTGAGCTTGTTAATTAAATTACTCAAATCATATAAATTAAGCAATGAATTAAAGATTTGCCAAATTTCATTGTTCAGAAAAAAGAATCTCATTCTTTTTTTTTATGGTAATATAAAATGATGAAATATCTTCAAGACCAGACATTCAAAAAAAAAAGTAAACACTAGAGTTAATATGAAATAAAAACATAAACTCAAAATTTTAAAAGTTTGCAAATCATTAAATCAATTAACTAAGTAGTATGACAATATACTAGTTCATATATATTAATTGTCAAATTATATGTATGAACAACGATTTTCGACACGTAATTACTTAATGTACATATCCTCTAGCCATAGTAGTTATTCAATTATTGTGCATAATATTTTTTGGTTCTTGCATGAAGAATTAAAGCTAACAAAGTCCCTAAAAAACAAAGTGAACCCCAAATAATAAAACTTGTTTGGTAGCACTTGACACCCATGCACGTACCGCCACCACTGCCTCCACCACCGTGTCTTCGGTAGAGCACGGCGGCTAGGTCTCCGAAAAGGAACGATCCTATAGGGATGTTAGTGATCAATATATTATGGTTGACACCAAACCCTTTTGTTCCAAAGAGCTCACTAGTTGTGGACACCGCAATAGAAGAAATCGCTCCGGTACATAAACCTATTATGGATGTGCTAATACGCATGGAGATATCGCTATTAATAAGTAGTAAGAAAAATGCTCCACACATTGGTGCCGTCATCACTGCCATTGTTCCGGCTCTTGAAACCATATAGTTTGCCCTGAGATTAAATTGATTGAAATTAAATAATAAGTATTCCATTGTTTGATATAACAAGAAATAAATCCAGCTACTAGAAGATCTACAACTGATCATGGGTAATTAAATATATAAAGATATATAGAAAAAAAAAAAGAAAAAAAAGTTACATACGTGTCTTTAATTTGATATATACATATATATGGTCCTATGGGTTGGTAATTAATTAGTAGTGTGGTGGTCCCATGTGATTGGTTAATTACATGTGGTAAATACTGTCAACTTCATGGGAAGGTTACGTTATTAAATCTTGCCAACTCCACAAGTTATGCTAGATTTGTGGCTAGCTGGGGCTAGACATACTAGTGAGATTAGTAGAATACTTATAACAGGTTTAGACGGAACCTGATTCTAAACGGTTGGTTTTAGGCCGTTCGTCGAACAGTTTTACAAGAAAAAAAATTATTTGTATAGCTAGAAAATTGCAATTATATATTACTTTTGTATAATAGAAGGTCACCGAAATATAACTCTTTAACTTTATCAATGCAACTAATTTCTGTAACATTGTCCAAAATAAACCGCTTGAAATCCAAATCCAGTTGAGACCCAAATTTTAATTTTTTTTATAAAAAAAAAACAATTAATAAATACTGTACATGTTTTGCTCCATAGAAAACAACAAAAAAGTAATAATAATCTCCCAGACGCCATCACTCATCCCATATAGTTTAATTATATGCGAGAGATTTTGGATTTAATAAAAAGAAAAGAGAGTTAAAAGTGACACAACTTCAATAAGATAATAATTATTTTCGCTGATTTTCTCTAATAAGATAGATAAGCACGAGTAAATGATCTTACCTGATAACATAGTATTCGAGAAGGGATGGAATGAGCCGACCAAAGAAACAAAATGAGGAAGATAATGACACCAAAGAAGCAGCCCTAGAGTACCCCCTAGACTCCGCAATTTGTCCCAAATTGTTCAAATACACCAGCCCAAGCGTTGCACCAAACAAATACACAAAATAATACAACCAAAAATCCACCTTCTTTAGCATCAACTTCACCCCAATCTCCTCACAAGCAAAACCAACATTTTCTCTTCCAACAAAACTACACACACTTGTTTTTCGTATCAAACACTTTTGTTGCATAGTTTCCCTAATTTTCTCCACCACCGGAACCACAATCGGCACCATAAAAACAAACACTCCGAAACCAACAAAAATCACCACTCGACAAAACTTACTCGATGATAGAAGCGCGTACCCCACACTGCTGCTAATCACAGCATAGGTTCCCGTGCCTAACGTTACTATAAACATTAGTCCAAATCCAACATACAAATTCCTGCTGTGCGATCTTATTCCTGAATTAATTACTATTAATGGTACAGCCGCGATGCAAACTATAACTGGAACAATAGAATTCAACAAAAGATACCCTTCTGCTCGTTCAATGGACGAAGAGTTGGAGAACAAAACGTCGATTAATTCTGCATAGAGTTTTGCACTTAATCCTTGATAGCTAGTTGATATGCCCAGGGCGATTTGACAATCTAATGGGAAGTTTTGAATGGTTAGAATGTAACAAACAGTGTTAATCCAACACATGCTATTTCCTGCTAAAACAGTTAGTAGAAAAACAAGCCAATAAGAAGAGTAGTGGAGGTTTATTAAAAGGAGATATTGTACACCATAACCAATTAAGCCTATAAGTGAGCCAATTATGAGTACTAGCCATAGGGGTAAATGGGCGGCGGCGACGCCGGAAAACCAAGCAAGGATTTTTCCGGCGTCGGAGGCGAGAGCGAGGTTGTTGAGTTGGATTTGTGACAGGGAGAGAAGATGCTTGAGTTGGGATGAGTAGGCAGGGAAGTTTGAGTTTGTGCCACTTATGGACTGAAGCCATATGGTAGCTACTAAACTTAGCCATTGCCGGGACATGATTAGTAGTGTAATAATATATATAGGATCAAAAGATGGGAATTAGAGGGTGTTTTTTTTTCTGTTAGAATTTCTGGGATTTAGTAGGTTAGTCTAGCTAGCTAGCTAGACAGAGAAGTGGAAGGTCTGAAAAATTAAAGAGGGGTATTGAGCAAGGAGAAATATTTATATGATGGCTGGCTGGGTTTTGATGGAGAAACACACTATTAACAATAATATTTCTTGTGTTCTAAAATATATCAGATCAATATTAAATTTTTGAAGTGTTCTAAAATATATTGGATCAATATTAAATTTTTGAAGTTTAATTTTAGACAGTACATTTATGAATATTATAAACTATCTAAATAATGACACTACTAATTTCAAAATTTATTAATTTAAAAATTAAATAAATCAAATCAATTTTAATTTTAAAATATTTTTAAATTAACTTTGAAAAAGATTTTAAAACAAATGGAGTATCATAAGATGTGGATTTTTATGCCCACCACATATACACCCACCAGTCAAAAATTAAAAATACATTTTTTTTTAAATATGTTCTAAAATTAAAGAATATGTTTTTAGTTTTAGACTATAATAAAGTGACTTAAGTTCCTAACACTACAATAAATTCATTTCTCGTATGTAAATCGACAGTGACACATTCACCAACTCTTTTGCTCACTTTATAATATAAATTTATGATGATAAAGACTTGAGAAATATATAACATAAATGAGCCGATTGTGATTTAAAACGGTTAATATTGCTCCTTCCTTTCTTCACGATGATTTATTTTCCAACCAAAATCACAAAGAATAAACAAAAGTAAAACTTCGAATATTTATCCAAAAAGATTTATCCACGAGAAAAATGATTTATATGTCAACAAATCTATGATGAAATTAAATTACAACTTAAGTAGAACTCTAAACGACAAGATAGATTAAATTAGGGTAGAGCCGTTCTTAATTACCTCCTATCATGTGTATCCACATACGTCATTATTAATAATCGACATACATTTATCATCATATTCAGCAGGACTCAATCCATAATGCTGCTTGAAGTTACGATGTCCCAAGGTATTACACAATCACCTGATGAGGGAAACCTCATAGTGTTCCCTCATATGATTACAGAATCAAAGACTCAATTTCAAGCTAAAGAAACCCAGATAGGGTCATGTACAATGCCAAAAAGTTGTCTACATTAAAAATGGTTCAAATTCAGTAACAACAGGAACGAAATAAAAAAAATAAAAAAATTTACCCACAACAGGACAGTATCTACTTTTCACCCTATCAATGGAAATATCAATCAGACCGTATTTTACAGCTGTTTCAATGGGTCAACCAGATCAAGTTCTTGCTCTTTCCTAACACAGCTATACAGGCACCCGTTTGCCTCGATAACGATCAAAAAACTGCACAGATAATAAAAAAAATCAGACTATGAAAATGGTGCTTGAACCCGTGGAGAGATTGATTTACAAGAAAAATTCTATAATAAGAAATGAAGACAACATCATAGAGGTGAAATCCTTCCGAGAGGATAATCCACAGTTTTAACTATCATTGTTGTTCATAATACTCCCTCCGTTCCAAAATTAGAAGATTATACATTTGTAAAACGACTTTTATGGAAAACGAAAACTTTAGTTTTCCAAACTTCATCCTAATATTGTCTAAAAATGTAGTAGTGGTGGTATAATAGTACTTGGTCAACTAAGAATAAAAGTACTGACATATTAGGAGTTTCATTTCACTTTATAGTCTAAAAATAAAAAATGCATATCTAATTTTAGAGCGGACCAAAAAAGAAAGATGTATATCTAGTTTTGGAAAGGACTCATGGAGGGAGTATTAAACAAATCATGTCCCTTTTTTCTACATGTACCAATACAGCACCTCCACTACTTACCAAAAAATTAAAAGAAAATACAATAAAGAAATTACGAGGTAGGGAAAATTAAAAATGCAATATTTCAGTAAAAGGTGCTCCAAGGGATTCAAAAGTTATTGCATACAATAGCACCAAAAGTCTCATACAAACAACAATCACTTGATTCACTTCTGAAGGGTGGCACTAGCACCTTAAATTTAAACACCAGCTGATGGTGGTGAATGAAGTATATACATTATAATAAAATAAAATGTTATTTATATGGATTACATAGCAAGAAACTTGTCACACTTTTTTTTCTTTTTTTTGGGCTTCTATTATTACACTATGATTCTCACCTGAGAACCAACCATTTTCTCCTCTGGTTGGCTGTCATGTCAAAGTTAAAGTAGCTACAAGCTTGCTTGCTAATCATACATTAAATGGATATTTCATCAGATTTTTTATGCTGATTTGAAAGCATGCATTGCATAGTAATATACAACCATCGCAAAAAGGAAAGAAAAGGAAAAAAAATAGGTGTCTTGTTCGCAAAATCAAGTTACAAATTGGTGTGTAAATTGGCTAAAAATATTGATGCAGCACGGAAGAGGAATCTCAACAAAAATTTATTACTAATTTTGTGTTGATATTTAGAGATAAATATTGTATTATTAATGTAATTATTTAGTAGGATATTTTAAAAGTTTTAATTATAGTAGTAAATTTTAAGTAGGAAAGTTTTAATTGTAGCAGTAGATTTCAATTAAAAGAGTTTTATTATAATAGTATATTTTAGTTAGCAGATTATTTCCTTTTAAATTAGAATTTTTACTTAGTCTACAAGTATTGGGTGTTCTATTTAAGCATTGTAATACTTCATTATTTTTTATATTATGGTGGAGATTAAAGCTTTTTGCTTTTGTGTGTGTTTCTCTACCAATTCTCTGTGCGGATAGATACTCTTATTTCTTCTTTCCACCTTTTCCTACATCATAATGGTAAAATTCCTGATATCTTTTGATTTCACCCAATTTCTTCCTACCAAAATTTTATTGGCCTCCATCAAATTGACGAAGTTTACAAGAGAATCGACAACAATATTCCAAGACGAAAGCACGATTTGTAGTAGGAATCATCGTCGCCGTAGTCTCCATCTATCTCGGAAGAAAAAGAAAATCAACGTTACTATTCATCGCTACAGTGCGCGTCGTTGTTCGTCAAAAAGAAGAAAAACTGGTACAACTACAGTAATTCTACTGCCAAATTACACTTTGGTACCCCTAAGGTTTCTAAAATTTTCAACTTAGCCCCTAAAGTGTTTGAAATTTTTAATTCAACCCCACAATTTCTAAAATTTTCAATTTAGCCCCCAAAGTTCTGAAGTTTCAAATTAAGCCCCTGAATTTTCAGAATTTGCAACTTTGTCCCTATTTTGTTACTTACTTTTAATTAGTCCCAAAAAAAAAGAGAAAGATTACAATGTTTTCTTCCATATTTGATAGTCCAGACAGGTATGATGATCCAAACTTCATTTGGGCTAAAATAAAGCAATTTGAACATCAAATTTTTGTCATGCACAAGCAAATTAAAAGAAATATTATTATCGGAAATTGAACAATGATGTAGAATTATCTAAAAGCATAGTTGTCACGACGTCGCCTAGGCGTCCAAGCGATGGAGAGAAGGGCACGGCGAGGGTCGACTTGAGGTGGAGCTGCTAAGGCGTGCGCCTTGGCAGCTCTGGCCCAACTTAAATGTTTAACTCATTTACCAATCTTCTGACCCATTGACCCATGAACATAATACCCATGACCCATCGATTAAAAAAGGAGAAAAGGGGAAAGACGAAACCTTTATCTGGCTATCAGCAGACTTCGACTCGACTTCATCCCATTGCAGCTCGAGTGCTCGACTTCATCGCGACCTATCGATTCGCAGCAAGGAGACCCATCGCAGCTCATCACGACTTTCTTTGGACTTGAACGCGACTTCTTTGCGACTCCATCGCAGCCCCGTCGCAGCTCAAGTGCTCAACCACCATCACAGACCATTGGAACCATCGGCAAGTCAATCCAGCCTTCTCTCACACACAGGTTTTTCTTGTTCTTTCTTTGCTTTGCTTTTCTTGTTACTCTGTTTCTCAATTTCTCTCCACTTTTTCTTCTTTTTTTCAGAAGATTTGAATAAATAAAGGAACAACTTTAATTTAATATAGCCATATAGACAGATAAGGGAACCTCTCTGTTTCACTACATGTATGCTTCTAGCCTTCCACTAAAGTAAGACTTAACAGTTAGCCACTTAAATATCCTTCTCTTTTTCTAATTTTCTATGCATATATGTATGCCACATGCATATTTGTTATCACTAATCTGTTATATGCATATATGTATGCCAAGAGCCAAGTAAATTGTCCAAGTGTCATGCATATACGTATGACCCAGCCAAGTGTCAATGACAAGCTGATATATTTTAGGAATATATATTATACATTAATTTATTTATTTGTGTCATACATATCTCTGATAAATGATAATGACAAGCTGATGCATTTTAAGAATATATTTTAAAACTTAATGACTTAAGATTTAGGAATATATTTTATCCTTGATAATACATAAAACTTAATTAAATATATAGAGAACAGTTAGCCACTTAGGTTAGTACATTTAATGTGTTTTGTGAATTGTGATTATACTTTAAAGTTTAAACAATACAAAATTATGTGAGAGGTGATTCGACTTTTTAATAAGTTATATTTATTGTTTACTTCTTCTTTTCTTGTACAATTTACAAAGTGTAAACACTATCTATTAAGCGTTGAGTGTGAATGGTTACTACTTACTAAACTAAAACTAAAAATGTCAATTGTCTCTTATATTTTTTGGTTGATTGTATTTTGTAGAAACTAGAAAACAAAATGCGGAAAGTTCGGAGCCGATGGTTATGATAAAACCAAGGACCCGGAAAAAAAGGCCAAATCAAACGACCCGGGTTGAAAATATGGGTATTGGCCGGATATGAGTAATAAGGATTTAGTGCAATGTATCCTTTGTGGGAAGCAATGTCGTTCGGGAATCAAAAAGTTGAAGCAACATCTAGCAGGAAATTTTGGAGATGTAGCAAAGTGCCCTAAAATAACAACAGAAATTATGAGGGAGATGCAAGCGGCTTTGAATAATAGAAAGAGGAACAAGCCAATTGAGCTAGATGATATGATGATGATGTAGTAGAAGTGCAAGAAAAACAATCATCTGCTCGTCCAAGCATGGCTTCCGATGCTTCTTCTAACACTATCCCAAGTTCTGGGACCACTTCCAAAAGGAAGAAAGTTGTTTTCAATTCTAAAAGCCACAACCAAAAGCTCTAACAAAGACGGTTAAAGCACTTCTAAGGAAGAGTCTCGAAGTTGTAGAGGAGAGGCATAGCAAGCGTTTGAGCCAAACGAGTATTGAAAATCGTTTGAGGACACCGAAGGAAAAGGAGAGAGTCCATATGCACATTGCTAACTTTTTCTACAAGTGTGGCATATCATTCAATGCTACAAATGCAAGAAGCTTTGAGGTAATGATCGAGTCCATAGGGCAATATGGGTCGGGTTTAAAGCCTCCAACGTATCATGAGTAGAGGGTTCCTTTACTTGAGAAGGCAAAGACGAAAACCGATGAGTTAAAGGCGAAACATGAAGTTACTTGGAAGCAAAATGGTTGCACACTCATGTCGGATGGTTGGACAGATAAGAAGGTAAGGCACTTGTTGAATTTCCCTGTTAATAGTCCGGAGGGGACTTCATGGGTTCTGTTGATGCCTCCAGTCAATCGCAAGATGCCACAATGTTGGCAAATCTACTTGATAGCAAGATTGAGGAAATTGGCCCTCAGTATGTTGTTCAGGTGGTCACAGACTGCCTCTAATTACAAGGAAACGGGGCATATACTAATGGAGAGGAGACCTACACTGTTTTGGACACCTTGAGCCGCTCACTGCCTAGACCTTATGCTAAAAGATATAGGCAGGTTGAAGCAATTCCAGCCCACAATCACAAATGCAAGAAGAATCACAACATTCATTTACAAGCATGGTCGTCTTCTTGATGCGATGAGGGAAAAAACAAATGGGAGGGATCTTGTGAAACCCGTAGTTACTAGATTTGCTACAACTTTCCTCACCTTACAGAGTTTGTACAAGCATAGAGATGCATTAAGGCATTTGTTCATAAGTGAGGATTGGACAAAATCTAAGTTGTCGGCTACCGAAGCAGAGAAGGAAGTATGTGATACTGTTATTTCAACAATATTTTGGCATCATGTTGAGGATTGCATTAGGATGTCACAACCACTTCTTATAGTCTTGAGGATTGTTGATGGTGATGAGAAGCCTGCTATGCCAGAAATTTTCGCTGCGATGGAATGTGCGAAGAAAAAAATCAAAGATATATTTGATAACAAACAAAGACTGCACAAGAAGGTGATTGACATTGTTACGGCGATGACAAAGCCAAATGGAGCAAAAATTATATGGGGTTGCGTTGTTTCTCAATCCTGGCAAGTACTTTGATATCAAACAGGAACGTCCGGTGTTTGTTGGTACTCTACGAGAAGACTTCAATGACATTCTTACAAAGATGGTACCCGAGCTAGATTTGCTAAACAAGATAAGCGATCTAGCCGATAACTATGATGCTTCTCGAGATACTTTTGCAAGAGAAATGGCGATTAGAAAACGAAAATCAAAGAATCCTCGCAAGTATATTGAAATATATATAAAGATATAAAAGCTAAATTATAATTATATACATTCTTCCTTTCCTCCTTTTAAAAATATTTATATTTCTTTTAAATGTTTGCTAGTTGATTGGTGGAATGCTTTTGGAGGGCGGGCTATTGAGCTATCATCGTTTGCAAAAAGAATTCTAGGCCTCTGTTGTTCTTCTGATTGTGAGCGCAATTGGAGTATATTCGAGTTTGTAAGTACTTTCTATTGTTGGTTCAAAAGTAATAAGTCATTCACTACTAATACTAACTATTTTTTATATAATTAAAATTTTATCATTAATATTATTATTTTTTGTTTTATTTATTTTAGATTCATACGAAGAAACAATTGAGTGACTTGGTGTATGTCCAATACAATCAAAAGATCGTCTCAAGGTTCCAAAAGAGACGTGAACTTGGAAAAAAATTTGATCCATTAGCCATTGATGACTTTGAATGGGGTAATGAATGGATCAATAATGAGGCCAAAGTTGTTCATCACTAGGGAGGATCTTATATAGAATGATGTGGATCGAGCAATCGGTGCATCCAACACGCTTGAAGGTCCCAATCCTTCAAGGAGGGCTCGTGCTAATACTAGTGATAATCTCATGACGTACTCTCGACGTGGTGGTGGTTCAACTCTTAAAGGGAATCAAGGTTGATGGATTCCGACTCCGATGATGAAGTTGATGAAAAAGAGAGAATTTCAAATGATGATGAAGATGTAGAGGATGATTTTGGAGAAATACCACCTACGCCTTTGAATGAGAGTAGTTCTTGTGGAGGAGATAGAGATGACTTTTTTCTTGATGAGTTTGCTTGAACGATATTTAGAGACTAGTGTAGAGAGTCTAGACATTATTTTGGCTTGCTATGTGGTGTTTTATTAATTATTAGACTACATATTTGTGATGGTTGGTGGCAGCTTTATTTTCTATGTGGTGTTTGTTAAATTCATTTCTTTTACTAATTTTTAATATTAAGTGTTTTATTTTTGGATTGTTATTGCTAAGTATTTACATAATTGTGTTTTTAATGTTATTCCATAGTGTTATGTTTTGAGTTTTAATGTATATAAAATTTTATTGCCAATATACTTGTTAAGTAAAATAAATAATATATAAATTGCATATTGTAAACGACTTCATGGTGGTCGCCTTGTCACCTAAGCGTCCTGACAGTCGGCTACCGCCATGACTCGTCGTGGCGCCGTGACAACTATGTCTGAAAGAAGTCTTACAGATTTAAAAAACCATTATGAGTACATAACCACATGTCATGTTCATCCATAATTTGTTCAAGCGCAAAGAAGTGTTCATCATCGGGTTTGTTCAACTAAAGTGACATGTTTACAGGAGGACACACAAAGCAAATTCTTACAAGACAATTGATGAATATCTCACAACACTTAATCATATCAATAACCAACATGAAGTTGGTTAGTATAAAGAAGAGTAAGTACTCACACATATTGATGCTTGTGAGAAAAATGAAGCATAAGGTAAATGTATCGAACAAATTGTAGATTCAGAGATAGTTTGCACTAAGGAACTTGAAGTTAAGTTTGCCCCAAAATGCAAGAACATCAAGGAAGATTAAATTAAGGCCAACCATGTTGATTTTCTCTTTCCGAATGATACATTAGAGTCCCAAGCAGATTCAAATTTTTATATTATGTCACTGCTATTCCCAAAAATTGTGCTCAAAAAACATCGAATGTGCATGTTTTGTTAGAAGGCATCTCCTGGACTGTGGTTTAATATTCGTCCATATTTCAAAACTTGAGGACGAGTTTTTTTTCAAAGGTGGGGAGAATGATGCAGTACAGAAGAGGAAACTCAAGAAATTTATAATAAATTTTGTATTGTTATTTAGAGATAAATATTAGATTATTAATGTAATTATTTAGTAAGATATTATAGAAGTTTTAATTATAATAGTAAATTTTAATTAGGAGAGTTTTAATTATAGTAGTAGATTTCAATTAAGAAAGTTTTATTATAGTACATTTTAGTTAGGAGATTGTTTCATTTTTAAATTAGGGTTTTTACTTAGTCCCCAAGTATTGGGTTTTCTATTTAATTATTGTAATATTGATTGGAGATTAAAGCTCTGAGCTTTTGTGTATGTTTCTCTACCGATTCTCTGTCAGGATAGGAACTCGTATTCCTTCTTTCCACTTTATCCTACATCAAATATCATCCATCACCTCTGGGATTGACCAGATCAAGGTAAATTTTTAATGTAGTGAAGTCTCAAATCTATCCAAATTACATTTAAAGTATTTTGAACCATAGCCCAACTCAGCGATCAAGAATCTATTTATCTGCCAGTCATGCTTAATAATTATAATACATTATTACCATAGCATAATTTAGTGATCAATGATCAAGTTATTAATTATTTCTTCCATTTTCTTTTGAAAAATTAGTCTGCACATGAATGGTGAGGCAGTAACTACCAGTCAGTATATAATCCATTATAACTATGGTGATTCACTTATAACACTACCAAACTATCTGAAGTTTAAGAAATTCTAATTGCTGTCATCATTGTTAGGTAAAGAATTCAGATATTTATTCATTGATTTCTGGTTATGCTAAAACTTATATAATTCACAACTTGACATTTCTGATTTCCATCGAAGAGCATACTTTATACAACTAGGTAAAAAGAACTTTTGAGTGACAACAAGAACAAAATCAGAACTTGATCAAATGGAAGTGTCACAAAGAAAAGGTCTTGAATACACACGCACACACACACGAGGGGGGCGGAACCTTCATTTTTTTATAAATCAAAAAGACTCCTAATTACTTCCAGAGCAAGTTATGCAGATCATATTGTAAACAAAATTGACTCATATAAACATGAATGTCCAGCAGATATTCTAAAAGAACACATAAAATATATCCCGAGTTCCAGAACAGACATACCGATCTAATAAATGGCTGTTGGAACACCCAGCCAATAACAGGTATCTTCTGCACAAAAACTGCCAGTGTAGGCCAAAAACCACTGCAAAAAATTCCTCATCAGCTCCCAAAAACAATATAAGCAGAGTACAAAAATTAAAGCTGGAAAAATAAACAAACCTGAAGAGTACAATGAACCCATACGCCTCCAAAATCATTCCCAATATAGGCCATCCTATGACAACAAAGAAGAAGCCAGCACCAAAAGAAATTGTTCCCTGCATGCCAGATGACCCCAAGTTGTGAAAAGAAAGCAAATTTAGCATACACAATGAATGATGGAGAGACAGACAGACACACACACAAGGCAAGCAAACCTTAAAATTGCTGCGTTTCATGAAGAACTGCAAGGAGGACTGCAGACCAATGGTCAACATCACCCCAGATAAGAATAGGATCTGATTCAGTATAACAAAAATAACCCCGTGTTAAGCAAGCATAAAAGAAACAATAAGCAAAATAGTAAGAACACATAATGAGCAAAGTGCACTGTAAAAAGTTGACTGTGTGACACTTGTACTTACATTTCCCATGGCAAGTAATCCTTTGTCAAAGAAGAAAATGATTCCCAAAAATGAGAAAAAGATACCGAATCCTGTCAGTCCTAGCCCAATTTCTGTTTCATTACAAAAAGCAATTTTTTGAGTCAGCAACTTTTTGAGTTAAAATCAAGTATATCACAATTTTATTTTATTGTTGTTTGAAGAGGGGAGGGGAACCAGCTAATATTAGAGCTTTTGGTAAAGAAACAAAACATATATCAACTGCAGCACAGTCAAAGGCTCAAAGCTCAAGGAAAAGAACATAATACCAATCCCTACTGAGTGCAAATATATATACTCACACCCACAGACGAAACACAGACGCATATAGTCTTGGTAAATGAGAAGCAAACAAAGTAATTGACCACCTACAAATACATGCCATGCTGAAGTGGTTTTTTTATTATAATGTAGATGCCCTGGTAACTCAATTTTCATTATACTTATCAAGAAAAAAAAAACTCAAACTTCATTAATCCTGAAGCAGATCCGCAACTGAAGCAAGCTTAAAGACAACCAACCAAGTGATTATCCATGGCCCCCTCGTTATTTGAGTTTTAGCTGTTGTTTGGTTCTGCATTAAAAGTGTTAATAAAAGCATACACCGAAATTCTTAAGCGGCTCTGTTTCATTCATTATCTGCGCATTCCACAGCTTACAGGTGTGTTAGCAAGTAACAACCCAAAATCCATAATCTAAATTCATTTCTTAAATTAATGAGAAGTTACCATCCATAAGTATTTCATTTGATATAAATACCATCCACTTCACAAAGATCATCACTTCTGAGTTTTATTTTTGTTTCTAAGAGATTGTCAGTCTTTCAAAAGTCAAGGAAATCTTGGTACAAAAGCCCATACTACCTTTTTTAGTATTAAAATTCAAATTCAGAAATGATGCAACGGCTAAGTATTTTGATGGGGGCCACTGGTACAATCACATGTATATTTTGGATGAAGGGTACTTTAGAGATTTTCTTTCTAAACTAAAGTTTAGTGCAAAGCAGAAAAAGATCAAAATATTAATTATTAGTTACTTTGTATTAATACTCGGATATAAATATTTAGTTCAATGTAATTATATTTTATTATGTTAAATGTTAGAACATTCAAGAGTATAAATTATTTGTGCTAGTAGATAATTAGTAGGATTTTATTTTCTTATTTAATTAGGTTACTTAATATTTTACTTGGTCATTCTATTAGGGTTTTTCTTCTTCTTATTTCTGTATAAATAGTTGTAATCCATCATTACGATAATTGAGTTATTGATTATTATTGATTTTAAGTCTTGTGCTTGCGGCTTTCTAGCCTAATTATCTACTTTTAACATCCTTGTCCTACATCAAAGTTGGCCAACAAAATTTACTTCATTTGCGTGAAATCTCCAAATGTGACCATCCATGTAAAACAAAGGAAATGTATAACTAAAGACAACCAATAAAGAGATCAACTCCAAGACGTTTAGAAAGTTATGGCAACTGATTTCAAACCAAAACTAACTAATAAGATCCATAAGACGTTTATCCATCCCAAATTATTATACATTAACACTACTAAAATCTTGTGCATAATAATAGGTATAAACAGATATACATAGCAAAACCACACTTGGCACATAAATGACCACAGCTAAGCCAAACTTTAAGTTGCTCTAGCTCCGCTCGTTCTAATTAACTAAATAAAATATCAACTTTGTCAAGATTATCATATAAGCTAACAATGAATGAGTCTTTAACCAACTAGCCCGAATAACTTGACATTTAATATTACTTTAGAGGTTTATCGGTTACCACAACCGAGCTTACGATTATGTCGACCTAACAAAGTGATAAAGCATGACTCTACAGTGAATAGATTTGTTAATTTCACAGCCCTAATCACACTCCAAGCAATCATTGGCCAAAGATGCCTTCAAAGCAACATAATCAAACCAAAAGATAAAAGCTGGCCACAATCCTCTAGCCCTAATTTTTTGTTTATTTACCAATTGACACGATCAAAACTGCAATGTAAACGCACGTTTCCACATACACAGAAATACACATATAAATATATAAACATAAATCTTACTTTTTCGATCGTTCATTTCAAATGAAAGCATTGTGTCGATTCAGATAGGAACTCCTCAATTGCCAATCCAAATGACCTACATAATTGAACAATAACAATCACAACAACAACAACAACAGATCGAACGAAATGAACTTAGCAGATAGAAACAAACCTAAAATAACGAACGAAAACGATGACTACATACAAATCATGCAAATTCGGTATCAAAAGATCTGCCACAATACCTTTGCGAATCTGACGAGCACGAACTGGATTCAACGAATCTGTAAACAACTGCAGAGAGAAAGTAGAGAGAGAAATTATGTGTATTTGTGTATATGTACGGAATCAATATATGTATGTATATGATTATTTGCGGAGGGATAGAGAGATGGAGATTGGGACGCCGATTTCAGTTTGTCTCTGAAGGAAACGATTGCTATTAGCGTGAAATTATATTTTAGACGAATTAACTGAATTGAAAAGGTACTCGCATTTTCATCCAAACACGGCCGAGTTGACTCATTTCGGGTTGAATCCACTGCAATGACGGAATGACGGAAGGACGGAATGCCGGTATGGGTATCAAATGGAGCGGGCAATAATTATTTTTATTTTCTAATTGTCTATAGACTCCATACAACAATATAAAATATAAACAGTAATGTTAACTTTTAAAAAAATTTAAATTTAAAAATGAAAATGATGTGATTAATTTTAACACTTTAAGACAAATGTAGTTAGTAAAATACTTAAACGGTATATAATATATTTCATAATTAAAATACAAAATTTAGAAATGTTTTAAAGTAATTTTAAATAATTAAATAATTTTATATTATGAAACGTAGAAGAAATCATAAAAACAAATGAATAGAATCATATAACGGAACTATTAATTAAAAAATATAAAAATTAAGTAGTGATGGCGGGGCGGACAAGACGAAACGAGACTAACAGTGGGGGTGGGAAGAGGCACGAATGGGCCAAAAATAAAATTTTATACCGGTTGTATCTTATTCAATTTTATCAAGAGAATTGATATTTTCATAACACTTTTTGATATTTTCACATGAAAAGTATCGCTATAGATATATAGCGACGGGGAAAACCGTCGCTATACCCGTCGCTATAAGATCTATAGCGACACTTTTCATGTAAAAATATCATTTTTTGTTATGAAAATATCAGTTCTCTTTTATCAAATTCAGTTAATAATCGTTGGTTACATAGGACAAGTGGAGGAAGGGTAGTACCTGTACATTACCTGTATCCGTCCTTAAATATTTTAAATTCGGGTAATATTCGTGGATTAGGTAATATCCATGAATTTTGGTATATATTGTGATCTCTAAAAATAAACAATTAATTAAGTTGAGCTTTGTCATGGCTAGTTAGTTATGATAAATAGGGATCGCACCAGGTAGGCTCGGGACCGGATATTGCACTATGCGTACCCATATACTCGATTCTATCAATTTTAATATTCATTGAATTTTACATACTCAACAGGTACTC
Organism: Aralia elata; assembly: GCA_034770075.1. Classification (NCBI taxonomy): domain Eukaryota; kingdom Viridiplantae; phylum Streptophyta; class Magnoliopsida; order Apiales; family Araliaceae; genus Aralia; species Aralia elata. The sequence continues at coordinate 53,338,509 of CM068379.1, forward strand.
ACGGGTAACTTATTTTTATATTTTACATAATTAATAATATATTATTACTATATAACTAAAAATTTTAAATATTTATAAGTGTACAATATATATATATGGATATATATATATAGATAGATATATATATATAAGTACTTATATTATTTATAAAACATGTACTATTACCATGGTCGGTGCTTAGTTAAGCCACTTAAGCAATAGTTTGAGACCCCAAAATTGAAAAAGCTAATAATTCATATATGTTAGAGCCCATTAAAAACTCCCAAAAAAAATTTCTCAACAAAGTAGTAGCTACAAGTACAATCATACAAGTTTAATCAATAATTTTGTATCTAAAAGAGCAAGAAAAATAAAATTCTAATTAAAAAAAATATCATAAATATTAATTTAATTTAGTATTGAATGGTTAAAAAAAATAATAATAAAAATAAAAATACCCCAATTTTAAATTTAGCTTGAGGCCCTCAAAAAGTTTAGACCGGCCCCATTGAAATATATATATATATATATATATATATATATATGTACACACATGACGAGTGCCGGTACTGGTATAATACTTTTTACCAGACCCTAAATCGTTCAGACTCAGATATAAATTGGCATCGACCCTAGTGATAATAATTTGATATGACATAATTTTAATTAATAAAGTAATTAAATGATTTTTTTTTTATAAAATTGATTAAATAACAATCTAAAATTAATAATCAAAATCATATTATCCCCAATATAAAATATGAATTTCATAATCAATAGTATTTGTTTTTGTTTTTTTCAACGCTCCCAGATATGTTATTGATTATTAAATTTATATTCGAGAGCGGTTAAAAATAAAAATAAAGACGTATAAAAAACAAAAACTATTGATAGAATTCATACTCTCTCTGTTCTAAAATTAGAAATATATTTTGAAACGACTGCATATTAACAAAACCTAGAATGAAATTCAGACCTAGGATTAACATTTTGAAATAACTGGGTAGAAGAGTCTGAAGGTCACACGTTTGATGGAAATATAGTGCGTTGTTCAACCGAAAAATGATTATTTCAAAAATTCTGTATCTACAGCTGTAAAATGATCCCGAAACATGCATAATAAAAGAAAATCATTCCTCAAATGTTATGATAAAAACCCCACGAATGAACTAAAACATCTGATATTGTATTGCAGATTCAGTAGCTATGTTTAACAACTCATTTCCAAGCACTGAAACTGGAATTGAGAGCCAAATTTAACTAAATTTTAATTTTACAGAATAACAAATTTGTTTTGGATTCTAATTTCCAGTACTAACATTTTCTACCAAAAATACCACCTGAAATGGCAACACTACCAAAAAAAATCCAGCTGATAAAACTTATGTACATTTTATCAAAAAACAAACAAGAAATAAATGGGACTGGATAATTAAGCATCTTTGTAAATCTTAGTAATTCCTATGTCAAAATGCACAGCAACAATTCCGCCGCTGCTGCTAGAGTAACATTGCCATCACCTTCCCCCAACTCTTAACACCCATGTAGCTTAAACCGAGGAATAATACATGTACTCTTCATCATATCCATCTTTTATGGCTTTCTCGAGTCAAGGACAGATTGCTGGCAGGACAAGGGAGAGAGAGCTGCAAAAAAAGAGTTGTCGTAGATTTTAGAACCACCACAACTTTTGTAAGAACTTCAGAAATTGTAGCTCGTTTACTGAGATAATACTCTCTCCAAAGCATGCAGTCCTAACCATTTCTATATTATGTAGGGAGAAAAAGTAACGGTCATTGCTTTTTGTATCACCTATTGCACAAAATTCTAATTAAAAGAAGGCTGTAGTAAATCTGAGTAAAAGTTGCTTTATGTATGGTTAGAACCCCATTAATTATGGGAAACGTTAATAATAGGACAAACCCTACTGTTACATCATGGAGCCATTTAAACGGAAATAGTCATATCTTATAATGAATATTTCCTCATTTTTGACTTGAACAACTGGAGTCATCTTGGATGAGAAGTCAGAGACCTACTTCAGTTCTGCTACAACGAACGAACTAAATGGTAGACAGGGGAGTGAATGAACGGCTAGCCAAAGCCTATTGTTTGGAGATACAATGTATAAATTGTATTTTCAAATTACCTAATGAAAATCAGTGTATTCCATTTGTGTCCAAATTTGCGGCTGGAAGTGTATGTCGCATTATCTTCTGGTTCTGAGATTTTGGATCCATGTCGCATTATCTTCTGGTTCTGAGATTTTGGAGCCATTAATTCATATCGATGAGGAAGTTATGCCATGTGTGAATCATTCCTCTAAGAATTCTAACCTCATCCGCTGAAACCAAAGTAAATATCAGTTCATGAAACTACCAAAGTAAAATATTAGTTCATGAATCTTTCCCTGCCCAGTCTTAACCTGGGACACTCTCAACTACACAACAATAATATCCGAACAAAACATATGGTCACAATGAATATCCTCAAACAACTTGATCATGAATACAAAAATTCGTGCATTTCAATTTCCAAAAGTGTTGCCCTAAGAGAATAAAACAAAGTGATTGGGGTGGGTGTAGGTGTGTGCGAGCGAGAGAGAGAGAAGCTGCAAGTACTTGATAGCGGAATACACATTAGGAGTTGTCAAACCCAACCCCCACCCCCAAAAAAGGGGGGGGGGAATAATGACATGAATTCAAAATTGAGGTAAAACTTGTTCAAAAACTCAATTAGGGAGCTCAAACTCACAACTATAACCCTCCAAACCCCAACTCCAAACCAAATGATAATAAGTAAATACCTGAATATATGTATATTTTCAGCACAACAAATACAAACACGCCTAGCATCCCTAACATCATATCTGGCAACTTAATGCATCAAGACCTAAAAAGTGATTGAAAAAAATAATTTTAATTCAACAATCAACAGCAATAATCTCCTCAGATGCAGGTAGCTCAGTACAGCTTTCACAATCACTTGCGCTTGGTTATATGATATGTTAGAAGATATAATCTTATCCCATGCATTAGGGATCTTGTCCCATAAATTAAGGGAGCACTACCCATAATTTATGGAAGCACTACATAAATTAAGAGAGCACTAAACTAGTATATAAGCCAATGTAACTCAATGTAAATTAAATGAGAAGCAATGTAAATGTTATAGCATGAAGTATTAATGGAGAAACCTAAACTTAGTTTCTCTCTTTCTACATGATATTTAAAGTGTTATTGCTATATAATAAGGACAAGTAAACTGATAGAGCAAAATAGAGGACACAACCTACATACACATAACAAAACATATGGGAAGCTAGATAAACAGACACACACAGAGGTAGAAGCAACTAAGAACAAGAGAAGAAATGAAGTGGTAGAATCAGCACAATAGGTGTTGAAGACAAAATTTTGCCTCTCATACGTCTTTAGAAATAATAACAAATAGGGAGTTGAAACCCTTCAAAGTCTCTTTCTTTTCCATTCAAACTGCCTACGACACTAATTACCTCCCTCTCAAGCATAAGTACATAACCCCCACCAATTCTTTAAATTATTAAATGCGTGTATATGCATATGTAACATCTTCTACAGAAATGCAGAATAGGGAATAGATTACCATAAAAGTTAAGGTTAACAAAAATGGATGTCACAATAGTGAAGGGGTTGACACAGGGGAGCCTTTAATCCAAACGTCCTAAGTTTCATTCTCAGTGGCATCAAAGCACGCAGGCTAAAATGATAATTTGTGAGTGCATGTATCCAGGGGTTGCATTGTAGCCATAAGTCCAGTTTGGCACATTTTTGGGTGGTTCAATGTCATCAAAGAAAAAATAAAGGGAATCCAAGCAACTGAAAATGGTGCAAGAATATATGGGAATCAATAGAGGGTGACTCCAATTATCCATAACATAACACTTCAATAGGCAGAGAAGGAATGTAGCAAAAATTAAGGTCTAGATATTCTTCAGTTGCCATTATCTTTTCCCTTTCCAGATGAAGTTGTTCGCCAACAAGTGGATAACTTAATTGAAAAGAGAAAGATGGTCGGAACAGTTTTACAAAGAAAAAACAACTTGGTTATGGCCTCCTAGCTTGTAAAATTAACAAGGGTATCTCCATCAGTATATACATACTAAAGCACCATTATTTTCTGTGTTTCAAACTTTAATTGGTGTTTCATTTGCATTTCATTATACAAGTCCTTGATTGCCAATCTGTTCCAAATTTAAAACAAGTGACTAAAAGAAATAAATCCAACTAAACTAACAAATCTTAAACAAGTAACATTTAGATCTCAATTAAGCAATTGAGCAATTACATTAGTTCTCAATTAAGCAATTGAGCAATTACATTGAAATTTTGCTCACAAATAGCAATCAGATTGAACTACAATTATGAAAATATTGAAATTAGTTTCTAAACGGGAATCTTAAAGACAAGACCATATATAAGGTAAAACAATAGGTCCTAGCCTAAATCAAACTAGGAATATGGAGGACAACAAAAGATGAGAAGGCACAGAAAGATTTAAGTTGTAGGGTATTCAAGTACCCACGACTTTAGTTAAGATATGATTTCAGATAATATCTGGACTAAGATATATACCTTTTCCAGTTTATTCGTATACAACAGAAAATATGTATGCTGTAATGGCACTATGGAAGCATCACTTCATAATTTGGTAGCAGCACTTGCCATCAATTTCTAGTTCGTCAAAAAATGTAACATTATAGTTTGTGTCAACTGCTCTTTCTATGTGTTTTCCAGTGTAATAGTCGATATTGATGACAAAGGTACTGGCTTACAGCAAATGGATCTTCTTAAGGAATATATACTTGTTTTTTGTTTTTCTACCCAGCAGGAGAAGGCTGGACTGGTTGGGGGCTTGCAATCTACATTAGATACTCATTTAGTTCAGAGTCAACATTAGAGAACTGAGTATTATGGATTATCTCCCTTTACATTTTCTGAGTATTATGGATTATCTCCCTCTCCATTTCATAATAATAAGGAAAGTTGGATGCAATAATGAGATTATAGGCAATCTTGGTTTTTCATGATACTCGAGCAAAACAATGCAACTCCTAGCGGGAGATTGCAAGTAGACCAATATAAATGGCAAGGATTTCACATGTTCATGCAATATGTTGTTAAAGCCTAAATGTATAATCATTCAGGAATACTTCACCACCTGCAATGCAACCTTTACTCCATTACAGTGGGATCTTAAAGATATATGATGTAACTGTTGGACATAGCTGGACACAATAGGCCGGTTGAATCTAGCAATTACAAGTTGCAGATAGCATAAGAAAATTCTCTGTATTTAAGTTTTAGTTTACAGAAATTTGGGTGTTGAAGGGGGGAGGGGGTTTGGTTTGGGCTGCCTTCAAAACCACAAAATATATAACTTACCTTACATTTGTGCTGCATGAAATCTTTCTTCACTCTCTTCCTCATCCCTGGTTATCTGGTCATCATTTTTATCATTTGCGCCCAACAACTTTTCTCCCCTTTCACTTGTAGAATAATGATCCAGTTTTGGAATAGCATCTCCTTTTTGTAGTTCCAAACAAGCATTGAGGTGTAATCCTGAGGCGATATTAGACCTTGTTCATTAAGGCATTGTCGTTGCTCCTCTAGAGTTTTTGGATCATCAAGCCTTATGTATTCAAGCAAGGCCTTCTCGTGATCTGGCCTCCAACTAGTCGGAAATGGAGTGTAGTCAGTTTCTGGCACAAGAGACATTCGTGTAAACTGAAGACCGTCAATTGACTCCGCAAGACCCATCCTCAGCAAATTATGGTATTCCGGTGATTGCCCTTTCTTCTCTTTTATTGGACGACTTAGATTCCTGGCACCAATCTTGTACACTTTTGCTCGTGAACGAAGCTTGTACTTTGCCGCATAGAGCTTGGCAAGTGAACCCCTGATGATATAAGAACAGAAGTTAACAATTTTCTTCCTGTTGTCAGCATATCTATACCACTCAACCATTGTAGAGAGAAATTTATTCATTTGTGCATTTGTGTGAGCTTGAGTGGCATGGAACATTCTAAAACAGGGCTGTGGATCTGGATCTCTATCCCCCTTGAGGTAACTCAACTTCCTAAATTGTTTAATGCACTGTTTCAGGCTTGCCGTAACTGACAATAGTGTCCCCACACCCTTCTCACTGATGATCTTCCCACCAGTAGCAGTATACCGAAGAGTGGGATATACAACTCTACGGCACAATACGTGGTCAAGAAACATTATACCCTTAGTTATGTGTTCAATAGGTAAGCTCTCATTATCTAGCTTGAGCATATATTTCTGATCACAAAACTCAATCAACTGCTTCCTCAATGTTGCCGCATCTGCCCTAGGTCCCCTAACTCCAATCAAAATGTGGCCACCAAAACGTACATAATCAATCTTACGGGTTTTATCCGGTCCACTGGTGGGAACAAATTCCGGCCAAGACGTATTTCCCTGTTCAACTTCCCCATCTGGACTATTCCATATGACGTCACTCTTAGAAGGCCGATAGAACTCTTTGATCTTACCCTCCATCCAACGATCCAGTTCATCAAGGCAAACATTAGCCAAGAGGGGACTCAGGATTCCACAATGGCCCCAAGAAGGAACTTTTTCAGCCTCCTCAGGTGCAAACCCAAAAAATGACTCTAGCCAATATGGGTCAGGCTTCGGTTCATCTTCTGCTAATACTCTCTTCTTCTGATACTTCCTCTTAACCTTTTTCTTCTTCTCTCCTTCATCAACCCGACTAGTGATCACAGGAGTAACCAATGCAGATTTCACCAAATCAATCACCATCTTATCTCTAACATCCCTCATTAAAGCACTTATAACCATTCCAACCTTCATCCCATCCAATACTGTACTAACATCTCCCTTTATATACCACAAATAACCTGCAAAACTCCTCCGTACAACCCTTAATACAGTATGAGCAGTCCGGCCTGGCCTAAAAGCAAACGACTTCTGTGAAAACCGGGCTTCATAAATTGGCTCCAAAATCATAAACAACACCTCCTGAAGAATCTTATCTTGAAATGGGGCTGGCTGCATAGTAGTCAAAATAGCCCTAATTTTCCTCTTCGACAACGATTCATACTCAGTCTTATCCTTTGGAGACTTAATAAAGAACTCTAACCTAGCTCCCCACTTAAACCTATTATCAAGAACAGCATTTCGAAGAGCCAACAAGTCCTCAAGTGCTGATCTTTGCACAGAGCTACGTGGCATATAAGCACCCATTTCATCAGCACATACTTTCTGATATGCTAATACCCACAATTCAAATCTTCTAAGATAACTAGCCAAATTAGTTGCAGTTTTTTCTGGGTCTCGAAAATTTTCAATCCACATTTGAGAACAAACCGCGACACCATCCTCCTTCATTAAGGTGGACGGGTCATCAGGGTCCAAAACCCTTCGATTATGCGTCGAAGTGAACATAAACACTCTAAATAATTTGAGCCCATTATTTCTAGGAACTGAAATATATGACTGAGAGTTAAATATAGTGGTGCTGCTTAGAGGATAAGTAGACTTTGTGAGCAACTGATGACTCAAAATAAAGAGCCGTTTATGCATTGGAAAGTGAAAATCTTACCGGTTCGTTTCTGAGTGAGATTTTCTCTTAACAATGGAGTTTGACAAACCCTAGCTGAAGAACTGTTTATGTTGATTATCTCTAACTTCAGCCGAGCACGAAGTGTTTGATAAAATGTCTGTAAGAAAATAAGGACTCTGATTAATTGAGAACGGAAGTAAGTCCACGTAAAATAAATATGGCTACCTGTTCCCAATTAGGCTCTGTGTGTGTGGACGGTGCAAGTGGCTTTAGCCATTGGTTTGGCTCCCCTAAGTCCTAACCAGTAGATTGTTTAAATAATGCGATTAACTTAATTCTTATTATTGCGACTAAATTTTAATTTGAAAGCTAAACTTTAACTCTAAAATCATTTTGAACCCTACACTTTATTTTAAATTATTTACACTTATACTTTTAGCAAAAGAACAAAACGCATGCTCTGCATTATTTTAGGCCAAATTTTTGACAAAAAAACACAGGCTAATGGAATATTAGGGATATTCCTTAAGGTTTTAACACTATAGAGATAGTTCATATGAGAAATCAAGAGATAAGAGGTGCATTTTCAAGTGAATGTTTGGTCATAAAATGATACGGAGTGTACATTTTGTTTTCTCGTTGAAAATATGGGGTGTGTTAGTACAATGCATATATTTGATTTGATGATGATATAATGTATATTTGTAACCAGTAGCTTTTGTAAAGTTCTTATAATGAAAATGGTGTAAAAGGACTTAAATTAGAAGATCAAACTTGTTAGGTTGATCTATTTCGTCGAATGAATCTAATGTATAGACATTAAGTAATTAGACGATCGTAAAGTTTACTAGAGGTCGTAGAGCATACTAGTCAAGTTCGTAAAGTCTGCTAAAAGATCGTAGAATACATTGTAGACCGAGTCTGCTAGAGATCGTAAAGCATATCGTAAAGTACATTGAAGATCGCATAGTCTATTGAAGATCGTAAAGTCTGCCGAGGATTGTAGAGCTTATCAATCGTAGAGCCAAAACTTCCAGTGTTTTAAGTCTGTAGAATCGTCAAGTCACTTTTCAAGAGTCTAAGAGTACAAGCAATGGTCAAATGATTAGAGCAAAACTGAAGATTGTTTGAAGAGACAAAGACTTAGAGAAGCATCATAGAGTACACTGAAGTTTCGTGGAGTTCGCCTAGCTAGATACTCTATGACTATCATTGAACTCTACGATTAAAAAAATCGTAGAGTACATCAGTTCTGACAAAGGCTGACAATAACAACAGTAAAGATCCAAAGGAAGTTTGCCTAATCTTTTAAGACTAAGGAGAAAGTCAGTGTAAGATGTGTCTAACAGCTCTATTGGTGAAAAGACAGCAGCCACGTGAACGTCACTTTGACACTCCCAAATCCGTGCACTAGCTACAGTAGACTTGGTGCATCACTATTCATTCACATACATGATAACTAGCTATTATTATAAGCTAGGCTACACGATATATTAAATATTTACATTATTTATACATACATGCCCAGGTCTTGCTTACACAATATGAGCTAATACATTAGTTCCAAAATATTACATCATTAATTATTTATTTAAATAATTCAATATTATTTATTTATTCCTCCTCGCTAGCTTTACCATTCCCTTTATCTTTTACAACTAATCCTTCAGGTTCCTCGAATTTAGCTGTAAACATGATTTTTTTTGCAAGAGTAAGCAACTAATTTGCTCAGTAAGTATAGCAATTTAAAATGAAATAAAAATGACTGGCAGTAAATCAATATTTAAAGATTTAGAAAGAAATAATATTATCAACAATTCAAAGAAGTCAATAAAAATCTCCGTACAGAATAATGAATATTATATTTCTGAATAAGAATAACTTTTTGGGATCTCAAATTTAATTAAATGTTCACAACGGAAAATATTTCTTTTGAGGGTCACTGAGTGGTCGTAAACACCATGAACTCTTTACACAATTTTTTAATAGTCACAAAAACTATGAACCTTTACATGGCGTTCAACAATCACAAAGACTGCGAACTTTTATCCCCTCCGGAGTATCATTAGGTGACCAGCCTAATAATACTCTCATGTTACGCGTAACATTTAATCATGTTGTATTTACACAGCATGATAATGTCGGTTACCCGACCATAACATAATACCCATATTTTTAGAGTTGTTCATACTCAGTCATAACCTCAGGATCCGCACCAAAATAATTTAGATTGGATTAACATATCACCAAAGAATCATAACAGTTTAATAAATTGATAGAAACATAACCACTGAGTTTCACCGAACAAATGGCATAAACTCCTTTTATTAACAGTCTAAGAAGCTTTTCAGAAAAATTTACAGTTTTAATAACAAGCGAAATTCAAATGCACGGGAGTGCGGGGACTTGCCTGTTGTAGGCGTACTTTCTTCGAGTAAGGTATTGCTCGTCTCAGAATAGTAACCTACACCATCTATAAGAATTTATTTAATTATTAGTTATCATTGGTAACTATTTGAAATTCCGTTTCGGTATTTTTGGGTACCGTAATTTATCCTCGAATATATTTTTACACTATTAAAAGCTTATCAGAGTATTCATTTATTACTCACGCAGCCTCATACTTCCTTTTTTGACTTATTTTAGCTGGTAAAATATATTACTTATTTCCCGGCTTTATTTTAATTATTTTTTTATAAATTTTTATACTTTATTTTCTCCATTAAACCACCTTAATTATTTTATTATTTTTCTTCCTTCTGGCCCGACCTAGATGATTATAATTTAGTTAGTTTTTGATTTTTTTTTTCAGATTTTTCCCAGTACTGTTACAATTTATTTTAAGCTTAATTCTGTCCAAATTTGTGAAATTCTTTAAAATTCGAAATTAAGTCAAAAATTATGAACTTTGGACATTATCTTTATTACATCAAAATACACTTTTACCCAAAATTTCATCATAATCTGAGTTATAGAACTCAAGTTATGACTATTTTATTTTTAAAAATCATGATTTCATTTTGGTCATAACTCTTTCATTACAAGTTAGTTTATGTTCATTCTTAGGCCAAAATACACTTTATACTTTTAAGTTTCATTCTCTAGAAGCCCGGATTTTATTTCCTTGGCTATCACTCTAGAACTGCCCTTTTTAAAACTAGGTTAGGAAGTTGTCCAGTCTGTCCTATTTTACTAGAAAATTCAATAAAAATAATTTACAAGGAATTTTAACCTCAAACCAGTGCACACTTTTAGTTAACTTATAGATCTATCTTTTCCAATAAACTTTACTCAAAAATTCAAAACACACAAAAAGTACTGTTCGTTACAAAGTTAGCTTCTGTTCTAGGGATTTTACCCTTATGTTGAAATTTTTTCCAACTTTGTTTAATTTTTCTTTTTTCTTGTTTCTTGCAAGATCTTTGATTTCTTTTGTCATGGTTCATGTTATCATACTCCAACATGTTATTAACTACCACTATCATGAACAAATTCATGTACACACATAGTTACTTCATAAAATATTTATAGAAGCCATTTTAGGATTTTCTTTACCTAGTTTGTATTTCTTTCTTGTTTTTCTTTGTTTTTTCAATTTTTCCTCCATGATCCATGATATTACAACATATATATGCTCAATATGGTCTTAAGTGTACATAAATCCTATTTACTTTCATCAAATAAAGATTTTTAAGCTTTAAAAGGTTAGAGTTTATACCTAGTTATGTGTGTATTAACTTCTCTTTGGCTTGAATCCTTGCTTCTCTTACTTAGTGGCTGATTTTTCTCACTTTTCTCTCCTCCTCCTTCTTGCTACTGTTGAGTTCTCTCTCTCTCTCTCTCTCTTTCTTTTGTGGCTTTTGTTGTTTAATTTGGTAAAGTGGCGGAAAAGGAAAAAGGTTGAGTATTTATAGCCAACTTTGGATAACTTCCCCAAACAAATATCTTGTATTCCTTATATCTTGGCCAACTGATTGATCTGATCCTTTCTCCCCCCCCTTTTTTCCTAACTTATTTGGCATGTTTTTAGAATTCTCTAGAGGGACTTTTTAACCTTTTATCCCACTTGTTTGCTTATTTGCTTGTTATATATATATATATATATATATATAGACACACACACACACACACATATAGGTAACACCCACACACATGTTTATGTATGTAATTAAACTCATTCATATGGTCCAAACATAACTGTTTGCTCACAAGTTCTCAAGTGTGCACAATAAAGAGAATAGCAAACCATAAACGTAATGTGAAGTTCAAAACAACGAGCTCAAAAATGTTATCTTATATCAAAATAACTCACTAATTAAGACTACCAGTTAAACCCATGCTAGCAACATGCTCTAAAAGGAGCTTGAGTGGTAAGCCTTTCGTAAGTGGATCCGCTAACATATCATGCGTACTAATATACTTAATGACAACGCTTTGATCTTTAACTTTTTCCCTGACAAATAAATACTTAGTATCGAGGTATAGTCCAGCACCACTCGAACTGGTGTTGTTGAAAAAACTAACAGCAGAATCATTATCACAAAATACTTTCAACGGCCATGAAATGGAATCTACAACCTTAAGTCCTGAAATAAGATTCCTCAATAATACATCGTGACAAGTAGCATGATAACAAGCCACATATTCTGCCATCATCGTGGAAGTGGTAGTTAATTCTTGCTTGTGACTTCTCCACGAAATAGGGCCTCCTGAAAGCATAAAGATGTACTCTGATGTAGATTTCTTTTTATCTTTACACTTAGCAAAATCAGAATCAGAATAACCAACAACTTCAAGGTTATCTATTTTCCTGAATGTAAGCATAAAATCCTTATCACCCTGTAAGTAGCGTAAAACATTTTTGACTGCTTTCTAGTGATCTAAACCTGGATTTGACTGGTAACGTCCAAGCATACTAGTTACATACGCTATATCTGGACGTGTACAAACTTGAGCATACATAAGACTCCTAACCATAGAAGTATAGGGAACAAGATTCATTTGATCACGTTCCAACTGATTCTTAAGGCATTGATATGAGCCAAATTTGTCACCCTTAACAACAGGGGCGACAGTAGGAGAACAATTTTGTATGTTGTATTTGTTAAGAACTTTATCAATATAAGCTCTTTGGGATAATCCTAATATCCCACGAGACCTATCTCGATGAATTTCAATGCCTATGACATAAGAGGCTTCACCGAGATCCTTCATATCAAAATTTCCAGAAGGAAAACGTTTGGTCTCATGCAACATGTCTAAGTTATTACTTGCAAGCAGTATATCATCAACATACAAAACAAGAATAACAAATTTACTCTCACTGACCTTCAAGTATATGCATTGATCCACTATATTCTTCTTAAAATCAAAATTACTCATCACCTTATGAAACTTAAGATACCATTGTCGAGAAGCCTGCTTTAACTCATAGATGGACTTCTTTAGTCTACATACCATATGTTCCTTGCCTTTAACCAGAAAACCTTCTAGTTGTGCCATATAGACATTCTCATGCAAGTTACTATTAAGGAATGCAGTTTTAACATCCATCTGATGTAACTCTAAATCATAATGAGCTACTAGAGCCATGACTTCTAAATGAATCTTTCTTGGATACTGGAGAGAAAGTTTCATTATAATCCACACCTTCCTTTTGAGTAAAACCCTTAGCAACTAATCGAGCTTTATACCTTTCAACGTTCCCTTTAGGATCTAATTTGGTCTTATAGACCCATTTGCAACTAACAAGTTTAACACCTTTTGGTAACTCTTCAAGATTCCAAACGTTATTAAGCTCCATTGATTTCAACTCATCATTCGTGGCTTCAAACCATTGAGTTGATTGAGCACTAGTAATGGCTTCTTTATAGGAGATGGGATCATTAATTTTACTTGAATCATAGTCAATCTCATTAAGATAGGTTATAAAAGCATCAAAATTAATAGGCTTTCTAGGTCTTTCGGACCTACGTAAAGGCTGCACAATTTCAATAATATGATTTTAAATAATGTGGGGTTCAATGTTAGGTGGTGGCGTAGCTATCTCAGGGGCATCATTAGCCTCAATAGGAGGTTGTTGTACCTCACCCTCTTGAATTACAGGATTAGGAACATAAATCCTGTTTCTTCAAGATCAATTTTTCTAGGCTCACCACTCCCACTTAAATCACCATTCTCTAAAAACTCTGCATACCTAGTCTCAATAATTCTCGTGGTATGCAAGGGACAGTAAAATCGAAAACCCTTAGATCTATCAGGATATCCAATGAAATGGCAACTAATGGTTTTAGAGTCAATTTTCTTTATTTGTGGATTAAAAAACTTAGCCTCGGCTGGACAACCCCACACTCATAAGTATTTTAAACTAGGTTTTCTACCTGTCCAAATTTCATAAGGAGTGTTAGGGACAAATTTGCTAGGAACTCGGTTTAAAATATGAACAACTGTCTTTAATGCCTCAGTCCACAAAAATATAGGTAAGTTAGAATTGCATAACATACTACGTACCATATCCATAAGGGTACAATTTCGCCTCTCAACTACACCATTCTGCTGCGGTGTACTAGACATTGTATACTGAGTGACGATGCCATTTTCTTGACAAAATAAGGCAAATGGATCAGGACTATGACCTGTGTCGGAGTGTTTACCATAATATTCTCCACCTCTATCTGATCTCACTACTTAATTTTTCGGTCAAGTTGATTTTCAACTTCAGCCTTGAAAATTTTAAACACATTTAGTGATTCAGATTTTTCATTAATTAGGTAGACATAAGTATAACGAGAATAGTCATCAATGAACATAATGAAAGATTTGTGTCCACCAATTCCAAGAGAAAATGGTCCACAAATATCAGTGTGAATCACCTCAAGAAGTGCACTACTTCTAGTGGCTCCTTTCTTACTTCCTTTTACAAAATTTTCTTTTATACATTCAATACAATGGTCAAGATCAGAAAAATCTAGTGAATGAAGAATTCCATCTTTTATAAGACGTTGCATTCTATCTTTTGAAATATGGCATAAACGTTTATGCGACAATTTTGAAGAATTCTCATTGTCTAGTTTTCTCTTATTTCCACTTTTAGAGGTACTTTCTGTCATATTCATTGTTAACAAGGATTCAACAAAGACATTATCCAAATTTTTCTTATAGAGGTTTCCCTCTAAAGAGCCAGAACCAATAACATGAGAGTAATGATAAATAATTATTTTATTATTCCCAAACTTAAACGAAAAACCATCAACGTCAAGTTTAGATACAGAAATTAAATTTCGTGTCATACTGGGAACATAAAGAGTATCATATAAATACAAGGTGGAACCACTCTCCAAAACTAAAGGAAGAGTTCCTACAGCTTCAACTTGTATAGACTCTCCATTGCCAACTTTAATGGTTCTTTTCCTCTTTTAGAGTGTCTTCTTTGAAAGGAATCCCTGCAATGAATTAGTAATGTGAACCACAACACCAGTGTCAAACCACCATGTATTAGAAGGAACATCAATTAGAAATGATTCATAAGTCACATAATTGAAGGGCATACCTTTCTTTTTAAGTCATTCTCTGAACTTAGGGCATTCCTTCTGAATATGTCCTTGCTTCTTATAGAAATGACATTCAGGACCTGCCTCAGAGTTGTTACCTGAATAATTTGCCTTGTTTGTTTTGTTAGAATTTGGCTTATCCTTATTCTTAAAACCTTTGCCATTCTTATAAGCCTTCTTCTTATGGGATCTAGTGGTAGTCAAATGAGAAACATTAGGTTTTTCAACCTTAAGTCTTTCTTCCTCTTGGACGCACATGGCGATTAACTCGCTCATCTTCCACTTTTCTTTCTGTGTGTTATAATTGATCTTAAGTGGATCAAACTGTGCAGGAAGAGAAGTCATAATGAAGTGAACAAGAAAACCTTTAGAAAACGCCATGTCCATACCCTTTAATTTAAAGGCCATGTCGTTCATCATCATAATGTGCTTGCGCACTCCACTAACCCCATCATACCTGCTAGTGATCATTTTCAAAATAAGGACACTTGCATGAGTTTTAGAAGAACCCTTAAATTGTTCCTCGACTGAATCTAAGTACTCTTTAGCATTCTCAGAGTCAGGAATGGCTCCTCGAATAGTTGTCGTGATAGAGTTTTTCATAATCATAAGGGACATGCGGTTGGATCGCTCCCACCTTTCGTAAATAGCCTTTTGCTCAATTGAGCTTGTAGCTGTAAGTGGAGCAAGGGGATCCACTCGTAATGCATAGTCCAAATCCATAACGCCGAGAACAATTTTCACTAGCTCTTTCGAAGCAGTAAAATTAGTCCCATTCAAGGCTTCAATTCCAGAAAAATACCCAGAAATACTAGTTGGAGTCAATGCTGAAACATAATCAAGCCCATAAGCATGCTTACAAAAAACTAAAAGAAATCCACAATATAAAACAAAAATTAATAATTAATCATAATAAAACCAACTGTAGGGCAAGCAGTTAGTTACATAAAATCCATTTACAACACCCAAAAAATAGATTTTAATGAGATGTTGGTGCATAATTATCAATCTTTCGTTGGTCCAATTAATAATATGCTAATAACATTCCCATAAAATAATGCACAACACATTTATCCACGAATCACCGTTGGGCAGAAACGAAATAAACATGTTACTTATGCAATAAAATTTCATTTAATAAATTCTAGTTCTAATTTTTTCGTTGGGTAAAATTAAAATCTTCATTTATTAAATGTAACATTATGTGACTTTTCTTAATCTTTAATCGTTTCAATTACTAACCCTCCGTTGGGCTGATTATTAATTTTTTAACAATCAAAGAGTCACGCATACATGTAAATTATTATGATCAAACTCATTTTTCTTTAAACGACATATTAATCAAGTTTGAAAATTAACACTATTTATAATTTACATGTAACAACTTAAAAGCCCTAATAATATATGACATCATGTTCTAAAATCTTAAATTAAGATATATAATTATGAACATGAATTGATTATAAAATAATCACATTAATTTTAACTTGAATACATGAGGGCATAAGAATATCATAATATTATCTAGACATAATAACTAATAAATCTAACATATATTATTTTAATATTCATGTCCAAGATGTTCAGCATAACATTATATTAAAGCATCCACTTGTTGCTTTAATCAAGATGAGTATGGACAGTGCATATACAGGTGGGAGCATATATATATATATATATACAGAATACATGAAGTTTAAGCCATAAAACATGATTCCATTTAATCGAAACGTACAGAAGACTTGGTAAGGGAAAGTGAATCATGATGTACCAGAATAATTAATTGAGAGATGTAAGTATCCATGATTTATATCAGAATACATAATAATAAAAAATTGAAACAGATGGAAATTATAATCGGCAAAGCCTTTTCTCTCCCAAACAACATGATTAAATTATTCTACGACATTAATTTTTTTTAACATAACAACATAATTAATTTATTCTATACAATAGCGTAACCATGCTCTTGATACTGAATGTTAAAATAAATTACATCGGAACGTGCTATTGCACAAAATAAAATAAAATCAATTAATCATAACACGTCTGACATGGTGACATTGGGAGATCTGCCCCCGCTAACTTGATAAGAAGTTTCCATCTGTCTACCATCAACAATCGAGTTCTCCGGTTTTTTTGGTTTGTATCAACAACTTCAGGTTCTTGTGAATTCGGATGCACCAATTCTTGAGGCTCTGATCCGTCTTCTATAGTTGACACTGATATTCAATGGAAAGTTCCACATCAGAATTACAGGACAATCTCTCTTCAGAAAACTAAAAGCGTATATATATATATATATATATATATATATATAGCTATTCTTTTTCAAATACAAGAGATGTCAAACTATTAAGCTATTCATCAACAACAATTTGACTGAAAAAATAAAATAAAATTGAGGCACATGTAAGTAATTTACTAGTAAAAAATCTCAGTGCTTTGGATGCGGAGATTACGTCTAATGCTGGAATGTTAGAAAACTAAACCAAATTGATTCTAGATTGTTCATAAATTAATTAAGTGAATGAATATATAATGTCTAAGTACATATACATCTATGTACATGAATGTATTTAGGAGTGTTAGGTTCATGTACATGTATTTGGTCATTATTAATGTGGCTCTAGAAGTATCCTAGGAGTCCTATAAATAGCCTTGTACTTGGATTATTTGGAGTAAGTGAAGTGAGATTGTTCTTGAGTGTTCTCCAAAATTATATTTCACTTCTCTCTATAATTTATCCTCTTCCATATATTTCCAACAAGTGGTATCCGAGCCAAGGTTATATAATTCGAAGGTTTAGAAAAGGTTAAAACCAAAGTGGTGAAGGTAAAATCGACAACCCAAGAAAGGTGACTTGGTGCTATCGAATAGTTTCGCTGGGCGAGTGCAAAGTGTGCGCGTTAGAGCTCCGGAACACAATCTAACAAAGGTGCTAGTTAAGAAAAAATTTTTTGAAAAAGAAGTTTGTGAGTTTAAGAACGTCATAAAGGTCGTCATATTGATAGCGTTTTGGAGAGGTAAATTATAGAAAAATGATATTTCCTAAGTTTGGTGCCAAATTAGTGTTCACAAATTACAACGTTTGGAGTATAAGGATTCGAGTATTTCTTGATGCTTGCAATTTATGACAAAATGTCATTGCAAATTCAGAAAAGTGTATTTCGGAAAAAGTTCGAGAAATGAAAGAAAAAAGAACAAGAAAGATTTTGCAAGGAGTAATGCATGAAGAAGTTTGGACGCGTGTTGCAAGTTTTGATTCTCTACCTCAGTTATGGAATGAAATTGAATTTATTTGCAATGATTATAAAGGTCCATCATTACCTAAAGAGTCTTGGTTTTTGGAAGAAGATGAGAAACTTGTAGAAGAAATTGATGAAGTTGAAGAAGAAGAAAGTAAAAACGAAGACTTTGAAGACATATGTCGGGAACACTACAAGAAAAGGGGCTATCAGCGATTGTATATGGTCGCAGATGGGTATCAGCGACCGTATGCAGTCGCTGATAATGGTCGCATATAATTTGGTCGTTGGGAAGGCAGTAGCGACCACCATTAGCGACCGCATTATCAGTGACCGACGATAGCGTCCGTATCGGTCGCTGAGTTGAGTCAGCCTCAATTATGACGTGGAACACGTGGCAATTTGGTGTCAGACTAGTAGCGACCAAAATCAGCGACCGATTGCGGTCGCTGATATGTTGAAGGGGAGGAACATGTGGCAGTTTTGAGAATTGATATTAACGACCGAGAATTGATATCAGCGACCGCATGCGGTCGCTGATACCTGGTTTAAAAAACAATTGACGAGTTTTGCAGATTTCCAAAAAACTAAAACCTGTTTTGTACCTGCTCCCAATACACAACAGTTTATATAAACATCCATATTAACATATTTATACCCCACACATGCACAATAGTATATATTAACATCCATCCATATGCAAACACATAAACCAACACAATATAAACTATAAAAACATTCATAAACCAAAGGGAACTGAAAACTTTATATAAATGTAGTCTTTAAACTTTAATTAACATACATATGTCCAAACATTCATAATCACAGACAGGGTATTTGAAGTATAGCTAGCTAGCTAAGTCTTCATGCATCATCGTCCAAATTAGTATGACCATGTAGACAAAAGAAGAAAACATGTTACATATATTGATACTAGTAGCTATTACAATATTTATGTATTTAAGTTAGTGATTTATTTGATTGTAATAAGAACTAAGATTACCTCGTCACCATCATGTTGTTGTTGTGCTGCTGCCGCCACTGTCTCAACCAACTCATCAGGACTCAAAGACTGTAGATGACCGCCCAGTATGCGAAGATCTCGATCTTGACATATCGCTCTGACACAGTCAGCGAGAGTATGAATGGCTGGATGACCTGATAACTGTATCGACTGGGTAGCAGAGCTGCCTGTGCCGCTGATGGTAGGGCATCGTCTTTGTCCTTGGCCTTTAACATAGTTCTTCTTCACGACTGACGCCCTCTCCCATAGCTCGTGATCAATCTGGGGATGCAGAGTGCCTTCAGGATAGCGCTCGTTCATTAAGGTATTATAAGTGTCCTGTCAGCAAGTTAACAATTAGATATTGCAAAATAAATATAGAATGTGTAAAAATGATGTTAACATTTAAAAACTGCATATATATCAATAACTTATATAGTACCACTATCTGAACAGCCTCCGGCAGACCATCACGGGTGGCCACGTACATATCCAGCTAATGGATAGGCTGACCCTGAGATTGAGCCTCCTACAAAACAAGTTCTCATATTAAACTTGTAAACATATAATATTCTACAAACATTGAATATAAATAACCTTCGTAGTCATACGTACCCTGGCAGTAATATGCTGCAATTGTGATATACTGCTGCCTTTGTATGTCCCTTTCGCCTTGTCGCCTTCAGGTGCACCTGAGGCTCTGTTCGCGATGGTAGAATTGCATCTCTTGACCCAGCTCTCAGCCCTCCACTGATCACATATCGCAGCCCATGTGTCCTACACGCACCACCAAGGGCTGTGCTCGTGCATATACTGTTTACCCTCCCATGGATGGTCGATCTCAGCATTGTGCAGGGCTTTCTGACGTTTCTTGTTCAAATTATCTTTGGTTCTGGCGGCACACTTCTACCAGAACAACGTCTGAATAACTAATGCACTCACATCGTCCCATCTATATCTCCTCTGCATATAAAACAACAATAATATTAACAAGATAAGTATACCATTTACTAACAACAACGCTAAATAAGTTGGTAACAACAACACTAAATTAAAAAAGAAATACCTGAAATTCAGTCCAAACTACATCCTTGTGGGCGATAGGTGTGTTCGCCCACGTAATCACTGGCGTAGGCCAGTTTTGTAAGCATAATTATGAAATGCACTTCACAATCTTACTGTCTTGAAAATCACTACAATATATTACAGTTTACATTAAAAATAAGTAAATTTATTTTAATATTAATGACAATTAAATACATATATAGATGTAGAACAATGAAAATATAAAAATTAAAAGAAATGATGTTAAATGTACGTGATGTCCGGTGAAGGGTGAATCTGAATGAGAATCCGGTCATCCAGATTAGCTGGGGCCTTCGGCACATTATTAGGGCCCCGACCCAAGCCGCGCTTTCGCTGCGCTGGCTCAGAAGACATCTGCAAACAAAAAATTATAAGATGTTATTATGAATGAGTTATATGATTTACATATACAATTAAAATGACATGAAATTATATGAAATAGTTAACTACGATAACTATAAATAAAAGCTACATAAATGAACATGACAATGCAAGGATATAGAGAACATGTATTTATGCAGTAGTTCGAAATACAAGTCAGCCTAAACATACATTTTAATAAATATTGTTGTCTGAGTCAGAATCATTTTGGTTACGTATTGGAGTTTCATAACCATCATCTTCTTCAGATTCAGTGTCAGTGCCAGTCAAAAATTCTTCCTCCTTAGTATCACTGTGATCTGGCACAAGTATTGTCTCGGGATCGAATTCATCTAGTTCATCTCCACCCTCTAACTGGATTAATTTCTTGTTGTCTTCCATAGTTATCACCTGAGGTCTATGAATCATCTCCTCTTGGTAGAACTCCCCGTCGACTAGTTGGGTACAACTGCGCGCGGGAGTATTGATTACAACTTGCCAATCTGCAGACGGTATATCCCTTTTCTTAACAGGACTAGGAGTGTAGTACACTTGTACTGTTTGAGTTGGCAACACAAATGGTGCGTTGACGTACGTGGACCTATGGACGTTAATATTGACGATCCCATGTCGATCGACACGTATCCCTTTTTTTGAATCAAACCAGCGACACTTGAACAAGTTAATATCACCCTCATAAGTACCTTTGTACGACAACTCGATGATTTCTTCCAATTCACCATAAAAGGCACGACCAAGCTCATTGTAACAATATCCTTGAACACACACTCCAGTGCTTGTTGTTCTTTTACCACGAGCATATGTCTTTGTATGAAATTCACAACCATTTATTTTGTAACCATTGCGGCTAACTTGGTCCCTGTCTGGGCCAATAGCTAGTACTTGTATATTTGGAGGAATCGTTCCCTCCTTAAGAGCCTACACAAATGAACATATATTTATTTGAATTCATAAATTAATACTATATATGTCGTGCTTAATTAACTTAACTTACCTTGTTTTTTAACCAAAGTGCAAATGTTTTATCACGATTAACTTGAATATCTTTATCGGTGATGTTCAGCTGATTTGCTTTTAACTCATCATCGTATGATATATAAAACATTATAAACATTATCATATATTAATATGAGGTTGAAGGTTAAGATATAGGTTAAGTAAATATGAATTTTATCGGTATACCTCACATATTCATCAATCTCCTCGCAGTTGAGAAGAATGTAAGTATGTGTAGCATGTAATTCTTGCTCAGGGAGGAATATGTGCTTCCCTTTTCCATAAGCGCGACCCGGTAGACCAAATACAGACACTCGACTATTTAGTTCAACATTGCCCCCATCATCATGTCTCGAGACTCGATTGGCCTTCGTCGGGAAAATAGTCGGCGACAAAAGTTGATATCTCATCGAAACTGTAAGCCTCACATATCGACCCCTCGACGTAAGCTCTATTCATCACCTTCCTCTTAAGGTTTCCCATCACCCTCTCGAAATGGTACATCTATCTATATTGAACTGGACCACTAACACGAGCTTCATAGGGTAGATGGATTTGCAAATGCTCCATGGAGTCAAAAAAATTAGGTGGAAATATTTTTTTCAAGCTTACATGTGATCTCAATAATGTTCTGCTCAAGTACAGACATGTCCTTTTCATTTATCGTTTTTGAACATATGTCTCTGAAGAAGCGACTAAGATCACTCAAAGCATCCCATATTGGTTTATCAAGCAAGTCCCGAAATGCTATAGGCATGAGTCTCTCTATGAACACATGACAATCACGACTCTTCATCCCTTACAATTTCCCACCTGTAACACACCTTGCAATGTTTGACGCATATTCGTCTGGTAGTTTCAGAGACTTAATCCATGTGCACACATCTTCAACCTGCTTTTTGGTCAATATGTACCTTGCATGCGGTTTGACCATCTTGCCATTAGAAGATTCATAAAGTTCTAATCCAGGATGCCTGCAAATATCTTTCATGTCCAACCGTGCCTTATCATTATCCTTCGTCTTGCCTGTAACACCCATCACGGTGTTAAACACATTATCGAAGACATTATTCTTAATATGCATCACATCTAGATTATGACGAATCAAATTTGTAGACCAATAAGGCAATTCCCAAAAGATGCTTCTCCGAACCCAATTATGAGACTCGCCAAACCCATTGATTATGTTTGAGGCAACAATCTTACCGAATGGGATAACTGACAATCTCATCACATGGTCACGCATCTCTCTCCCCAACAATCGCGGTGCAGGCATATAATTTTCCACTTTCCCTTTCCTGAAGTGTTCTCTATTTATTCGAAACGGGTGATTTATCGGCAAGAAACGACGATGACAGTCAAACCAGCAAGGCTTTCGACCTTTTGATAGATTGAAAGACTTTGTGTGCTCCATACAATATGGACAAGCCAACTTCCCGTGTGTACTCCATCCAGCTAACATACCATAAGCAGGGAAGTCACTTATAGTCCACATAACCGCTGCCCTAAGGTTGAAATTTGTTTTTATGGAAATATCCCATACGCCATCCTCCCATAATACCTTCAACTAGTCTATAAGAGGTCTCAAGTAAACATCTAGGTTCTTTCCAGGACTATTTGGACCAGGAATCACGAGTGAAAGAAATAAGTATGGTTGTTTCATACACATCCAAGGAGGCAAGTTGTATGGAGTAACAATCACAGGCCAACAGGAGTACGGAATAGCTGAGTGGCCGAAAGGGTTGAAACCATCAGTGGACAATCCAAGCCTCACATTTCTAGGTTTCAATACAAACCCAGGATGTGCTAAGTTGAAATCTTTCCAAGCCTGCCCGTCTGCAGGATGGTTAAGTTCTCCATCTTTAGCTGGATATTTCGCATGCCAAGTCATATACTCAACTGTCCTTAAAGACATGTACAATCTTTTGAGCCGATGTGTAATTGGAAAATACCTTAAAATCTTACAAGGTATATTTGTCTTTTTTGTAGTCACACCCTCTTTATTAGGCTTGAACGTGCACCTTGTCTTCTATTCATTTTCCTTAAAAATAACATGCAATCGTTCGGACATGCATCGATCTTTTGGTATCCAAGACCCAACTTCTTCACCATTTTCTTACAATAGTAGTAGTTCTCGGGCAATTTTTCACCCTCAGGCAACATACTCTTAATGGCCTTCAAGAGCGACTCAAAACACGCGTGGCTCATGTTATGTTCAACCTTGATGTTCAGTAATGTCACCACTGCAGACAATGTAGTGTGCTTGGTGCAACCATGACACAATGGTTCGCTACCCTCGTCTAACAACTTAAAGAACGTTTTGGCATCAGAATTCATAGGTTGCTCTATGCCTTGTTCCCAATTAAAATTCGGCCCTGCAATATCATGAACCATGTCATTCATACGATGGGTACTGCTGTTTGGATTGTGTACGTGTGCGATGACACTATCTCTTCTCTGCCCATGTGCCCACCAGCATTCTTCGTAATTTTTCATGAACCCAGAAACAAGTATATGATAGTTTACCATGTCTCTGTCCATATAATTTACATTCTTACACTTCAAACAAGGGCATCTTATCTTGTTCTGGCCATTCAAACATTCTGGGTGACTATACGTATAATCCAGAAACACCTTGGAACCAGTTCTAAATTCAGCTGTAGCACTAATCTGGGCACTTGACTTTCGTCGTCTCATCCAACTACGGTTTGCATTGAGGTCCATGAAACCACGGTAGCTACTGCAGACAAGAATTATTGTATTCCCCTTGTTAGAGATTTCTAATTCAGCCCAATGTCATTTATTATGCTTACAAATACAAATAGATGTATATGTACATATATGACAAGATTGTGCATCATAAATGTTTATTCGGGAATGGAATGAGGATACATACCAAAATAAATGTAAACAATATGAGATCGACTAGCCAAAGGAATGATATATTGTTGTGCATCTTAAATTATTCGTTAGTATGGTCCTATGTCATCCTACATATTTTAATTGACATATGCACCATCCTAAAGACAATAGATTGCTAGGGGTGGAATATGAATCATAGCATCATGCATGGTCTGCATATGCATTGGGACAAATCTACATCAATATACGCCTCTATTTAGTTATCCGACCAACGAAAAAATTTCACCAGAGTCTCCCCTATAATATGGACTATCCACATGCACTAGGGCATGCATATATGGCCATTTGTAGGCACCCAAGACACAACCCAACAAGTATATACAAATTCAAATATAATAAGACCAAAATAATAATGAATGGATGCAAAAGCTTTAAGAAATGAACACCCAAAAAACTAACTGTTAAGCATTCTGATATAGCTTATGAACTGCCTAGTATTAGTATACTTGGTTTATGATATATTAGTTATCCACAATTAGTATACTCCACAATTAGTGTCCATACTTGTTAAGTAATAAAAATTTGTTAAGTTATTACTTGTATGAATTATATTGTAATAAATTAACAATTTGAATATAGCTAATTCGTATTCTTGCATGTAATCCATTTTGAATATAGCTATAATTCATTTTATACACTTTTCTCTACTTTATTTTGTATTAATTTGTGTAAAATATGTATTTTTGACATCTTTGGAGGAACAAGGGAGTATATTTTCTATGTCTCCTTGCAGTACAAGGGAGAATATCCTATGCCTTTATGAATGATTTTCAAGTATTTTTTCCCAAAGTCTACTTTTTGTTTTTGATTCAAAATTATGGGCTGCTAAATGAGGGAAGCCTACCATTATTCTCATACATCCCCTCATTTTTCCCTTCTGAAGGAATGTCTACAGTTTTACAAACTAAACCCCTACAATCAATGTAGACCCCCCTGAATTAAATCTCTGTTTTTTATACAATGACTTTATTCATTTTAGAGGTTCCTAAGTGGTGATGCCTTGAGCCACTAATGACTATTTTGAGAGGAAAAACTTAATTGAAAAAAAGAAAAAGTGCTTACAATATAATCATGATTCAAAATTTCATCAGCATAATGTAATCACAGAATTTAAAAGACGTATTACCACATAATTTCATCATCAGAATTTCTTCATATTTCATTTAAGATTTAATCCTGAATAATACCAGCACCTGACTAGTAAAGTGAGCACCTAATAATCAACTAATTGGTCTTAGCAACAACGCAAAACGAGAAAATAAAATGAGAAAATAGAACCAAAGGCAAATTTAAGTGACAATCGAAAAAGAATCACATTCTAATGACTAATATAAATAATTTTACACAAACTTCAGATTCTAACCAGTGATACATTCTAAGTGTATCACTGGTTCATATAGAAACTATCACCATATCTAAGCACTTTGACTCTCATCCAGGTGCTCATTTTTCTCCAGTCAAATACTCGTTAGACAGAAAATAAGATTTAAGATTTAATCCTAATTTCATTTAAGATTTTCCAACACTAGTAATTAGCTCAGAGCTATACTAATAATCAAACACTGGGAAAATTATAGCCAAAAGCTGGTATTATACAACAAGAAAACTACAAATTTTGTGCTCAGTGACATTTGACTATCATCCAGGTGATCACTTTTCTAAAATTCATACCTAAATATGATGGGGCAGCGTGGGCACCGTGGGATGGGTCGGCCGATGTGGGGCCACTCCGATCTCCTCTCTCTTCTCCCTCTCTTTTCTCTTCTCTCTCTTTTCCGTCTTCTCTTTTCTTTCTTCTTCTGTTTCGTTTATGGCCGACTTTCTGGTTCCTGATAGATTATATAGGATCAGCAACCGACTTCTGCGACCACGTGCGGTCGCTAATTTTTATCTATGTGGCAGAATTAGCGATCGATTTTCAGTCGCTATTAATATCCAGTCGCAGTAACGCTTCCCGCCCCATTTCTGCGCCAAATATTTGGGGGGGGGGAAATCTTTTAGCGACCGCATGTGACCCTATCAGCGACTAGATTAATATGCGGTCGCTAATTACGGTCACTGTTACAAGCATTAGCAACCAAAATTGTCGGTCGCAAATAAACTTGGTCGCTGTCGGACCAATTTCTTGTAGTGGAAGCAAAAGAAATAGATCGTAACGAAAATAAAAAAGTATTTTTTGAGAAAGAAGAAGAAAAAGAAAGCGTTAAAGAAATTGAAGAGACGTCAAGTGAAGAAGTATTTGAAGAGATAAAAGAAGAAGAAAAAGGAAAGGAGGAGGTGATCAAGCTTCAGAAAGATATTCTAGCATTACAAACTGTAAAGGAGTTTGTGAAAAGCTCTTATAAAAATAGGATTTCCAAGTACTGGGGACTTGAGAATGAAATCATGGAAAAGCAAGAAAGGGTTAGCAGGTTACAAGATGAATTTGGCGAGGGCACGATTATTGATGATAATGATTCACTAACTTTGATGGTTGATGCGACATTGAAGTCGTGCCAAGAAACATTGGCTCAAGTGCAGGATAAGCAAGAAAGATCCGCGACAGAAGCAAAGGGAGAGAACAAAAAGATTGAGGATGCTTGTCAAAGGCTGAAGTCACTCAAGCACAAGTTTCTTCCTGATCAAACTGATGATGAAAATCTTGATCCTGGTAAAGTACAGGAAGATTTGCCAAGTGTAAATAAGGAAAAGGTTGGCCTTGAGGGGTAGAAATTGGAGGTGCTACGCGAGAAGATTATAGAACAATTTGTGACAGGCTCAATAGGATCCATCACTGTGACAGAATTAGCAGAGAAGGTAGATGATCTTGTGAATAAGGTGATCAGCCTAGAAGGTTCGGTTTCATCGCAGACTGTTCTAATTGACATATTAAGAAATTTAGAAGGGAATGAGAAAAAATATTTTGAGTATCAAAAGTAATGATTTGGGATTTAGAGTGATGAATTTTGTGGAAGACATAGAATGGGTAAACATCGAGAAGTATTTCGATCAAAGGGAGTTTGTAAATAGTAAAATGGAGAAGCAACACAAGAAGTTTATGAAGCATGCAAAATGTGAAAAGCTAGTAAGCAAGATCAAGAAGAATAAATGGAAACTTCAAGCATTTGTGCCATATACATCAATGGAGATGACAAAAGAGTTTGTTGCGTTTGAAGGAATCGGAATATCAAAAAGTTTTACGACATTGTGAAGAATAAATTTGGTTTACGGGAGGCCTTGTTAGAAAACTGAACCAAATTGATTCTAGATTGTTCATAAATTAATTAAGTGCATGAATATGTAATGTCTAAGTACATATACATGTATGTACATGAATGTATTTAGGAGTGTTATGTTCATGTACATGTATTTGGTCATTATTAATGTGGCTCTAGAAGTATCCTAGGAGTCCTATAAATAGCCTTGTACTTGGATTATTTGGAGTAAGTGAAGTGAGATTGTTCTTGAGTGTTCTCCAAAATTATATTTCACTTCTCTCTATAATTTATCCTCTTCCATATATTTCCAACATGGAATAATTAAACTATGACCTCATTATGTTCCATTATGCACTCAAGACCAAAGCTATCTTTTATATCTGCTTATCATAACATTCAGCTCAGCCATGAAGATGCAGAGACATTGCATATCACTAACATACTTGATCTTATTGTGTCCAACAAAAATGTTCTATGTTCTATTTTGGCTTCAGACCTTGGTTTACGCTTATTGTTGTTTATTGGTTCTCATGTCCAAGAAACACAAAAAAAATGCAAATTTGCATCTTATATATTACTACTACTAATTTTGTTAGTGAAAGTCCCATGAGAATCTCCTATAGGCTATAAAATTGTCACTACAAACAATTATTCACAGCTATGTGCCACAGCTGACATACTTTACTAATGAATTTTACATCTTATTATTTTTTTAATCATGTTAATGAAGGCCCCTTAAGTAACAAAATTATGAATCTCCAATAACATTGTCACTAAAAAAATATTGATAGAATATTGTGCCATAGCATTTAAAAAATCAAAGATATGTGTAATCTACACAGCCACTAATATGTCGAATGCCCATTAAGAGTTCCATAATTTACTAATAAAAGAGAGGCCAAGTAAAAGAAAAGAAGAGAAACTTATGTTAAACTAGCAACAAGTCACTACTATCAAGCATGGGTCATCATCCTTGCATGTCGAGATAATCGTCATTGTTTTTTAGAGAGAAGAAACGATAATTCGTTGCATTCATTTAATGCAATGAGACTTACTTTGAACAGTCACTATCAAAAATAGTTCCAGTCATAGAGCAAGACAAACAGATTATTAAAAGAAAGAAGTGGATGATACAATACTAAAAAGTAACAAGCACGTGTCAATACAAGAAGCAGCTTTCGAATAATACCTCCATGTGCAGCATCAACATTCTTCTTTGTTCGTTTCAGAGCTTCACAGCTTTGATCTGGATTAACGTCTGGCTGGACATTACGAAGATGGGCACTAGCTCTAGTCACAGTTGCCATCTGAACAACAGGAGCTTGATGAAAAAGAGAGCCTCCTAAATCATCAGGCATGAAAACTGGACCCCCTTCCGCAGCAATCTTCTCATATATGCAGCCAACGCCAGGTCTACTTGTGACAGCATTTCATGCACCTGAAAATGTAGGATGGAGAGAAATAATTTTGCCACATAATAGATCAAAGTCCCTAGAGGAAAGCTGAAAACAAATGATAAAATGGACGTACTCAGGGCCGGCCCTGGGCCAAGGTGAGCTGGGCGACCGCCCAAGGCCCAAAATTGAAAGGAGCCCAAAAATTAATTATAAGGTTATGTATATATGTGTAATTTAGTATTTCTTATATTCAAGCACTAGTGGTCTAGTGGTGGGACAATATCATGTCAACGTAGAGACCAAAGTTCAATTCTTTGTTGGTGCATTTTGCTTTTCATTTCTTTTTTATTAATAGTCCAAAAAACCTTCAAATGTCAAACTCCTATCATAAAAGTAATTAATACTATTGCAAGATTCTTCAGATATAAATACTAACAAATAAATTTTACATTATATGTAAGAATTTGTAAATATATAATTAAGAAAAAAATTTGAACGAAATTATTTTTGTAAGAGGAAGATGTAATGTTATAATTAATAATGTTAAAATGATAATTATATTGCTAAAATAAATATATATTTAGCGATAATTTTATATTTATTTTAATAACATGTCAATATAATTGTTGCGATGACATTTTTAATAATTTTTTTAATAACATGTCAATATAATTTTTTTAATAATTCTTTGTGCGTTAAATACTATCTTGATTCAACTTTACTTTATACTTAGATGAAATAACAACTGAAAATGCGGATAATTAATTTTTGTTTATATCTTTCTTTCGTTCCCTGAATCGCAACCTTTACGATTATAAATTCCAATATCATATAAGAGTAGATATGAGTCTATGCAGCTCAATCCCTCATACATGTTTTTTTTTCCCGTATAGTGTTATTACTATAACTTCGTATAGTGTTATTACTATAACACTTTAATTCTCAAGGTAGCTATGATTCTATCTTTCAAACTCAAAATGATCATTCTATTCTCTATTTATTGAATATTTCCAATGTTACATATCAGTCAGTTACACATATCAAGAACCATCATCATGATTCAATACAATTTCTAGATAAAGGAAATGGATTCCTTTGCGCGTCCTCTAATCCTTATCGTCTAGATGACAAATAATATCGCCTTGTATCCTTGACCTGCAAAAAAATTTTATTTTTGCAATATTGAGCTCAACAGCTCAGCAAATTTAACAGGTTGCTTCACGTAGCACATAGTTTCATATTCAATTTATGCATCATATTCTCGAGTTCATGCATATTACAAATGCATCATCAAACTTATGCAATGCTAGTAGCAACATACACCCCATATCATATTACACCCGCATTGCACCTATTATCCATTGCAAATATATTGAGTTCCATAACTCAATTCAAGAATGTCATATTTTGACTTTCACAAATCATAATATAGCAACAAATGCATTTTAATGTATTCATAAACATGGTAACAAGTTGCTATAACAGTTACACATATACATATTGAGTTCACATAAGTAAACTGAAAAACTTGCCTTTGCGATGTAAAACTATCGATTTTATGCGATTACGCGAACTCAAAGCGTTATGATCCCGTATAGTACCTATGTAACACACATAAGGTCAATATGTTGCTTAATGACACCACATTCCATGAATTTAACTTAAACAACTTATATTCTTCAAGCTTAACGTCTCATTCTTAGTTTTACCCATGTCATTGGATTTGTTATATAAATATATATAACATATATCTCTATTGGATTTCCAATAGTTCAATAGTTTGATATACATATTTCACATGAATTTCAATTCAATTAATCCATTATGCCAAACTTGACTCATTACTACTCTACGTATTGTTTATATAGCATATTATGTAGCTCAATGCATCCGTACTTCAAAAATCTCAATTTAAACTTGTATTTTAAAGTTTAAATAACTTATTTTTAATTTACTAAGTTTATTAAAATTATCTATGATATTATAAGTTAACTACACACACACACACACATATATATATATATATATATTAGTTTTTATAAATTTTACTTATTTAACTTCATGGCGTCACGATCCAATTCGACACAAGTTTGAAACCCCGAGCAGCGCAACGTAGTGCGGCTGCCAGCACGCTTGCGCGCGCGCAACAGCCGTAGCTGCCTGCACTAGCTACCGACTGCTACTGCAGATGGCTTGCAGTTTAGTTTCCAAGTGACCCACTTCGCGATTTTCTATCTTTCAAACCATACATCGAATATAAGCCACTTTTAATATGTTGTAGAAGGCATATCATACTATTTTTTTAAAAAAAAGAATATAAACCAACTAAAACAAGCATCTTAGATAGGTTTTATAAGAGCTCAAAATTGTCCAATCACATCAGATTTTCAACTGAGTTAAAATTGTTTAATTAACCTAAACTTGCTTCAAATCCATTTCTAACTCAGCTAAACCACCTAGGAAACATCATATATTATA
Organism: Aralia elata; assembly: GCA_034770075.1. NCBI lineage: Eukaryota > Viridiplantae > Streptophyta > Magnoliopsida > Apiales > Araliaceae > Aralia > Aralia elata. The sequence continues at coordinate 53,370,336 of CM068379.1, forward strand.
TACCCAAGCTACCTTCATCACCATATCAACAAGTTTTAAATTTTAAAGTCTAACAACTTCTAAGAGGAATTTTATCGAACATAAACAGTGCATGGCTTAAACTTTCAGGATTCATAGACATTAGTACATGGTTATATCCAAAATTTTCAATCCTATTACTTCAGGTAGCATATACTCCCACTACTTAACCAATTTCACAATCAAGCATAACTAATATAACAATACAAAATACTATCTACTTTAAGTTTCATGAATTTTAACAAGAACATATGGTTTACCTTAAAACCCATTTAATTTAATGAAGTTAAACTTTGATATTCAGTTCACTAAATCTTTCTTACTGCTATTGCCTTAAATATCTTTCCCAAACTAGTCTGCACTTCAATTCTTTTTGTTGGTAAATCCAGTAGAAATTGAAGAAGTTGAGGTTTGGTTTTGGAGTAGGGGAGTCGAGCACTGTTTTTCTTTTCTTCCTTTGTTTGGAACGGATGACAGAGGCTGGGAAATAGACATAAGGGCTACTTTTGTTCTTTTTCTTTTGGGACGAAATTGGCAGGACAGGGAGTATAGAGTGAAATGGCAGAGAATGAAGTAAATAATGTTATTAAATTTTCTAACTCATTCTTCTATAGCTCAAATGTTTGCTGGGTGTCCATCATAATGCTTCATAACTCACCACCTCCTGCTTAATTATAGTGACTCAACTTTTCCACTAACTATTTCATTCTCAACACAAGTTACATACACATCTATTATAATATATTCACGTTTTATAACATATATATATATATATGTATTACCTTATGATAAATTCTATCTTCAGTACCCAAATTATTAGTTATAATCAAGGGCGGAGCCAGGATTTTTTTCCGCCCTGGGCTACCGCGCGGTCAAAAAATTTATGATCTTATAAATAATTTGACAGGGGTTCGGGGGCTGAGCCCCCGAGACAATTTTTTTTAAATAATTTTATATTTTTGGACCAGTTACATATGTAAAATATGTATTTAATTACAATATTATTAATATTACAAGTAATAACATTATATATATATATATATATATATGCATACACTCCTTATTAACCCTTAATATTCTTTTCTAATCACAAATTTGTTAATAAATATTTAAATTCCTTATGTTATGAAAATAATCTAAATTACATATGACATATTAAATAAATTACAACAACAAAAAATCATTAAAAAAAACTCGATCCTCTATTAGAATTGGTTTATGAAATTTTTGTTTTGCTCCTCCAAATCTCTTCTATTAATCTGCTCCCTTAAGTTTATTAAGTTATATTTTTTCCCCTAACTTTGGATGCATTGGGTCTAGTGGCGGAGATCTAGAAACTAGAAGTAGAAGATGAATGAAAAGTTGAAGCAGAAGCTCTGCACCATACAGGGAAATGTCAAATGAGCTTGTCTTGGATTTAGAATTAGTTTATGAAATTTTTGTTTTGCTCCCTCCAAGTATAGCTCCTCTATTAATCAGCCCCCTTAAGTTTATTAAGTTACATATTTGGCCCTAGTTTTTACCTATATAAAAAAAAAAATTCCACCTGGGCTACAGCCCACCCCAGCCCATGTGTACCTCCGTCCTTGGTTACAATTGAATACTTATACATTTACAACATGTATAGAATTATGCAAATAATTATGAAATTAAATCCATAATTAGAACATACACTTGTAACGTAACAAATCCATTACGTAAATAATTAATATTATCCTATTACTATTAAATTTCCTTACTTCCATCCATAAATTGTTGTTAAACAATTTATTTAATATATACATTTCATCTCAATAAAATATTAACTTGTGTATTATAATTACATGATACCCAAAATTGGATAATTATACATTTGTAATATGTATAAAAAATTTACTCCATTAATCATGAAATCAAATTCATAATTAAACTAAACACTTTTAGTGTAACGAACTATCATTTCAAATAATATAATTTAATTGAATTTCCATTTCTTAGTTACTTCTAACCATTTATTTACATTATAATCCTATTAAAATAATTTAATATTATAAATTATTTTAATTTGCTCATCAATAGATATAAAAGTTTTGTATCTTTAAAGCTATCCATCTCTTTAAATAAATTGGTTCCCACAATTTATTTCAAACTAAATCAAATATATAATAATATATTCAATTATTTTCTTTTCTTTCTATAAATTATTTTCTCACAAATCATTTAACTATAGCAAATATAATAATATATTCACTATATTACATAACATGCATACATTTCACCCAATAAAATGGAGGTTATTAAATATATTTAAATACCACCAAAATACTATATTAAAATAATTTAATATTATAAATTATTTTAATAATTTCCTTCATCATAAATTTGTTTTACCCATCTCATTTTTTCTTAATAAATTGATTATACATATTGCATACGTTCTATGCAATATAATATAACATCATCTACCACCAAATAAGAATTTTATTTATTAAATTCTTATTTTAATCTTTTTCTAAAATTCGGGTTATCACAGCAGAAGCCTAAAGAGACGCAAGAAAAATAACCCTATCATTCAATAGCTTTAAGGATAGTTTTAAAGATAAGTAACTTTTTCTAAACAACCTAGCATTACGCTCATTCCAAATTCCCCACAAGATAGAAAAGAAGGCACAATTACATAAAATTTTGGCATCTCTCTTACTTCCAAAACCTTTAAAACGAATTAATAGCATATCTTCCACCATAGTAGGACACACCAACTCCTCTCCTAACACTCCAAAGAGAGAGCTCCACAATCCCCAAGCAACAGGACAATGCATAAATAAATGAGCATGTGTCTCATTACTCTGCCTGCACATAAAACAAATATCCGGAGATAGAGCTTTGTAAGACCTGCGACCTTGATAATGATCATTAGTATTTAATCTTTGTACGTAAAACCACAGACCACACAAAAACCTGGACTTTGAAAGGGATCTGGCTTTCCATGATGTACGAAGCCAATGGAAATGGATGAGGAACAATAGATCGAATCAAAAAAGAGGTATAACTCTTACAATAAAAGGAACCAATTAGATCTAAAGTTCAGATACACTTATGTATATATGAGATAATATGTCTATTTGAGATATATTTGAGACCCCAAGTTTGAGAATCCTAGCATTATCCTAATGTAATTATGCTAACAAACTTGGATATTGTATCATTTTATTTTAGTGTCCCTAAAAAGTAGAAAAAATTTGGCAAATGAGACCCTCTTTGTGGAATTGAGGGAGTATTAGTATGTTTGATAAATTTCATTGTATTCCAGAACATTTAAAAATAATATTTTAAAAATTTTTACTTGTCAAGAACAGCTAATGGGAATCACAAGTCAAGAGCAAAACAAAGATTTTTCATATTTATTATTTAGAGTTCTTACTGTATTTATTGTAATAGTAATTGATTTAATTTATTTATTAGTGGAGATTTAGGACATTCAATAGTGATTATGACTTTAATATTTAGTAAGGTTATTTTAGTAGTTTAGCTATATTATTGTTTCCCAAATAATATTAGGATTTTGAGTATCTATATATATCGGTGTGATCCCACAAAAGTTAATAACTTAACAAAATATATTATTGATTATTGGTATTTATCTGTGACCTATTTTTTTCTCTTATGCGGTTGATAAATCCTTGTAGTGAGGTGCGGAGTCGCACCCAAGTTATTTTTCGTTGTTTTATCAGATTATTTTTAACAATTGTTCCTCTCCAAATATTTTCCTACATCAACAGCTCATCACTTTCCATAACATGCTTGGCATCATCTTAAAATGTAGGTTGACAAAAAAATTGAGACCCATATCTGTTTTAGCATAATTTCAATGTTCTCATTCTCAATAGTAGGAAAGACTTAATAAACATAAAGCTGACCAGACCCAACTAAATACGACTCAATTTCTCAATAGATACACTTAGATACCATATGGAAAAAAGCACCCACACACAAGCAAGCAAGCAACAAATCCTATAGGCTCAACCAAATAACCAATATATTACTACATACAACATACACACCTTTGCATTGATCAAAATAAGGTCAAAATCCTCCAAAAATGCTTTGCATGTGATATATTTGCCACTATCGACATGCTGCAAGAGAGTTGCCATGTCCATAGGGTTCTGAATGATAGAACGATAGTTTGGTGCATCCTCATCCATGACTGGATAATGGAAGGCGCTGAAACGTTTGTCATACAAAATCCTGCATTACAAAGACAGAAATATTATGAGAGATCTTCAAATGCCTAGCACATGCAAGCTCGAGCTTGCTTGACAGCACGAGCCGAAGTACCAAAAGTGTGTTTAAGCAAACTCTTATCCAGAAAACTAGATATCCTATAAAGAGACAAAATAGATCAGATGCTTTTCTTTCTAACTTATCAAAATTCAGATATATAAAAGAAAGAACAGATATATAAAAGGGCTACAAAAATCCTATTCCCTATCTTCATCATTATAACAATAAATTTCTTCCAGATACATATACATCTTGCTTCCAAAGCGTAGTGCTTATAAGGATATGTGTGTTATGTTGCAGGCTAGTGATTCTAGTCATCACCCTTTCCTTCACCATAAAATGGTAGCTTTGGTGTTAATTGTTTAGTGTATTGAAGGACTGTTGGGTTTTGCTCTCAGAAAGTGAGGATTTTCTTCTTTTCTGATTCTTTGGTCTAAAGGTGATACGATCCTGACCAGGCTCGCATCAAGCGTCATCGGCTCTGCTCAAGCTTCGAGGGTTCAACAAACGAATTTGAGTAATTGGGCTAGAATCTACTCAAGGATGCTTACATTGGAGGTCAATTCATATGAACATCGAGGAGAGAGTCATTCATGTGATTTGGGATTGCTAGATACGATCTATGTAGTAAGGCCAAATCAATGCAAGTCAAGCGTTCGAGATAGTGTTCATCATATTCGTTTGTATCGTCTAATCGTTAATGAAAATATTTGTCATTTAATGGAAGGATTAGCGTTCATACGACATGATGGATGTCCAAGAAAGCTGAAGAGGTTATGTTATATCATGGGACAACACGAGGTTGGATTGTACGGAAAACAAATTCAGAAGTTGGGATTTAGAGTTCTCCCCCCGGCGAGAAAACCAAGGCCAAAATTCTCGCCCCGGCAAGAAACTTACTGTCCAAGCTCGCCCCGGCCCAAATTGATCCGCCCGACAAAGAAGTTACTGTCCATTCTCGCCTCGGCGAGAAGTCCCAGTTCAATTTTCTCGCCCCGACGAGAACACGCAGAATTGGTTGACACGTTTTTCGAGGCACGCGGTTTTTGGCAGATTTCTTTCTTTTATTTTAAGGATTTACATATCTTTTAGAATTCTATTGTAATTAGGATATTTATTAGATATGATTTGTTTTCCATATTAATTAGTTAGGTAGGATTTGATTTCCAATTGGATTTCTATTCCTTTTAGGATTTAGGGTTTTATTCTATTAGTATAAATAGAATACATGGCTGATGTAATAGAAGGACACTTTTTGATTAATGAAATTATTGTGAGATTCTTCTCATCTTTTGGTTTTTTAAGAATTCCTAGATTATTTTCTTAGTTTTCTTAAGATTCAATTATCAACTTATCATACAACAAATCACACTTGTGTGTGGCGTTATTCTATCGCATCATTCAATCATACGGAGATTATCGTTTGAATTAAACGAGGGTCCAAGTGTTGTTGGTATTTCATCCTTCATACATTCAAATTGCTTGATAGACTATTCCAAGGTTTATCGTCTATATTCAGGCGAGGGATTAAGGATTCGAACGAGTTCCACCTTATAACTTGCTGGAAACGATCCGGGCGACGACCACCTCACGCAAGCGTGCCGTGGAGTCCATCATTTGGTATCAGAGCTAAGTTCCTAGCAGGTTACTTATCCTTATTTTTCGTGTTGATTATATATAGAAAAAAAATCGTTAGAAAAAAAAAATTCGTTAGCAAAAAAAAAAAAAATTCGTTAGCAAAAAAAAAAAAGTGATATTCGTGAGACAAAAAAAAAATTATTATTATTGTTGCAATTTTCTGGGTTTCATAAGTTCGTTATTATTGGGATCGTATTAAAGAATCTATTATTTGGTTCTATTGTTGGAATTTGTGAAATTTGAAGACATTAGGGTTTCACTCAAGAGGATTTTAATTGGTGATCGTGAAATTTTGGTGGTTATCATACGTCACACTTGTTATATTTTGTTTCGTGATAAGTTCTTATTGAATTAAAAAGGAGATTGTGATATTTGTTTGGTGAATTCAAGAAGAACCTATAAGAGGGAATTAGAGCGGTAAAAGGCAAGAGTGTGAGATCAATTGAGGGTAAAAGCCTAATTGTGTGATACACGAGCGATTTCATAATGGTGTGATATACTGTTTGAGCGAAACACGTAAGGGAGTGTGTGAGGAAAATTTTTCTTTATCTACTAACCTTTGTTTTGCAGCAAATATGTATGGTTATAATTATGAAAGTGCTTATGGGTCTCGAAGGAATACTTTCCAAGGCAGGAATGATCCAGATACTTATTTGAGATGGGAGGAAAAGATGGAGCGAGAGTTTGACTATCATGGCTATTCCGAGCGGAGGAAGTTCAAACTTGCAGTTCAAGATTTTTCTGATCTTGCAGCTACATGGTGGGATCAATTTGCGATTAGCAGGAGAAGACGTGGAGAGCATCCGATCGAGACATGGGAAGAATTAAAAATTATCATGAGGAAGCGGTTTATTCCAAGACATCTTAATTGGAGGAATGAATATGCATCTCCGCAACATGTAGAACAACCTTCAAGGCATTCAACTTGTGATAATGGAAAGAAGGTTCGTAGGAATGAAGATTTGCAATGGAGACAGCAAAGAGAAACTCCTAGGGTGTGTATTGAACCGACATCATTTGAGGATATCATGAGAACGTATAATGAGTTAAAGGACGATAATTTGAAACAGCAACGAGTTACTCTTAAGGCACAAAAAGAGCGAGATCAACCGCAAGAAGAAGAAGTCATGGGATCATTAAAAGAGTTGGCGAGGCAACTACAAAACGCCCGACAGGCGCAAAAGGAGCTAGCCCAGCCGCAGGTGGAAGAAGAAGTAATAGAATATGCTGTTCAAGGAAAGTTGTTAAATTCTGATGTTCGAGATGAAGTCCATGGTCTTAAGGAAGAAAATACCAATGAAAGTGAACGACAAAAAGAAATTGAAAAAAAGATTGAGTGTGAAAAAGAAAAGTGTGAAAAAGAGAATAAAAAGAAACGAGAGAATAAAAAGAATGAGAGTGAAAATAAACGAGAGAAAGAAACAGTGGAGAGTAAGAGTGAAAAAAGAGAGAAAAGTGAGTTGGAAAGTGAGTTGTATTTTGAAAAGCCAATGACTGTACATTCGTACAAGACGACGCTTTTGAATACTAACAAGATTAACTCTTCTTTGTCTAGTTCTGTTGTTTCTCTTATACAGGTGATTGAGGATATAACCCGAGCTATCATTACATATCAGCTAACTTGTAGTATTCCCGAGGAGACGACGGAGTTACCACGGCGGGTTGGAGAGTTGATGGAGTCCAACTTCATCAAAACGGGTATTGTGGATGAAGTCATTAGTGCATGTGTTATTCAGGAGATCATAGTACCTAAGGAAGATAGGATGCCAAGCTTGTTCGTTGATTTCGAATTGGTAAACAAGTATCGTTGTTATTTTCTTTACTTAGATAATATGTTTGATAAATTGCATAGTGCTTGTGTTTTATCTACATGTGATGATGACCATGTGATGATATTGTCTAGTCAATTTAGCATGAGAGAGTGTGATAAATGGGAAATTGTGTTAACATTTGGATTGTATAGGTGGATAGTTATCTCTGTTAGATTAACTAATGCATCTAGTATTTTCATGAGTTATTTAAAACATGTTTTGCATGCTTCCATGGATAAATTTGTGTTTGGCTATTTTGATGGTAAAATCGTCTTAATCATAAACTATGGAGGGTATGTGATATTTGTTGAGTTAGTTTATGAGCATGCGTTATATTCTCATTGTCAATATTCTTACTATCATTTGGTAAATTCTGATTGTCAAAGAGCATATCTTCGTAGAATTTATTCTAGTGATTATTGTGAAAATTCTCGTTTTCAACGTTTGTACTTGCATGAAACTCATTCTAGGGTTTTTCATTCATATATTGAATTAGATTTTGATCAATCTTTACATGGCATGTCGTTAATTGATAGTGGTAGTGATCATGATTATTTAGTAGAAAAATTTTCATTGCATGATTTGTTATCATTTGGTAATGTCTTTCCATTAGAGTTGTCATCATTGCATGATTTTGAGAATGTTGTCTTGGATGGAAAAGAATTACTATCATTGGGTATTGAATTGAAAAGTGATTATCATTGGATTGGATTGAGATATGGTTTACATACATGTTTAGTTAAATCGTTGGGATTAACTAATGCATTAAATGTTTTCTTGTTAAATCATGTGTTGCATTCTTTCATGGGAAAATTTGCTAATATCTGTGTTGATGATACTTCGACTTTTGTTGACACTTGGAAAAATTCTTTGGCATATGTTGAGTTTGAATGTGAGTATCATGATTATGCTAGTGAGTTTTTTTCTTGTGGTGTTGGTTTTGATCTTTCAATTCCATTGATGACATTATTTGATTTTGCATTGGTTAATGTCAATGGGAAGAGAAAGGTTGAGTTTGTTTTGCAGGTTCGAGATGGGTTTATACTCGTCGAGAAGGGAAATATAAGTTGTGGTGCAAAATAATTCGAGCAATGCATGGAAAGTCTAAAGGGAAGTGTTTTGAATTTTGTTTTAGTAGACTTTACATGTAATTTTGAGTTATTTGATTTCTTTGTGATTAAGCAAAAGGTACTTGTTGATTTGTTTGGTTTTGTGTTTAATCCAGGAATTCAAGAGCACTTGCGAATGCAACGAGTTGAATTTCAAATTTTGGTATTTGACCCGGGTGCATTGAAATGGAAGTTAGTACAAATGACCGAGATTATAAGGTTCACTTTTGATCCGGGAATTTGTCAATAGGTTTATCTACGAATGGTCAAGATCATCAGACTAGTTTTTGATCCGGGAATTCGTGGATGGGAGATTATGCTACATGAAGAGTTCTACATGCTGATAGTTGATCCAGGAGGATATAGAACTTTTCATAGTTTTATTTGCTTTTATTTTACTATACATACCTTTGATTTCTTAGGTAGAAATTTTGTTTGCATTTTAGCTATAGTTGCTTATTTAGTTTGTTTTAGTGTAGTTGTTATTGTGGAAGAAATTGGTTTACGTGTGGAAGAGCATCGTGTTGATGTGGACATGTTCTTGAGTAAAAGAGATCGAAAGTTTGAGTTTCCAAGTTGTGCTACGAGGAGTTTGCAGTGTGTTAGGTTATGTAGAGTATCGCTTGGAAGGAAACATATACGAGATGTTCATATCAATTCGGAAAAATTGCCGGACGATGTTGTTATGTTCTTTGCAGGAGTTGGAGTTTTTGATGATTATTTTCATTACTTTACTTGCATTGTTGATATTGCTTCTATATTTCGTTTGCAAGGTGAGTTTTGGGATTATGATTTGTTTGATGCTACTAACTTAGTTTGTTTTGATATAGGGTCAGATTTGTGGACAAATCCTTTTCGAGAGGTGTGGATGTCAGATTTGAGGACAAATCCTTTTCAAGAGGAGGGGAATGATACGATCCTGACCAGGCTCGCATCAAGCGTCATCGGCTCTGCTCAAGCTTCGAGGGTTCAACAAACGAATTCGAGTAATTGGGCTAGAATCTACTCAAGGATGCTTACATTGGAGCTCAATTCATATGAACATCGAGGAGAGAGTCATTCATGTGATTTGGGATTGCTAGATACGATCTATGTAGTAAGGCCAAATCAATGCAAGTCAAGCGTTCGAGATAGTGTTCATCATATTCGTTTGTATCGTCTAATCGTTAATGAAAATATTTGTCATTTAATGGAAGGATTAGCGTTCATACGACATGATGGATGTCCAAGAAAGCTGAAGAGGTTATGTTATATCATGGGACAACACGAAGTTGGATTGTACTGAAAACAAATTCAGAAGTTGGGATTCAGAGTTCTCGCCCCGGCGAGAAAACGAAGGCCAAAATTCTCGCCCCGACGAGAAACTTACTGTCCAAGCTTGCCCCGGCCCAAATTGATCCGCCCGGCAAAGAAGTTACTGTCCATTCTCGCCTCGGCGAGAAGTCCTAGTTCAATTTTCTCGCCCCGGCGAGAACACGCAGAATTGGTTGACACATTTTTCGAGGCACACGGTTTTTGGCAGATTTCTTTCTTTTATTTTAAGGATTTACATATCTTTTAGAATTCTATTGTAATTAGGATATTTATTAGATATGATTTGTTTTCCATATTAATTAGTTAGGTAGGATTTAATTTCCAATTGGATTTCTATTCCTTTTAGGATTTAGGGTTTTATTCTATTAGTATAAATAGAATACATGGCTGATGTAATAGAAGGACACTTTTTGATTAATAAAATTATTGTGAGATTCTTCTCATCTTTTGGTTCTTTAAGAATTCCTAGATTATTTTCTTAGTTTTCTTAAGATTCAATTATCAACTTATCATACAACAAATCACACTTGTGTGTGGCGTTATTCTATCGCATCATTCAATCATACGGAGATTATCGTTTGAATTAAACGAGGGTCCAAGTGTTGTTGGTGTTTCATCCTTCATACATTCAAATTGCTTGATCGACTATTCCAAGGTTTATCGTCTATATTCAGGCGAGGGATTAAGGATTCGAACGAGTTCCACCTTATAACTTGCTGGAAACGATCCGGGCGACGACCACCTCGCGCAAGCGTGCCGTGGAGTCCATCAAAAGGGCGCAAGGATGGCAAGATTCTTTGGCTTTGAAGGTGCTTTGCTATCCTTTGGAGCATTTGTACGAGCAAGATCACATGCATCTTTATTGGTTGTAGTTTGCCTGAACACTTATTGTGGGATAGGGTCTTCAGCGTATCGGCCTCAGTCCTCCGCTACCACCACTATACCTCATTTCTTTTCCTTTGTCTTGCAGCAAAATATAAATCGGGTCGAGTCAAATGTCGGATCTCAAACTAGAACTCGAGATACACATTATAAAAATCAAGATCACCCGATCGCCTAAACGTAGTACCTCTGTAAAGACCTACTCTGACTATCATATAGTTCTCCCTCTATATGTCAATCTTGAAAATTGGGATATTGATTTCAAAAATTCCAACATCATTTTCAGTCGAGGTGCATTATGAGAAGATTCTATTATAATACTACATACAGGAATTTGATGTGAAATGAATGTGCCACCAGACTTGTAATAAAAAATATTGCAAATAGCCACTGAGTTTTATTAGAACGGAATGACTCTCAAGTCATGATTATCTCACCGATTGCAAATATCTCGAAGGCACATGTGCAACCGTCGAAGGGCATGCACTTCAGCTTCAGCCTTGGCTTTGAACTCAGAGGCCTTGGGGCCATTCGCCACTTTTGGTGCTTTGGGGAGTTCAGGCAAGGAAGCTAATTTTTGGGACTTCTTAGTTTTGTTGTCAGATGGTATCGACAAAGCAGCTTCAATCAAACGATCAAAAAATATAAACCTGTCTTCCGATGATGGTTTGTCCACTGCATAGCTGTTAAGAAGCAAATAAAAGTTGACGTTTCATTAGCTTGAAATCCCTGGTCTAAAGAGTAGAGTCACAAGAACAGGTGAGTAACATTAAGCTTAAAATGAACAAGTTTTTCAAAGCCAAAAGAGAAATACTGTTATCAAGAGAAATAAATCATCAGTATTCGATACTTCGGTAAAATAACAACAGTTCTTTGTACAGATTCCGAAGAGTAGTGTTACAAACTATAAAACAAATACTCCAAATGTGTTTGTCACCAGAATCATTGTCAATTAGGAAGAAGACACATTAAATAAATGGCAAATGCTTAAGATGCTACAAAGCAGCCAGAAATCAACAGGTTATTTTCTAAAAATAAAAAAAGGGGGGATATAAGAATGTAACCACACAACACGTGTACATCACTGAACTTTACCGGAAAACAAGAAGCTATCTAAAAGGTCAAAAAAAATTTCTTTTAAGATTACAACGGAACCCAATGTTTAGGATAAATTAATACTCTTTTTTTAATTATTACTTGATCATATATAATTCGTTTATCATATTTTATGCCTAATGGGATAAATGATTTTTTGGTCATTGTACTTTAGGTTAACTTACAAATGAGTCACTGAACTTTTTTTTCTTACAGTCAACTCATTATACTCTAGTTTTCTTACAAAAATTTGAATTATCGTAACAGAAGTTAAATATTTTAACGGCTGAGTGATGTGTTCAGCGTCATTTCCCACTTAATCCTAGTTGGAGCCAAGCTGAAAGTGAATTTGACACCTCAGCTAAAACCGACCCATGGAAAACAAATCTACCCACAAAATATCCGACCCACCCAACAAATTAAACCAAATAAATAACGGCCATAACTCAGAAGGGGAAAAAATTGAGGGTTCTTCGTGGTCGTTACATTCAGTCGAGGGCATTAATCTTTAATTGCTACAAACCTTTGTTGCGTTGCTGTGTTTCTTGTGATGAGTAGCTCGAGTGGAGTAGACATTTCTAACAAAAGGAAATCGGTGACTAAATCTGCAGAATTTGAGCGCTAGTCGTCGTTTTCTTCCCCAATCGTTTGCTAATGTAGAATCGTTGCACCCATGTGGGAAGCTTGGAAAGAAGGAACCCTAGATCCAGGTAGAAGATTCGTAGGTTGTAGCAGATACAAGGTAGTTAATTTACAATTTATTTTCCCTCACAAGATTCGTTAGATGTAGTTATTTTTCCCTAACAAATGTTGTTTTATTGTTCTATTGATAAGGATAAAAATAAGTATTGTGGCTTTTTTAAGTAGTGTGATCCTCCATTCACTGAAAGATCAAGGGAAGTTATCAAAAAATTAAGGGATGAGCTCATGGCTGGTAATGAAGAAAGAGAAAGGTGTAGCTTGCATGAGGATGGAAGTGAGTTAAAAGTGGTAAAATACTTGATTGTGGAAAATGTCCAATCTGCTGGAAAACTTCAGAAAATGTAGATAATTTTAATTTGTTCATGGTTTATTTTTCTGTATGTTTTAGTAATAGTAGTGTAAACAACATTGGGAAAACTCTTTCTGTTTTGTTATTTGTGAGTTAAGAGTGGTGTAAGAGTGGATTATTGTAATTCATGTACGGTTGTTGTGTTTATGTATTAAAGGAAATGAAGCAGCAGAGCATTTGGCTCTTTTTGTGTTATTGTTGTTATTGTAGCAGAGCATTTGGCTCATCATGTGTTATTGTTGTTATTGCAGCAGAGCATTTGGTTGTTGTATTATCATGTATTGAATGAAATGAAGCAGTAGTACTATTTGTGTTATCATGTGTTATCATTTGGTTGTTGTTATTGCAGCAGTACTATTTGTCATTGACAAACCCAAAACAGAGCATTTACCAGTTAGCATTTGTGAGTTGTGAATTTAAAATGAAAATAGAATATCAAAAAATAGAGCATAATATTTATCATGCACAAACCCAAAACCTGTATTAATGCATAAATGACCTCCTGTATTAATGCAACCAACTATCATTAACAAACCCTAAAAAATCAACCAATAATAAATAAATGTGTGAAACTGAAATTAGTAGCCCAAAAAAAGAAGCAGCAAAATAACTTTTTTGTAACATAACTTTCATAGTACCAAAAGTATTCAAGTTGTACAAGTGCTCAAGGTACACCAAATCAGAAGTTATACCAAAAGGTTACAAACAAATATTTATATTCCTGAACCATTGTTCTGGTTATACCAAAACGTTACAAAACATAGTTATACCAAAAGGTTACAAAACACAGTTATACCCTCCCATGAACTACTAGATAAATATCTGAACATTAAATTCTACTATGTGGTAGTCCTTCCACCTTTCTTTCTTGGTGCTTTAAATGGTCTGCATGTTGAATTCTGTGAAGTTTGTTGACTTGCTTGCCTTTTCCTTGTATTCACTTGGGTTGGTGGTGTACAAGCAGGTGGAGGGCATTCTTCAACAGTTGGTTGTGAAGCCTGCTTCTTCTTGGGTTGTCTTGGACTTGACATCTAATGTTCAGAACAACAAATATATAGTTAATATATAGGTCATAAAATTAACAAAGATAACAGTTCAGAAACAGAGCTAGAAATAGTGTCAATGACCTTCTGTTTGTCCTTTTTGTGTCCAAGCAGGGTCGGATGCTTTGGACATTTGACTCGGTTGTGACCCTCTTCCTTGCATATGGTGCAATGCATCTTCCTCCCTTTCCTTGACACCTTAGCCACATTGTTGCTAGTTGAACCATCTTCCCACTGTTTCTTTCTTCTTAATCTTTGTAGTCTTCCCTTCAACTTTTTCTTTATTGGTGGTGGCATCATGATATCACACTCAGTAAAATCCTAAAAGTCTTCCCCATTTAGTACTTCTACTATGTGAGAATAAGTCTTAATATATGTATCCCTAGTGTACCAGTGAGATACATATTCTATAGGGTTTCCATAGATGGAATGAATGGCTCTAACTGCATGAGAACAAGGGATTCCCGTTAAATCCCACACCCTACATGCACAACTTCTCTGCTCTAGGTTTACAGTGTACCCTCCTTTTCCTATTTCCTTCACTTGAAACTTTGACTGTCCATCCCATAGAGTTTCACAGTGTGCAAAGTTTACTACTGCTGCATCTAGCTTCTTTTTAATCCTTGGGCATATTAACTCTTTATTCTTTAGCATTGCATCTCTCTTTTGGTGCAACCTCACCATTATTTGATCATGAATCTCAGCTAACATTTGCAGAACTGGCATATATCTGGCCTTAATTACCCATGCATTAAAGCACTCTGACATGTTCTCTACACTGTCAGTTTTTGAATGAGTCTCAAAGAATGCTTTGGACCATACCTTTGGATCTTGCTCAGCCAGCTTGTCATGTGCAGGAGCAGACAACTTGTTTAGCTCTCTCATTGCCCTTTTATAAGCCACAGGGTGTGTAGCCATAGATGCCTCCCAGAATGCTCCTTTTAGTGCTTGTGAGGGATATTTCTTTCTTTAATTTGTATAGATGTGTCTTACACAGATTATATGTTTATATGCTCTGCATGAGGAAGAAGGTCCTGAATAGCTGCTTTCAGTCCCTATAACACACATAAGTTAGTTAACAAATGCCAACATCAAAACAAAAAGTAATAAGCATATATTAAATATTAAAAGTCCTTACCTTTTGTTGATCAGATATTATAATGATCCCATACCCATCCCCCAAAGCTAAGTTAGTCACCAACAATTAGAGGAACCAGTACTAGCTATCCAAATTTTCACTTTCCACCACCCCCATAGCTAATGGAAACATCTGATTGTTTCCATCCCTACCAACTGCAGATAAAAGCTGTCTACCACACACTGTTTTAAGAAAGCAACCATCTAACCTAAGAACAGGTCTACATCCTTCTTTCCAAGCCATTTTCAATGCATTATAACAAACATAAAACCTTTTAAATCTAGGCACATCTTCTGGATTCAATCTAGTTGTCTTGATATCAACTGTATTATTTTTATTACTCTTTACTATCTCAACAGCAAAGTCCCAAACCCTTGTATAATGGTCCTTCATCACTTGTTGAATCCCTTGCAATGCTAACTGTCTAACCCTCATACACTTAATCTCTGTAACATCCAACTTTAGTTTCATTTTTATTTCTTCTTGCATCTCCCTTAGTTTCCAAATAGGATTTCTCCTAATCCTATTCCCATAATACTCAGCCAAATACTTAACTATAGCTAACTTGTTTTTGAAGTTCCTGCAGCAATTGTGAGTGTCCAGAATTTACTTCACTTGCCATGTATCACACCCTTGCATGTAACTAGCCCACAGTTTCCAAGGACATCCTTTCTCACACCTCACTTGACATCTTTTGGAGTCATTAACAGAATACCACAACTTCCTCCCATTAGCAATAAAGTAGTCCCTTATAGCATCTTTGAACTCCCTAATGCTGGAAAATGTCATGTACTGCTTGAACTTGATCAACTTCTTTTTTATCTTAGGGTTGTAAGCCTCAACTGTATTCTTTTTTTTCTTACTAGGGAGAGGCCCTACATAGCACACATCCTCTTCTTCTTCACTGCTCTCAGAAAGTGACTTGAGAACATCACTATTGTTATATTCACTATGCCTTTCTACATCATCACTATCACTGCCTGCACTACTTCTTTCACTAGCAGTTTCATTACCAATTTGTCCACGTCTTTCTTTGCCCCTACCAGTTTCTTCACCCTCATTTTCACTTTCCTCTCCCTCATTTGCAGTTTTCTGTCTCAAGTCCTCTACATCTGCCTCATTTTCTCCTTCCTCTATCTCAAAGTCCTCTGCATCTCCCTCACTTCCACCTTCCTCCTCCTCATCTACATTCTTTCTAATATCCTTCTTAAATTCCCTACATTTCCTCCTAGCCTCTACCAAGTCTTTATCACTGCACTCTTCATCATTAATGTCATCATCACCACTATCTATTGGTTAGAATTATCATCCTCAACTACCCTCTTGGACCTCCTCTTACCCCTACTTTTCACACTCTCCTTTTTTTAGTTTTTTCTCCATCTCTAACATTCTCAACTGCCACATTTCCCTCATTCTCACCCTCACCCTGATTATCCCCTCACTTTCACCCTCCCCAGCCTCATTCTCACCCTCCCCCTCCCCCTGATTATCCCCCTCACCCTCACCCTCCCCAGCCACATTTTCATCCTCAACTTCAACCACATTTTAAACAACATTATCAGCCATAGTTTCATTGACAATTGAAATAACATTATCAACCACATTAATACTATTATGATCATTCAATATGGAGGTTTGATCAGTATTATATGATAATACATGGTCTACATACACATCAATGATACCATGTGGCAAACACATATTAACCATATCTCTTATACTAGCATCATTATAAACAAGTCTAACCTCATTTTTAATATCTACGCCATCAGTTTTAAAATAAAAACTTGATTTAAGATGATCATTGAGTTCAGTAGCTAACCCATTCATAGCACCCATACATATATAATCAGCATCCAAACGTGGCACGTTATAAACATTACCTCCCACATAGTCACATAAATGAGCGTAGATAAACTTCCCACCATAATGTACATTCAATTGTACAATAGTATCTATCTACACACAAATATAAAAAATAACTTAAAATAGAGCATACACAGTATAAAATAAAAATAAATTTTCTAACTCATAACAGAATACATGGGGTATATGTATATATATAATCATCTGTAACTATCAAACAGAGCATGCATGAGGTATATGTGTGTGTATATATATATATATATTTAAAGTATATAGTATAGGTAAAATATATATGCATATGTAGTTGTGCTTATCATAAATAAGGGTTTTCAAAATTTGAATTGAAGAGAAACTTTAACAAAGACAGAAAATAAAAAAATAACTTCCCCCTAAATCAACCTTGGGTTTATAAAAAAGTGATAATACATGCAACAATGTCAAAATAAAAATTCTTCAAAGTCTTAAGAGGGGACAAAAGGTCCCATACCTATCGACCATTAGTCTCAATGGACCAACAATTGAAATTACTCCACGATTTACCAACACTCAAGATCAACTTGGTCGACTGTGATGTTCGATTTGATCACGAGGATCGATTTGATAAAATGTGAGGATCAAACTTAGGAAATTATTAGATCGATTTGATCAGTGAGGGTTATTTTCTTCTTCTCAGATTTTCTTACACAATCGCATGCAATGAGAGATGAAAATGAAAGTAAACCACCAAGGGTAATTTGTTCAGATAATATGTTTTCTACACTGGTTCCACCACCAAGGGTAATTTGGGAGGGAATATTTCCCTCCAAATCCACATAAGCATGACCACGTAGCTTTTTTTTGCCATGTCAATATTTTTTTACAATTTAAGAGCTTAGGTGTTAATTTCCGTTTAAAGTCAAAGGACTTAACGGATAATTCACATTTTTGTAAGAAAACTAGAGTACAATGAGTTGACTGTAAGAAAAAAAGTTCAGTGACTCATTTATAAGTTGACCTAAAATACAATGACCAAAAAAATATTTATCCCCATGCCTAATGTAAAATTGTTTTGGTTATGCAATTATTTGATTTCCTAGATGGAATTGGAAGATAAATTCTAGGGTTTGATCTAAATATGATAACATGTATTCTAGTTTATTTTTCTTAGGATTAAATAATGTGATTTGTGTATAGGATATGAATATACTTATATGCTGCATGTAACTATTTTGAGAATTTGTTCTTAATGAATCTGTTCTTAATTATTTTACATAGGAATATAGTAAAATAATTAAAATAGATATTTTTATTAAACTATTAGAAAATGTTTAATAAATAAATTAAGAACTCGGTTAACGAATTGATATGATTAATTAATTGAAAAGAGAGTAAAAAGATTTATATGAAACATTGGGAGAAATTGTAATTTTATCTTTTACATCTGATATTATCAAATCTTGTTTAGATAGTTAGTTTTATTATTAAATTATTGAATTCTCAAACTTGATTTTGATTGTTTAAATAAAATTGAGTTGACATAAAATTAGTATTTGAATATTAGTAGTAATATTTTCTCGTGGGATCGATAATCTACTTATTACTATATTACTTGTTGATCGCGTATACTTGCGTGAAATTGTCAATATCTAAAATATACAACAGAAGTTAAAATTTATTGCAGATTCTGTTTTATGAATGATTTAGTAAGCTGCCAGATTATTGTAAACAATCTGGCCTTGTTTGAAAAAGTGAAATTTTGTTCTGATCAGAGAAGGGGCTGAAGTTATGGCATAGATGAGGTTAAATTAGACTGTATAAGCTTTAATTTGACTTAAGAATGAATGAAAACGGATAAGTAACGAAGGAGTTATGATAAAAACAAAAACAGTATTTTGTTAAAGTAAAATTGGGAAAACAAGTTTTATAATTCGCTTTAATTTTCTTATACATATTCTAAATAGTAAGGTGTTGATTTGATATTTGTTAAAATTAAGGGTGATATGTGCAAATTATAAGATAAAAAGTATGTCGGGGAATATTCGTTTTATTGACGAATATTCCTTTTATCGGGGAATATTCGTACGATAGCGTCGTAATAACCCATCATTGGTGGGCCCCACAACGACAAATTGTCGGATACTGAAAACAACAGAAATAACATTTCTAAAATTTTTGGCAGAACTTTTACCGTTAATTATTAAAATACTCGGTGATAAAGAATAGTATCACACTCAATTCTACAGTGGCACACGACTTTGCACAGTATCACACGGTATTGCATAGTACTTCATATTATTGATTCAATAATTGTTATAGTGGCAAGTGCATAATATTTCATATTATTGAACTCAATAATTACTACAGTAGCAATTGCACAGTAGTTCATCAATAACTACCACGACACAATAACTCATATTATTTATAATATAATTAGACTAGTTGATAGTATTGTGAGTTTATAATAATAATTGATAAAAGGTGTTGATTAAGGATAAGTATGATAAGTAAGTGTTGGTTTAATTATTTTCTTCTTACAAAAGAAAGTTTGGCAAGACTTGTCGACACTCTACTTTTCCTAAAGTAGTCTGAACCACAACTCAATTATTGTTAAAACCGTGTACAAGTTGGTTTAATTTCCTCTGTGAAATCACAAATTCCACTACCACCATTTTTATAAAGCTTATTTGGTTATGTTGTCAAAGTGTGTGTGTGCTAGTTGTCTTCTAAATTTTCAATATAAATAGGTTGCTTGGTTAAGCAACAAAGCATACCATCACTACACCAAAAATATAAAATTCTTTTATTCAATATTGTGATTATTTCTTTTGAGTGTAAGGTTACTCTAAGTGTTGATAAAGAGTACAAACATTGTTCAGGTTGATCAAATTCATAGAAATTAGCATCTAGTCACGTAATAAGGTAAGGGATGTCATTTTCTTTCATACTCGTAAGAGATAGCACTTTCTTTCATACTTCTAACTCTAAACTTATTATTTATTGTAAGTATTGCTTCTATAATTACTGAAATTATTGGAAATTTCTTTGAGATTTGCGCTTCATCTAGTATCATTTCACTTGAAGTTTCATCTACCTGAACCTTATTATTGAATTTTAATCGTTATCCTTGAAAGATGAATCTTGAACATCAATTTTGAATTTGACTACACATTTTAGTCATCGTGTTGACAATTTGGATATTATTAGACTCTGAGAAAAAATTTAAATTGCAAATCTCTAATGTTTATTCTTTATTTTATTATTTTGTCCATTTATCATATTATTATGATAATCATTGTGGTGAATTTTCTCTTTGGCCTAAGTGCAAAGAGAGGTGTTGACTGGTATGATCATGACCAAAGATTGTAAACTGGTGTGATCATAACCATTGGTATTACAGTTGAATAACTTTGGCCCTAGTGTAAAGATGGACTATTGACTGATATGATTATGACCAATAGCTGTTGTGAGGTATAATCATAATCAGTGGTGTTACAATTGACTATCTTTGGCCCATAATGCAAAGATGAATTATTTATTGGCAGGACCAATGGTGTTATATTTGAA
This sequence comes from Aralia elata, assembly GCA_034770075.1. NCBI lineage: Eukaryota > Viridiplantae > Streptophyta > Magnoliopsida > Apiales > Araliaceae > Aralia > Aralia elata. The sequence goes on from CM068379.1 coordinate 53,391,107, forward strand.
TATCTTTGGCTTGAGTGCAAAGATGAACTGTTGACCGGTATGATTATGACCTAAGGTTGTGGACGGGTATAATCATGACCAATAGTGTTATATTTGAATATATTTGGCCCGTTGTGCAAATATGAACTGTTGATTTACATGATTATGACCAGGAATTATTGATTTGCATAATTTAAATAGGAACTGTGAATTAATATAATTATGATCTTTGGTGTCGCAGGCAAAGACATGTGTTGAAAAGTAATTGTTAATTTGTGTTACAATGATACAATACTAATGTTAAATTTATAATTGGGAGAAGATAGTATACATTATGTTCTATTTGACTCTCCTAATTGATTGCTAGTTCTGCTGCAATTGTTGACCTAAAACTGGTTGTCTATTGTATTCTATCAGGTTTATCATTGTTGAAAGCTAAAAATGATTTATTCATTGATATCTTGATCATGATATTGTTTACTGGGTTATTTGTGCTCACTCCTTTTGTTTCACAATTCTTTTTAGGAAATAAGAGTGTAACCGAGTCTAGCGGGGAGAGTAAGGGAATGGAATGATGGTCCGAGTCAGTGGTTGTCCTCATCCAATTATACAATAGTACAAAAATAATTGTACTGAGGACTAAAATGTGTTTTGCCATATTTTGATATGGCGTTGTAATAATTTGGGTGTGTATACTGTTGTACTATATACAATACAATATTTGTATTGAAACCCACAGCATGTGTGTTGTCGTATTTTTCGCGATAGTATAATAGTTATAAATGGGAAATTTTATGTCTGTAGTGTTGTTTTTGGCGACCCAGATTAGGGTGGTGTGAACCCAAATTTGGGGACGTCACATTTGGTATCAGAGCTTAGGGATATGATCTCTGGTGGAGATCGGGGATTAGAACTAGGATGGGAGATACGAGTAAAATCCTTCGCTAGTATGTCCTACCTAAGCTAAATTTTATTTAATTAGTGGTCTGAATGTAGAGACAAGATGTGATATGCCAATTTTTTTAACAAACCTTTGTTTTGTGGCCACATAGCTTGACTATGTCCTTTAGCAAAATCAAAGCTCTATAGAGGAATCATTATATAGAGGAAATGATCGGTGAGCTTGAAATTGAAATGAAAGCTGAGTATCCTTATCTCTTCATGATACCAGGTACGTACGTAAATTTCGAGGACGAAATTTCATAAGGAGGGGTGATTATAAGACCCCGACTTTTATGAAATAAAAGTCTAATTTAATTTATGATTATTCTTCTAAAATTGTAAAATGTTAAATTAATAAATGGTCAAGTGGACAGTTAAATGGATAAGTGAATCAATAAAAGATGAGGAATTAATTTTTGGAATGGTGGGCCATGGGGAAGGCGGCTAAGAGTTGATTATTGAGGGGAATATGCTGAGAGTTATTTCTCCCACATGCTTCCAAACTCTCCCTCAATTCTTGGTATAATATAATTATAACAACCCGGATTTTTCTAGAAGATTATTTATAATAAGAATTTAATAAATAAAATTCTTATTACGGAATGTAGATGGTTGAATGTGAAATACACATGTGTTATGTATATATTTACGTGAGTTATGTGATAAGTGAATAAATATATGTGAATTATATATTAATTATAGATTAAGCGATGAGATGAGGTCTAATAGTTAGTCAAAGCTAATTAATTTAATTAATATGGGCTAACTGACGAAGTGTATAATTGTATATGAGGAAGAATGTAACGATCACGAATCGAGATTATGGAATACTATTAAATTTTTATTTTTATATGGAATACATTAAATTTTTATTTTTATATGATGTGTTTTAAGGTTATTTTATAACCTGGATGATGTGAATGTATGAATTTTTATGCGTTGTTGAACCGTAGGAGTGAATAATTAATTTCGCGAAAAATCGCAAAATCACTATTCACGGGGCATTATTCAAACCCAAATTTTTTTTATGTCTTTTTCGATTTTTGTTAATTTCGTTAAGACGTGTACGCAAAGAAGTAATTTTTCCAAGCGTCGAAAATTTTATTTGAGCCCGAACGAGATTTATTTTGTATCTGAAATGTATTATATGGGTATTCCGAATAAATGAACAAATCTCATAATTATTATTTTTATGCGTCCCAATATTTTATGGGAGTACCCATTTTAATTTTTGGGTAGAGTTATTAAGTAGATTTGGTACAAAGTGGAAATATTCGGGTATTATTAATTGTGTGTTATCCGAATACTAGACAACTAAACCCCTTTGGACCAATGAGAGGGGAGGTATAGGAGGGAGTGTTCGGGATAGAATGAAATTGCTAAGCACTAAGCCTTGAAAAACCAAAGGTATGCAACAATCCTCCCAAATGCTCCACTCATTCATTCTACCGAAGCCACCCATTTCCATTCTCCCAAAGTCTCTCATTCCTTTTCATTTTCTCCTAAGCTCTGCACTCCTCATCTCCATCTCTTCCCTAGCATCAAGTTTTGTTCTTGCTGCAAGTATGGAAAGATAATATTGTATACATAGAAAGAGAGTTGCAAGAAAGAAGAAAAGAAGAGAAATAGGTTCGGGAGGAGAAGAGAAAAAGGAAGAGAGAGAAGCAAGAGGAAGAAGAAGGGGAGCCTAGTTAAGTTCCATAACCTTCAAGAGCAGGATTCAAGAGGTAAGATCACCCAACCCAAGATTTCTTCCATTTTCAAGTTTTTTTGAGATTTTTCAAGCTTTTTGCAAGTGGGTTTGATTGTACTGATTATTATTGTTGTTGATTGTTTATAAAATGTTATAGAGGTTCTTAAAACCTTAAACGCCTTCTTAATAACACTAAAATGGAACGAAATGAGCAAGAAATCCGACCCCTATGCTTAATGGATGAAGAACATGAACATTTTTGGACTTTGGACCTTCGGACGAATTTTTAGAGGATTTGAAACTTAGATTCCATGTTGGTATAATATGTTTGATATTATTGGATTGTATTTCCATGGGTTACGAAGCTAACCCAACTGGAACGGATTAAAAAGACCAAAAAACGAAGATTTGGTGTTGATTTTAGTGAAAAACACTAAGAACACCTAAAACAAAGCACGAATTGATATTTTAGCCAAATATTTAGACATGTTAATGTTAATGGGTAGCTCTAAATGTTTGGTATGTTGTAGCCCCATAAGTTAGGAGTCCATAGAGTCCGAAATGGACCAATTTTATATGTGTATAGAAGAAGTTATGGAGATCGGAGTGGGAAGAGGTCGGATTTTTGTGTCTGGCGATTTCTGCATATTCTGGGCTGTATGAATGGCGCAGCTGCGCCGTTCATAAGGCCAAATTGGGCGCAGCTGAGCCGGACACATGTCAGGCACAAACGTGCCCAAGTAGACTGTTTTGACCTTATATAGTAAAATATGCATAACTTTCTCATTCGAACTCGGATTGAGGTGATTCAAGATGATTCGGAAAGAGGAAGAGTAGACCTACAACTTTTGTTCTTTATGTTTTTCGATTTGAGGTCTGTATCATGGCCTAAATTAGCCATTTATAGGACTGATGCGTAATTGGGGTAAATCGGTGGGCGTCGGGCACGTGCATTTGCACACGTAATGCCCCCGACCCTGTAAAGTGATGTTCTAACTTTCATAACATGGTTATTATGATTTATTATGATACTTAACATTAATCATTGATGAAATAGATAAGTATATGAGCATACTAAGCATATGCGAAGGAGGCGAATTAGGCACGTGGCGTATAAACGTCGAAACGTCGCGTAAAGTGTTAGCGCACTTAAAAAGTGTTTTGAGTCTAATGAAACGAATATTCCAAGATATGGAATGGGGTTAATATAAACCAATAGGTACGGATAATGATGAGGGTCGTAACGTTTCCGAACGACGCGACACCGAGAGATGTTTAATCTTTATCGCGTTTATTAATTTGTAAAACCCGAACAACTTGAGATGAAAGTTATTATTCTAGTATATAAACCAATATGAAGTCTATATTTGGCTAATTGGTATATTTTTATAAATGATATTGTGTAGGCTATTTGAAGAGCAATATAGCGTAAGTTGTAAGCAGCGCATAAGGCAAGTTTCCTAACTTACTCAATATTTATATTTGAGCAAGTTTTCTAACTTCATATGATAATTTTTCTTATGAAGGCTATGTGATGTGAAGTTCAAGTTACGAAATGTCTATATATATTTTGTGGATGCTAAACGTGTGCAATTTCTTTAATAATTGTACTAGATGTTCAAGTTTTGCTAAATTGCAAAGGTATGTATATTTTGATGTTTGAATTTCATCAGTTACGTGAAATTCCTAAGATGACATGAGATGAGCTTTTCCATTCGGAAATATTATTGATGAAGATGTGAATTGTAATAATTCTTGAATTGTGATAGAGTAATGATGCCTTATTAAATATATTAGTCAATTGATGGTATAAATTGCACCCCGTGCAATAATGAGTTGTTGTAAGTAAATGAAGTCACGATTTGCACTTCGTGCAATGATGTGATGACGATTATAAATATTAACGTGCTAGACCAATATTCGCACTTAGGTGCAATTCAAGAAATGTTCGTTAATCGAACTGTTTAATATACTAAGTCCTAGAAATCAAGAACTATGATGAGAAAGGTTAATGTTAATTATTTTTAAATATGGTGATAGGGATGATGATGTTAGCAATGATAGATGATAAGGAATTTATATTATTCATGTTTATTAGCATTACTTCACAATTATTATTCAATTGTTGAATATTTCAGTCAGATGTTATTTTACTCCTATGGTGTTATTTGTTCAACTGCTTATACTTGCTGGGCAATTGAATGCTCACTCTTGCAAAAATTCTAACTTTTTGCAGCTAGAGTCGAAGGGCCAGATTAGTACGAAGAAGAGAAGAGTTAGTAACTGTTAAGTAGAAGGACTAAATTCTTGTTGTAATATTATGAAATTTAGTAATATTATTTGTTGATGTATTAGTAAAGGTCTTCGTACCTGGGATTAGGTGAGAATATGTTGTAATAATTTTTGTATTACATTCACATAGTAGATTATGTTTGTATGGGTAGTACCGTGACGCACCGAAGTCAGGTTTAAAGGCAAGACCCGAATTTCGGGGGCGTTACAGTTGGTATTAGAGCTGATAGGTTATAAATCTTAGGTAAGAGTACCTTAGACTATAACCGTAGAGAGGATGATGAAGATGGTGAAGAGATAAACTCAGATAGAGTTTGATTAATAAGAAATAAAATTAGAAAATTCTTAAAGAAAGGAATTAAGATATATATGAAAAGATTTCAAGAAGAATCTTGAAGAGTTAGAAAAGATGAGAATTAGGAGTTACCTGACTCCAGAAATATAGATGATAAGTATTGATAAATAGACGAGGTCTATAAGGCGTAGAGGCATAAAAATCATATAACATGATTAGAGAGAAGAGTAAAGAAGATCGTCGGATGAAACGATCATAGGGTAAGGAAGGTTGTAATGTAAAACGATTGTAGAATAAGATCAGGACGTGATCAGATTGAGTTATGAAATGACAGATAGTCTGTTGAATGATTATGAAGTTATAAATGACGCTATAAAGAGAAGGTACTATGAACTAGTACGACAAAAACTCTGAAAGAGTTATAGATGATGAATTTCAGATTTAAGAAAATTCGTATTGAGTAAAGAGAATATTAGAATTTGTGGGATTTCAATTGAGGACTCATGTGGTAGCTGAGTTGTACAACCCTTTTGTATGGGCAGAGGTTTTGTGCTTGGTTTAACGACTACTCAATTTATCACAGTGATAATCATTGAAATGTTGGTATTGCGTTATTAGTATATGTATGATGAGAAGGTGATTCTTTTCTCATATCTATATTTGATGGTTAGAGAATAATAAGATTAAGTGCGAGTTCTTGAAACTCATGCTTATGGTAAGTTTGTGACTCATAATCGTATAGTATGTTTTGAGCCCCTAAGCATATAGACAGTCCTTGATTTGTTCTTGGATTACATATTAATAGGACAAGCTCCTAAACTCATATTATTGTGGTAAGTTCCCGAACTCATAATGTGTGGTAAGTTGATGAACTATATTGGGGTATAGGAAAGTTGTAGAGTGAGAATCATGAATTTTCAATATTATGAGCATTGATGATGTTAGAAAAAGATAGAATTATTAAAATTGGATAGAAATGGAAGAAATTGAAGTTGATAAAGAGACATGGATATTCCAAATCTTCTAGCTATGCTAGATTTCGAAATTTATTGACTTCGTGCTGATAATTGCACTTTTGTGCCTTCGAAAAATGTATGGGGCCAGATTATTGGACCAACAATTTTTAAAAGTACTATTATTCATATGTCTATGCTAATATATTCGGCTAGACAAAGATGATTTGAAAATATCAAAATGTACTTTATGTAATCATTCGCATCATGGAATATGGTGTAGCAATGATAAACGATAGAGTCATCAATGCAGTTTAACCTAGTGTTGGATGTGATCATAGGATCGTCAGCCCACTATGGTATGATGTAGTAAGACAAAGTCATAAAATGACGGAATCCTCAACGTACTATATAGACAGTGCGGTATCATGACGTCATAAAATGATTTTTGTTTTCTTTAAAGTATGAAAAAGTATGCCAGTTGAGCTGGCTAAAATATTTCGATTGATGTTCGAGTTGTTGATGTAAGTCTAAGCTATTTGATTTGGCTAGACGAATATTGAAATATATTTATGAAATTCAAGCATTATTTGAGAATTTATGCCAAACCAAATTGTTTTGGTGCGGAATTTTGTAGTAAGTCTGAGGTGAACAACCCTACTATTGGGGTATTTGATGTCGGAAAAATCCCGACTGACCCATGAGGTGGTCAAACAAACGCATATAGTCGTTTGGCTAAAATGTTGTGCACAAGGTCAGAGTACAAAAGGCTGATCACCTGGCGTACAATTTTATGTTGTCCGCGGAAACTGGTAGAAATACTTAAGAACCCAGGACAAGTTCATGGTCTTTATGGCCCCTCAGCATAATATGAAAAGTTTTTAAGGAATATTTTATTTCCTATTTATTTAAGTTACTTCACAATTATTGAGCAATTGTTGAAGATTCCTATTATTTGGGAAACTGATTGTTAAGAGGGTAATTTTCCCTAGAAAGAAGTAGTCGTAGAATGCGAAATTCTAAATATTTCCTAGAAGAAGCGGATGAAGTCCCGGAAAGAAAAGTGAAATTCTTAGAGAGAATAGAATGAGCAAAGATGAATATATTATAATTTCGAGGATGAGATTCTTAGAAGAATGAGTGAATGTAATACCCCGAATGTTTATGAGTTAGTAAATCATGATATTAAATTATTATGATGATCGTGATACACGACAACTCTTAAAAAAGGGAATTGATGGAGTAAATATGTAATGTAACTCCTAAATGGGAGTAGTAATACGTTGAAATAATTCAACGATAAAGTTTCAGAAGAAGGCTTACGCAGACCGGGTGAGGATATTTCGATGATTCCGAGGACGGAATCCTTATAAGAGGGGAAGAATGTAACAACCCGGATTTTTCTAGAAGGATATTTATAATAAGAATTTAATAAATAAAATTCTTATTACGGAATGTAGATGGTTGAATGTAAAATATACATGTGTTATGTATATATTTACCTGAGTTATGTGATCAATGAATAAATATATGTGTATTATATATTTATTATAGATTAAGCGATGAGATGAGGTCTAATAGTTAGTCAAAGCTAATTAATTTAATTAATATGTGCTAACTGACGAAGTGTATAATTGTATATGAGGAAGAATGTAACGATCACGAATCGAGAACACCCTTGTAATTTGAGTTTATTAATATTATGGAATACATTAAATTTTTATTTTTATATGATGTGCTTTAAGGTTATTTTATAACCTGGATGATGTGAATGTATGAATTTTTATGCGTTGTTGAACCGAAAGAGTGAATAATTGATTTCGCGAAAAGTCGCAAAATCACTATTTACGGGGCATTATTCACGCCCAAATTTTTTTTTATGTCTTTTTCAATTTTTGTTAATTTCGTTAAGACGTGTACGCGAAGAAGTAATTTTTCCAAGTGTCAAAAATTTTATTTGAGCCCGAACGAGATTTATTTTGTATCTGAAATGTATTATATGAGTGTTCCGAATAAATGAACAAATCCCATAATTATTATTTTTATGCGTCCCAATATTTTATGGGAGTACCCATTTTAATTTTTGGGTAGAGTTATTAAGTAGATTTGGTACAAAGTGGAAATATTCGGGTATTATTAATTGTGTGTTATCCGAATACTAGACAACCAAACCCCTTTGGACCAATGAGAGGGGAGGTATAGGAGGGAGTGTTCGGGATAGAATGAAATTGCTAAGCACTAAACCTTGAAAAACCAAAGGCATGCAACAATCCTCCCAAATGCTCCACCCATTCATTCTACCGAAGCCACCCATTTCCATTCTCCCAAAGTCTCTCATTCCTTCTCATTTTCTCCTACGCTCTGCACTCCTCATCTCCATCTCCCTAGCATCAAGTTTTGTTCTTGCTGCAAGTATGGAAAGATAATATTGTATACATAGAAAGAGAGTTGCAAGAAAGAAGAGGAAGATAATAGAAGCAAGAGGAAGAAGAAGGGGAGCCTAGTTAAGTTCCATAACCTTCAAGAGCAGGATTCAAGAGGTAAGATCACCCAACCCAAGTTTTCTTCCATTTTCAAGTTTTTTTGAGATTTTCAAGCTTTTTGCAAGTGGGTTTGATTTTACTGATTATTATTGTTGTTGGTTGTTTGTAAAATGTTATGGAGGTTCTTAAAACCTTAAACACCTTCTTAATAACACTAAAATGGAACGAAATGAGCAAGAAATCCGACCCCTATGCTTAATGGATGAAGAACATGAACATTTTTGGACTTTGGACATTCGGATGAATTTTTAGAGGATTTGAAACTTAGATTCCATGTTGGTATAATATGTTTGATATTATTGGATTGTATTTCCATGGGTTACGAAGCTAACCCAACTGGAACGGATTAAAAAGACCAAAAAACGAAGATTTGGTGTTGATTTTAGTGAAAAACACCAAGAACACCTAAAACAAAGCACAAATTGATATTTTAGCCAAATATTTAGACATGTTAATGTTAATGGGTAGCTCTAAATTTTTGGTATGTTGTAGCCCCATAAGTTAGGAGTCCATAGAGTCCGAAATGGACCAATTTAAATGTGTATAGAAGAAGTTATGGAGATCGGAGTGGGAAGAGGTCGAATTTTTGTGTCTGGCGATTTTTGCATATTCTGGGCTGTATGAATGGCGCGGCTGCGCCGTTCATAAGGCCAAATTGGGCGCAGCTGTGCCAGACACGTGTCAGGCACAAATTTGCCCGAGTGGACTGTTTTGACCTTCTATAGTAAAATATGCATAACTTTCTCATTCGAACTCGGATTGAGGTGATTCAAGATGATTCAGAAAGAGGAAGAGTAGACCTACAACTTTTGTTCTTTATGTTTTTCGATTTGAGGTCTGTATCATGGCCTAAATTAGCCATTTATAGGACTGATGCGTAATTTGGGTCAATCGGTGGGCGTCGGGCACGTGCATTTGCACACGTAATGCCCCCGACCCTGTAAAGTGATGTTCTAACTTTCATAACATGGTTATTATGATTTATTATGATACTTAACATTAATCATTGATGAAATAGATAAGTGTATGAGCATACTAAGCATGTGCGAAGGAGGCGAATTAGGCACGTGGCGTATAAACGTCGAAACGTCGCGTAAAGTGTTAGCGCACTTAAAAAGTGTTTTGAGTCTAATGAAACGAATATTCCAAGATATGAAATGGGGTTAATATAAACCAATAGGTACGGATAATGATGAGGGTCGTAACGTTTCCGAACGACGCGACACCGAGAGATGTTTAGTCTTTATCGCGTTTATTAATTTGTAAAACCCGAACAACTTGAGATGAAAGTTATTATTCTAGTATATAAACCAATATGAAGTCTATATTTGGCTAATTGGTATATTTTTATAAATGATATTGTGTAGGCTATTTGAAGAGCAATATAGCGTAAGTTGTAAGCAACGCATAAGGCAAGTTTCCTAACTTACTCAATATTTATATTTGAGCAAGTTTTCTAACTTCATATGATAATTTTTCTTATGAAGGCTATGTGATGTGAAGTTCAAGTTACGAAATGTCTATATATATTTTGTGGATGCTAAACGTGTGCAATTTCTTTAATAATTGTACTAGATGTTCAAGTTTTGCTAAATTGCAAAGGTATGTATATTTTGATGTTTGAATTTCATCAGTTACGTGAAATTCCTAAGATGACATGAGATGGGCTTTTCCATTCGGAAATATTATTGATGAAGATGTGAATTGTAATAATTCTTGAATTGTGATAGAGTAATGACGCCTCATCAAATATATTAGGCAATTGATGGTATATATTTTATGGGAGTACCCATTTTAATTTTTGGGTAGAGTTATTAAGTAGATTTGGTACAAAGTGGAAATATTCGGGTATTATTAATTGTGTGTTATCCGAATACTAGACAACTAAACCCCTTTGGACCAATGAGAGGGGAGGTATAGGAGGGAGTGTTCGGGATAGAATGAAATTGCTAAGCACTAAGCCTTGAAAAACCAAAGGTATGCAACAATCCTCCCAAATGCTCCACTCATTCATTCTACCGAAGCCACCCATTTCCATTCTCCCAAAGTCTCTCATTCCTTTTCATTTTCTCCTAAGCTCTGCACTCCTCATCTCCATCTCCCTAGCATCAAGTTTTGTTCTTGCTGCAAGTATGGAAAGATAATATTGTATACATAGAAAGAGAGTTGCAAGAAAGAAGAAAAGAAGAGAAATAGGTTCGGGAGGAGAAGAGAAAAAGGAAGAGAGAGAAGCAAGAGGAAGAAGAAGGGGAGCCTAGTTAAGTTCCATAACCTTCAAGAGCAGGATTCAAGAGGTAAGATCACCCAACCCAAGTTTTCTTCCATTTTCAAGTTTTTTTGAGATTTTTCAAGCTTTTTGCAAGTGGGTTTGATTGTACTGATTATTATTGTTGTTGATTGTTTATAAAATGTTATAGAGGTTCTTAAAACCTTAAACGCCTTCTTAATAACACTAAAATGGAACGAAATGAGCAAGAAATCCGACCCCTATGCTTAATGGATGAAGAACATGAACATTTTTGGACTTTGGACCTTCGGACGAATTTTTAGAGGATTTGAAACTTAGATTCCATGTTGGTATAATATGTTTGATATTATTGGATTGTATTTCCATGGGTTACGAAGCTAACCCAACTGGAACGGATTAAAAAGACCAAAAAACGAAGATTTGGTGTTGATTTTAGTGAAAAACACTAAGAACACCTAAAACAAAGCACGAATTGATATTTTAGCCAAATATTTAGACATGTTAATGTTAATGGATAGCTCTAAATGTTTGGTATGTTGTAGCCCCATAAGTTAGGAGTCCATAGAGTCCGAAATGGACCAATTTGAATATGTATAGAAGAAGTTATGGAGATCCGAGTGGGAAGAGGTCGGATTTTTGTGTCTGGCGATTTCTGCATATTCTGGGCTGTATGAATGGCGCAGCTGCGCCGTTCATAAGGCCAAATTGGGCGCAGCTGCGCCGGACACATGTCAGGCACAAACGTGCCCAAGTAGACTGTTTTGACATTCTATAGTAAAATATGCATAACTTTCTCATTCGAACTCGGATTGAGGTGATTCAAGATGATTCGGAAAGAGGAAGAGTAGACCTACAACTTTTGTTCTTTATGTTTTTCGATTTGAGGTCTGTATCATGGCCTAAATTAGCCATTTATAGGACTGATGCGTAATTTGGGTCAATCGGTGGGCGTCGGGCACGTGCATTTGCACACGTAATGCCCCCGACCCTGTAAAGTGATGTTCTAACTTTCATAACATGGTTATTATGATTTATTATGATACTTAACATTAATCATTGATGAAATAGATAAGTGTATGAGCATACTAAGCATGTGCGAAGGAGGCGAATTAGGCACGTGGCGTATAAACGTCGAAACGTCGCGTAAAGTGTTAGCGCACTTAAAAAGTGTTTTGAGTCTAATGAAACGAATATTCCAAGATATGGAATGGGGTTAATATAAACCAATAGGTACGGATAATGATGAGGGTCGTAACGTTTCCGAACGACGCGACACCGAGAGATGTTTAATCTTTATCGCGTTTATTAATTTGTAAAACCCGAACAACTTGAGATGAAAGTTATTATTCTAGTATATAAACCAATATGAAGTCTATATTTGGCTAATTGGTATATTTTTATAAATGATATTGTGTAGGCTATTTGAAGAGCAATATAGCGTAAGTTGTAAGCAGCGCATAAGGCAAGTTTCCTAACTTACTCAATATTTATATTTGAGCAAGTTTTCTAACTTCATATGATAATTTTTCTTATGAAGGCTATGTGATGTGAAGTTCAAGTTACGAAATGTCTATATATATTTTGTGGATGCTAAACGTGTGCAATTTCTTTAATAATTGTACTAGATGTTCAAGTTTTGCTAAATTGCAAAGGTATGTATATTTTGATGTTTGAATTTCATCAGTTACGTGAAATTCCTAAGATGACATGAGATGAGCTTTTCCATTCGGAAATATTATTGATGAAGATGTGAATTGTAATAATTCTTGAATTGTGATAGAGTAATGATGCCTTATTAAATATATTAGTCAATTGATGGTATAAATTGCACCCCGTGCAATAATGAGTTGTTGTAAGTAAATGTAGTCACGATTTGCACTTTGTGCAATGATGTGATGACGATTATAAATATTAATGTGCTAGACCAATATTCGCACTTAGGTGCAATTCAAGAAATGTTCGTTAATCGAACTGTTTAATATACTAAGTCCTAGAAATCAAGAACTATGATGAGAAAGGTTAATGTTAATTATTTTTAAATATGGTGATAGGGATGATGATGTTAGCAATGATAGATGATAAGGAATTTATATTATTCATGTTTATTAGCATTACTTCACAATTATTATTCAATTGTTGAATATTTCAGTCAGATGTTATTTTACTCCTATGGTGTTATTTGTTCAACTGCTTATACTTGCTGGGCAATTGAATGCTCACTCTTGCAAAAATTCTAACTTTTTGCAGCTAGAGTCGAAGGGCCAGATTAGTACGAAGAAGAGAAGAGTTAGTAACTGTTAAGTAGAAGGACTAAATTCTTGTTGTAATATTATGAAATTTAGTAATATTATTTGTTGATGTATTAGTAAAGGTCTTCGTACCTGGGATTAGGTGAGAATATGTTGTAATAATTTTTGTATTACATTCACATAGTAGATTATGTTTGTATGGGTAGTACCGTGACGCACCGAAGTCAGGTTTAAAGGCAAGACCCGAATTTCGGGGGCGTTACAATAATATATATTACAATATACTTATTATACTCCTCCTTTTATAAAGAATCATACTGCCTTATTAATAATACATCGGAGTCATTTTCGTAACTTACCTACTAAGGAAATAATTAACTCATTAAATCACATATTTCAAATAAACAATTACAAATAAATAACTTTAAATAAATAATTGTTCATTTATAGAAATTTAGAAATTTCGGTTATTACATCCTCTCCCCCTTATAAGAATTTCGTCCCCGGAATTCCTTTTATAAGGTTACATAAACAGATTCGGATACTCTTTCCTCATCTTTTCTTCGAGTTTTCACGTAGCTTCTTTGGCATGGTGGTTCCTCCATAAAACTTTGACTAAATGAATAATCTTGTTTCTCAATTTCTGCACTTTCCTATCCAGAATTTTGACAGGAATTTCTTCGTACGATAAGTCCTTCTCGACTTGAATCGGATCATATGATATCACATGCTTCTAGTCAGGCTTATATGGCTGTAACATTGACACATGAAACACATTGTGAATATGCTCCAGTTCAGGAGGTAGAGCTACCTCGTACGCCACTTCACCTATTTTTCTTAACATCTCAAACGGTCTTATAAACCTTGGGTTTAACTTACCCATCTTTCCAAATCTTATCTTACCCTTCCATGGCGATATCTTCAAAAATACGAAACTTCCCATCTCGAAGTCTCTCTTCTTTCTATGCATATCTACATACTTCTTATGTCGGTCCTGAGCTGCAACTAAATGAGATCTTATAACCTTGATGATTTCTACTGTTTGTTGTACCAATTCTGGTCCCAACAATTTACGTTCACCTACTTCATCCCAACACAAATGTGTCCTACATTTCCTACCATACAATGCCTCGTACGGTGGCATACCAATGCTTGCATGATAACTGTTATTATATGAAAACTCTACCAATCGAATATGATCTTCCCAAACCCCCTTAAAATCCATCACACAGGCCCTGAGCATGTCTTCTAACGTTTGAATCGTTTTTTTGCTTTGCCGATCGGTTTGTGGATGATAAGTTGTACTTAACTTCAACTGTGTCCCCATCCTCTTTTGGAGACTTTTCCAAAATTTTGACGTAAAGCGCGGATCTCTATCTAATACGACTGATACCGGCACTCCATGTCTTACAACTATCTCCTTAATATATAACTTGGCCAGCTGATCCAAATTATAACTTATCTTGATCGGCAAGAAGTGCGCTAACTTCGTTAGTCGATCCACTATTACCCAAATGGCATCATATCCCTTCTGCGTTGCTGGAAGTCCCACCACGAAATCCATCGTGATGTGCTCCTATTTCCATTCAGGAATCTCTAGGGGTTGTAGTAATCCGCTTGGTCATTGATGTTCTGCCTTGACTTGTTGACATGTTAAACAACGACTGACGTATTCTACAACTTCCCTCTTCATGTTCGGCCACCAATAGTGTTGCCGCAGATCTTGATACATTTTTGTACTTCCCGAATGTATAGAGTATCGCGTACTATGGGCCTCTTGTAAAATTTTGTCTCTCAATTCCGGTACTAAGGGTTCCCATACTCTTCCTTTATACCTCAATAATCCAAGACCGTCAAGTTTGTACTTCAACTCATCTCCTTCAGTTAAACGTTCCTTGATAGTCTTACAATCTTCATCTTGCTCTTGAGCCTTTTTCACTTTATCTAATAGCGTTGGGCTCGCTTCCATTTCCATTATTCTTTTTGAGTTCTCTGGGTTTTTCACCTCCAACTCCATTCTAGCCATCTCTTTTATTAGTTCTTCCTGTGCTGTCAGCAAAAATAACTTCTCTCTGGTTTTTCTGCTTAAAGCATCTGCCACTACATTGGCCTTCTTGGGATGATATAGAATCTCGCAATCATAGTCTTTGATCAATTCTAACCATCTCCTCTGCCTCATGTTTAATTCTTTCTGAGTAAATATATACTTCAGACTCTTATGGTCTGTATATATCTCACACTTCTCTCCATAGAGATAATGCCTCTATATCTTAAGGTCAAATACCACTGTTGCCAACTCTAGGTCGTGCGTAGGATATCCCTTCTCATGTTCCTTTTAGCTATCTCGATGCATATGCAATAACTTTACCGTTTTGCATTAGCATGCAGCCCAATCCTTTGTGAGACGCATCACTATATACTGTGAAATTTCCCGTATTATCTGGTAAGGATAACACTGGTGCCTCGCTGAGTTGGTTCTTTAGTTCTTGAAAGCTCTGCTCACACTTCTCCGTCCATACATATTTTAGTGATTTCTTCGTCAGATTGGTCAATGGGGTTGCTATCTTCGAGAAGTCTTGGATAAATCTTCGATAGTATTCTGCTAATCCTAGGAAACTCCTAACTTCTGTCGGTGTCTTGGGCTGTTCCCAGTCTTTCACTGCTTCTACTTTAGCAGGATTCACTAAAATTCCCTTCTCGTCGATAACGTGACTTAGAAATTGCACTTTCTTCAACCAAAATTCACACTTCGAGAATTTGGCGTACAACTTCTCCTTCCTTAACGTTTCCAACACCATTCACAAATGTTTGGCATGCTCTTCTTCGGTCTATAGTAAGATGTCATCGATGAATACCACCACGAACTTATCCAAACATGGTTTGAATATTCTATTCATCAAGTCCATAAATGCAGCTGGTGCATTCGTCAGTCCAAACGACATCACTAGAAACTCATAATGGTCGTAACGAGTTCTAAATGTTGTCTTTGGTACATCCTCTATTCTCACCTTTAACTGATGATAACCCGTTCTTAGATCGATCTTTGAAAAATACTTAGCTCCCTTAAGTTGATCAAACAGATCGTCTATTCTGGGTAATGGGTACTTACTCTTGATTGTCACCTTATTCAGCTCTCTTTAATCGATGCACAGTCTCATTGATCCGTCCTTCTTCTTTACAAACAACACTAGCGCTCCCCAAGGAGAAACACTTGATCGAATGTACTTCTTATCTAACAGCTCTTGTAGTTGAATCATCAACTCTCTCATTTCTACTGGAGCCATCCTATAGGGTGCTTTTGATATTGGCGTTGTTACTGGTACCAAATCAATTACAAACTCTATTTCCCGGTCTGGTGGAAGTCCCAGTAATTCTTCTGGAAAAACATCCACAAATTGGCTTACTACTGGTATTGGTCCCATGTCTGAACTTTCTCTTCTTGTATCTATTATATGAGCCAAATACCCTTCACATCCTTTATTTAACATCCTCTTGGCCTGCATCATCGTCAGACATCGGGTTTATCTTAGCGATTTGCTACCATACCATACCACCCTTGACTTATTAGGTGTCTTTAGGCGTATGTTCTTCTTCTGCCAATCAATTATTGCCTCATGCTTGTATAACCAATCCATTCCTAAGATCACGTCAAACTCTCCTAATCGTATCGGAACTAAGTTCACGCTGAGTTTGTGACCTCTTATCTCCATACAACAATTCTTGTGAACGTACTCGACAGGGATTATTTCCTTGTTCGCAACTTCTACGTTCATTGGGTTCTCTAATTTCTCACGAGGTACGTCTATTCTCTTAGCAAATTCATCAGATATAAACGAACAGGTAGCTCCCGAATCAAATAATATGTATGCATCTATATTATTGATTGGAATCATACCTAACACCACTTCCTTAGATGCCATTGCGTCCTGCACCGTTATGTTGAATGTTCGGGTCGCCGGCTTGTTTTGAGGGGTGGGTCCTCCTGTAGTCATTTTGGTATTACTACCCTTGTTTCCACTTCCTCCTCCCGTATTCTTTGTAGCTGGACATTCCTTAGCCATATGTCCCATTTCTCCGCACGTATAACACTTCTTCTACTTGGGTGTAGGACAATTAGGAACTATGTGTCCCTCTTGCCCACAGTTATAGCATGCGGTCTTTCTTTTCATGCACTCTCCTGCGTGACCTTTTCCACACTTCTGGCACGTCTGTTTTGCCTGCTTTGTGTTCCCTTGCTGACTCTTTGGGTTACTTTCCCCACTGCCATTCCACTTACGTTTCTTGCTATTATTGCTACTGGTACCCATATCTTGGCTTCCATTGTCAGTTCTCTTCTTGTTTCTCTCCCGATTGTACTTCGTCACTACTTCACTTCTTTCTTCTGCGGTGATTGCTTTCTTTAATAAGGTGGCGAAAGAATCGATCTGCAGTAATGCTATCTTACTGCTGATCCATGGTTTTAGCCTATTCTCAAAACGACGAGCTTTTCTTTCCTCCGTATCCACTTGGTGTGGCGCGAATCTCGCCAACTCATTAAACTTGGCAACATACTCTACCACCGTCATCTCCTCTTGTTTAAGCTCTAGAAATTTGACTTCCATTTTCCTTGCATGCTCCTAGGAAAGTAGTTCTCAAAAAAGATTTCTTGAACCTCTCCTAGGCTATTACTCCCTCTCCGGCTCTGTTCTGGTTTGATTCCCACCAGAAGTTGGCCTCCTCCTTCATCAGGTAAGTAGCAAAAACTGTCTTTTACTCCTCAACTACTCTCGCAATCACAAAAGCTTTCTCTATCTCCTTTACCCATGTCTGGGCTTTGATCGGGTCAGTAGTTCCTTTGAACTCTGGTGGTCCTATCGCCTTAAAATCCTTAAAGTTTGCCAGGCGGTTCTCCGGTGGGTTTCCCATTACTGGCGCTCTATTCTGTAATGCTTCTATTAACAGGTTAACAAAATCCTACATCGGATTCGTTTGACCTCCTTCGTTGTTAACAGATCTTTCCTCTCTCTAGTTTTTGTTTTGTCGTCGGGGCAACATTGTTTGTTTTTAAACAAAGCCTTTTTGGTTAAACATACATCTCATATACTATGCTAGTCTCATTAGCGAAAGTAATATGATTTAAACAATAAATCTTATCAAACATATAATATAATATTCTTCTTATATATCATATGCTAAAAGGTTGCGTTTTACGCGCTTACAAAAGTTTAGCAACTGCTGATTATCCCCTTCTTAACATCAGATAGGATTTCATTACATTAATATCTATCCACTCATAGTAGGTGGAGATACTTACTACTTCTACTTTTTATATCTCGAGGTATTACATCATACATATACCCTTATTAAAAAAAGGGGTTCTGCTAGCTTCTATACATCATAATGTCATCAGTGCAATCTACTGCACCTGACCATTTTCTATGTTCTTATAGGCTGCATCTAGTGCTAGCCCCAAGGTGTGAATTCAGACATCTTTTGCCCGCATCTTAGCTTGTACTTCGTCTACTTTCTTGGTTGCATGAGTCCATGCAGTCTCAACTCGGATCTTATCCTCAATCTCCAAGTCAAACTCGTACTTCATGGCCTCGTACTCCCACTTTAACACTCCTAGCTTTATCTCTTCTTGCTCCAACTTTACTCATAGCTCTCCCAGCTCTATGTGAGCGTGATGAGCCGCATCTTTATACTGCTGCTCTAATGATTGGTGAGTATAGTTCTGTTCCTCTAGGGATGCAATTCTATCCTCCAGTTTATGGTTTCTAGCCAACAGTTCTCCTATCATCTCTTTTTCTAGGGTGTCTTCCAGAATTTCCATCTCTTCAGACTCTTCTATCTCATAAATTGGTTCCTGGTCTACGGTGTGACTATCTTGACGATCGGCAGACATCCTATAATCACAACACCAAGAATCAACAAGTGAATATCATCAGTATCACAATAAAATATATTCATTGGTGAAATGAATTAATATTTTATCGGGTACAACTCAGCTCAATGAATTTCTACAATCCACCTCCATATATAATTATCAATTGAATCTCTTCGATTCATTTCCTAACGTACTAAATACGAGTTTAATACTAAGGTTATAACCTAGGCTTCGCAATTCCTAACGTTTATAACCTACAACTCTGATACCAACCTGTGACGCCCCCAAATCCGGGTTTTCATGACCTTGGCAATTGGTGTTCAACGATACAACATCTTCATAAACATTCTATCTTTGCAGCGGAAATAACATCTAACTATTATAAATAATAACAGTCTTACAACATAACTCCCAAGGGTCTTTAACCTTTACATAACAATCTACCCTTTTGAGGACAAAAGGTTTACATATTTAATACATCATAAAAATAATAGAAATAGAACTACTATATCTATTCTTATGCCTTTCCTTTTCCTTTGTTCTTTTTTGAACATTCCGGCCTTACTGAAATAAAAATCATGATACAGCAAGAGTGAGCAACAAGTTTGCTCAGTAAGTTTAGGCATACAAAGAGGATATATCATGAGTGAACAAGAATAAGCTTCTCGAATATCAACAAAAATGAATGGAGATAAACGACTTTAACATTTCAATCTTTAACATGAATCTAAGGGGTCATCAAAGACCTATAACATATACACAGGAATTACCAGTAATTACACTTGAACCTTGCGAAGGAATTATCAGCCTCTGCTGAACCTTAATTTCTTTCCCATAAAAAGGGATGTTGTTCTACCCATAAAGGGTTGCTGGTCTACCCATAAAGGGTTACTGGTCTACCCCTACAGGGTTGTTATTCTACCCATTAAGGGTTGATAATCGAGGGGATCAACCTCTCTTATCTGTGTATTATGCATAAACACGCTAACAAGGCTACGACCGAGTCGAGCCATCGAAATAGAAATTTTGTTCTTCTTCCTCAGTAAAGAATTCCGCACCAATAATAGGTTTGGATAGCTTTTTCAATTGATACGATTTAAATTAATTAAACATTTTAGACCTAGCTGGAAACAACTAGCATAGATCCTCTTCTAGACAGTTCATGAATAATGGAACTTCTCATGATCTCACAGTTCAAATAAATAGAACAGGAATCAAATACATCCTCATGCGAATATCAAACATCGCAATAGACGTGGAATAACTAACAACAATTATCCACTAGTATGCTCCAACAATTTATTCCAGTTTGAGTTAGAAAACTAGAAACATAGATCAACTTGCACATTTCAAAATAGTGTGTAAGTCCAAAGCTTTGCATAAAAATGCGAGTGCCAACAAATATCTTGATGTGGAATAATGTACAATATTAAACCACTTCTATGTCTTGACAATAAATAGTTTGATTCACAAAATGGCAAATCAAGTCAGAATACTTGCAATAATTACAAAGTTCGGTTTCAGGAACTTGCAATAAATAAAGCTCTGGGTAAGAGGACTTGCCTGAATATATTCTCTTCAAATAACTTATCAATACTTATCACTGAGTATATCCTACATCAAATAATAAGTACTTCTTAATGAATAACTTCTACATAATAATATAACTAGACTGCTACTGCTTACAATGCCCAGTGGACTGATCTGTCATACTGTGGACATGAGGTCCGGACTATCGGTTTAGTGCTGCAGGTGCAGCTTGTTCGGTCATCTTGGCGAGACTGTCGAAGGGCTTAGTCTCTTTAGGGTTTCTGTTCGAACTTAGGCTTAGCAGGTTAAGGCTGTTCGTAACTTCGGGTTATCTACTTATGTATGTCCGAAGAGTTTCGTTGGCTTTGGCTGGGTCTGCTGAGTCACTGTGACTCACTGTTATAAAGGGTCTCTCAAAGCCGGCCCTGAGCCAGGGCTACCAGGGCAAACACCCAGGGCCTATAATTGAGAGGGGCACAAAAATATTTATAAAATGTAGTTATGTATGTATATATATTTAAAAAATACAAATATTTGGCCGTTTGCTTTCACTTTTCTTTTTATTTTACTTTTTATCTACCCAACACATACTTTTTCCTTTTCCTAAGGATAGAAAAGAAAAAAAGTACTCCTCCACTCATGACTCACCCCAACTTCCCATTCCATCTTCTAGTTCTCGGCAATACTTTTTCCTTTTCCTAAGCATAGAAAAAAAAAGTACTCCTCCACTCATGAGTCATGACTCACCCCCATTTTCCATTCCATCTTCTAGTTCTCGGCAGAAGAGAGGAA
The DNA here is from genome assembly GCA_034770075.1 of Aralia elata. NCBI lineage: Eukaryota > Viridiplantae > Streptophyta > Magnoliopsida > Apiales > Araliaceae > Aralia > Aralia elata. Next base: position 53,412,489 of record CM068379.1, read on the forward strand.
GAAATGTTTTTAACTTTATCACTTCTCTCATTTCTCTCTCTTACATATATCAAATACAATCAAAGTTTTCATTTTTCTCTCTTATAAATTATGCTCGCCGCTCGGTGAAGAAGAGAAAAGAAGGGGAACTGAATTGAGACTTGAGAGAACAAGAGGAATATGGACTTATGGAGCGAAATATTCAATTATCAATTGTTATTCGGGTAAGTGTTTCTTTAATTTGTTCATTTTGATATGTAGAGTTAATTATTTATGTATAACCTCATATAGTCATACTTTCAATTAGACCAAAAATTATTAATATTGAGGATTTATTGTATTTCTTAGGTAATGAAAAATTATTAATTTGAAGTTTGAAGGTAATTTTTGATTTTTTAGGTTTTAGGGATTTTCAATTTGAATACTAGAGAAAAAACTAGTATCTGATCGGGGGGAAACTAGAAGTCATCAACGGCAAGAAGAGGTGATTTATGTTCATCAATCATCATCAAGCCTTAGATTTCATCAAACAAACTTTAATTGAAAAGTAATTTATGTAAATAGCTATGAAATTTGTTTTTATTTATTTATTAAAACTTTTTCTTATTTATTATTTGATTCAACAGAAAACTTGGCTGGGATTATTGTTATTTATAATTGGAAGTTTCAAGTGGAAGAAAATATGCTCAAAATCCAGGTTTAATTGTTGTTTGTTAATTAGTTTTATTGTTTTTTATTGTGTTGTGTTTATTATAAAAATTAGAAAATGTTTCCTAAGAAACAACTTTCAGGAAATCTCAAGAGACAAAGAAAGAAAAAAGAAGAAGAAATTACTCAAGTTTAAGAGGATCTTTGAATAAATATTTTGTTAAACAAACCAATGCTTCACTTGAAAATTTAGATGAAGATTTACCAAATGAATATGAACAATTGCATTGTTTTAAATCTATTTTTAGGTTCTTATTTGATGCTGCAAAGTTGACTTCGTTTGACGATAATGAATTGAAAAGTTCTTGTGTGAATCTTGAAAATGCTTTAAAACATGGTGATGTTTCTGATGTTGCTGCAAGAGACTTATTTTCAGAATTACAGGTGTTGCAAGTGATGTTACCCAAAGAAGCATATGAAACAGATAAACCATGGACATCCATTAAAATTCTTGAGTTTATAAAGAGTGTGGATATGTTTCCTAATGTAATGGTTGCTTATAGGGTATTATTGACTATACCTGTGACTGTGGGATCTACTGAAAGAAGTTTTTCTAAATTAAAATTATTGAAATCTTACTTGCGGACCACCATAACTCAAGATAGGCTAAATGGATTAGCGATATTATGCATTGAAAAGGATATATTAGAAAACATTAAATATGATAGTATAATTGATGATTCTGCATCTAAAAGGGCAACAAGAAGACATTTTAAATGATGTTTTGTGGTTCAAATTTCATTGCTATTTTTATTTTGTAGGTACATGTGATGATTTTTTGCTTCGAATAATTGTGGAGGATGAAAAGAAGATTCGGGAGGAAGCACGTAGACTCAAATATGTAGTTTTCGTTTTTTAATGCAGTGTTTACAATTCGGGGTACTCTTTTTCCTTCGTTTGGAGTTTTGTCCCATTGGATTATCCCAAAATAAGGTTTTAATGAGGCCCCAAAGTGTTCTTTCTTATCTTTTGTAAATTCTTATAATTTTAATAAAACTAATTAGTTGATAATTTATTTATTTATTTTGTTTAATTTGTATAAAGGGGCACACTTGAAATTTTTTGCCCCGGGCCTTAAAAAACCCAGGACCGGCTCTGGGGTCTCTTCGGGTTCGGCCCTTCTTCGGCTTCGGTAAGTCTTCAGGGTTCGGGGTCTTAGTCTTTTGGCTTCGGAAAGCCTTCGGCTAGACTCCATTCCCAGTGCTGGTCTTCTGAGTCAGATCACTTCGGCCATCGGGATGGCTTCAACTTTCTCCCCTTTTCACTTCTGTTTTAACTAGTTATGGTTAAAAAGACTTCGGTCCTAGTGAACAAAAGCCATCAGAAAGTTTTGTCACCACTTTGACCATTCTTGTGACTTGTTTCATGGTTCCCTTTTTAGTCATTATAGTCTTTTAGCTTGTACTAATATTGGGACTTAAGTCCATTCATTCAACCTTTCTGGTTTCGGCCAACTATTCATTATTACTACTGGACAGAGGGTTCGGCAGGGCCTACTTCCCCGTCCCTTCTGTTCGAAGGCACAACCAACATGTATATATTTATATAAACAATTATGGTCGACTATCTTATACACCGTTTCTAAATTAAACAGAATATAACAACTACTGTTATCGTGTTAGTAAACTACCTCAAACGAGTTGCTGTCCTCCTTCTCCTTCTAAAGTAGCCAACGAAACTGGCTGGCATGAACTGCTCCTTCTCCTTCCCGAAGCGGTTCGGTCATCCTCCTTCTCTCTCTACTATGTATTCTCTAGCTTTCTCTCTCTAAAATTCTCTTATGATTGTGGCTTAGCAATACTCTTCTAAGGTTAACTTATGGCCAATATTTATAGGCCTTTACATGTATACTTACACCTCCTGTAAGTATCTGCTCATAAATACCAAGCTCCAATTTTTCTTTCTTCTTCCCTATAAATCGGGGATCTGCAGAGCTACAGTGTAGGTTTTGCAGGCCAGGTACATCACCACTCGTCCTGCTTGGTAAAACGACTTCCCTGCCGGCCGTTCACCCCCACGTGCAACCTGCTCCAGTCTCGTTACCGCCCAACTTTCCTCTTTGCCGCATCTCCCTCCAATCCGGGCATACTGTGCACAGCCCCTTTCCTTGACCAACATATTGACGAGCGCGCCTTGCGCATTCTCTCACCATTCTTGGTATACTATAAAATATATTACAATATACTTATTATACTCCTCCTTTTATAAACAACCATACTTTTATAAACAACCATACTTTTATAAACAACCATACTGCCTTATTAATAATATAGTGGAGTCATTTTCGTAACTTACCCACTAAGGAAATAATTAACTCATTAAATCACATATTTCAAATAAACAATTACAAATAAATAACTTTAAATAAATAATTGTCCATTTATAGAAATTTAGAAATTCTGGTTATTACAAAATTTATTGCAGATTCTGTTTTATGAATGATTTAGTAAGCTGGCCAGATTTTTGTAAACAATTTGACCTTGTCTGAAAAAGTGAAATTTTGTTCTGATCAGAGAAGGGGCTGAAGTTATGGCATAGATGAGGTTAAATTAGACTGTATAAGCTTTAATTTGACTCAAGAATGAATGAAAACGGATAAGTAACGAAGGAGTTGTGATAAAAACAAAAACAGTGTTTTGTTAAAGTAAAATTGTGAAAACAAGTTTTATAATTCGATTTAATTTTCTTATACATATTCTAAATAGTAAGGTGTTGATTTGATATTTGTTAAAATTAAGGGTGATATGTGCAAATTATAAGATAAAAAGTATGTCGGGGAATATTCATTTTGTTGAGGAATATTCTTTTTGTCGGGGAATATTCGTACGATGGTGCCGTAATAACCCATCATTGGTGGGACCCACAACGATAAATTATCGGATACTGAAAACGACAGAAATAACATTTCTAAAATTTTCGACAGAACTTTTACCGTTACCTATTAAAATACTCGGTGATAAAGAATAGTATCACACACTATTCTACAGTGGCACACGACTTTGCACAGTATCACACGGTATTGTACAGTACTTCATATTATTGATTCAATAATTGTTATAGTACTGTACTGGCAAGTGCATAGTATTTTATATTATTGAACTCAATAATTGCCATAGTAGCAATTGCATAGTATTTCATCAATAACTACCACGACACAATAACTCATATTATTTATAATATAATTAGACCAGTTGACAGTATTGTGAGTTTATAATAATAATTGATAAAAGGTGTTGATTAAGGATAAGTATGATAAGTAAGTGTTGGTTTAATTATTAATTTTCTTCTTACAAAAGAAAGTTTGACAGGACTTGTCGACACTCTACTTTTACTAAAGTAGTCTAGACCACAACTCAATTATTGTTAAAATCGTGTACAAGTTGGTTTAATTTCCTCTGTGGGATCACAAATTCCACTACCACCATTTTTATAAAGCTTATTTGGTTATGTTGTCAAAGTGTGTGTGCTAGTTGTCTCCTAAATTTTCAATAGGTTGTTTGGTTAAGCAACAAAGCACACCATCACTACACCAAAAATATGAAATTCTTTTATGCAATATTATGAGTATAATATTGTGAGTATTTTTTTTGAGTGTAAGGTAACTCCAAGTGTTGATAAATAGTACAAACATTGTTCAAGTTGATCAAATTCATAAAAATCAGCATTTAGTCACGTAATAAGGTAAGGGATGTCATTTTCTTTCATACTCGTAAGAGATATCACTTTCTTTCATACTTCTAACTCTAAACTTATTATTGTAAGTATTGTTTCTATAATTACTGAAATGATTGGAAATTTCTTTGAGGTTTGCGCTTCATGTAGTATCATTTCACTTGAAGTTTCATCTACCTGAACCTTATTAATGAATTTTAATCGTTATCCTTGAAAGATGAAGCTTGAACATCATTGACTACACATTTTAGTCATCGTGTTGACAGTTTGGACATTATTGGACTTTGGGTAAAAATTTAAATTGCAAATCTCTAATGTTTATTCTTTATTTTATTATTCTGTCCATTCATCATATTATTATGATAATTATTATGGTGAATTTTCCCTTTGGCCTGAGTGCAAAGAGAGGTGTTGACTGGTATGATCATGACCAAAGGTTGTAGACTGGTGTGATCATAACCATTGGTATTATAGTTGAATATCTTCGGCCTTAGTGCAAAGATGGACTATTGATTGATATGATTATGACCAAAAGTTGTTGGGAGGTATAATCATGACTAGTGGTGTTACAATTGAATATCTTTGGCCCATAATGCAAAGATGAATTATTTATTTGGAGGACCAATGGTGTTATATTTGAATATCTTTGGCTTGAGTGCAAAGATGAACTGTTGACTGGTATGATTATGACCTAAGGTTGTGGACGGGTATAATCATGACCAATAGTGTTATATTTGAATATCTTTGTCCCGTAGTGCAAAGATGAACTGTAAATTTACATGATTATGACCAGGAATTGTTGATTTGCATAAGTTGAACAGGAACTGTGAATTAACATAGTTATGATCTTTAGTGTCGCAGACAAAGACAGGTGTTGAAGAGTAATTGTTGATTTGTGTTATAAGGATACAATACTGATGTTGAATTTATAATTTGGAGAAGATAGTATACATTATGTTCTATTTAACTCTCCTAATTGATTGTTAGTTCCGCTACAATTGTTGACCTAAAACTGGTTGTCTATTGTATTATATCAGGTTTATCATTGTTGAAAGCTAAAAATGATTTATTCATTAATATCATGATCATGATATTTTTTACTGAGTTATTTGTGCTCAGCCCTTTTGCTTCACAATTCCTTTCAGGAAATAAGAGTGTAACCGAGTCTAGCGTGGAGAGCAGAGGAATGGAATGATGGTCCAGTCAGTGGTTGTCCTCATCAAATTATAAAATAGTACATAAATAATTGTATTGAGGACTAAAAAGTGTGTTGTCGTATTTTGACACGGCGTTGTAATAATTTGGGTGTGTATACTGTTGTACTATGTACAATACAATATTTGTATTGAAACCCACAGTATGCGTGTTGTCGTATTTTGCACGATAGTATAATAGTTATAAATGGGAAATTTTATGTCTGTAGTGTTGTTTTTGGTGACCCAAATTAGGGTGGTGTTAATCCGAATTTGGGAGCGTCACACAACCCACTTTGATGTCAGTTTGAAGGAGAATGATGTCGATCGAAACTTCTTAGCCGTGGATTACAAGCAACCATTCGTTCATCGTGGGGATTAGGTAAAACTAGTCGAATCTATCTTTTTATTTTCTATTCCAAGAAAAAAATAAAATAAAATAAAAATTGCTTTTTACAGATTATTGTCACCGCCATTGTTTCATCTGTTTCATATGAATCAAAACCGAGAAGAGTTTACTGTAATTCACAATGTGGTAACATAATTTGCAAATTACTATTTTGTTGCTTATTGTTTTGGACTTGCCTCTCATACCTGATAGTATTGCAAATTGCATATAAGTGTTTTTATGTAGCTATTGGAACTCTGACTTGAAGTGGATAACTTTAATATTTAGCTACTGGACATTAATTTAACTACAAAATATATCTTGGAGGTTTGTATAACAAGTTTAATCCTTGCATCTTGATGGGGGAAAAAATGTCCCGAACTACAAAAATTAAAATTTCACAAGTCGAGGATAAAATTTGTTACCTTAAAGATGGATGTGATTTGTTGGAGTATGAAATTTATATACGTCATCGTAAATATTTGATGCCCGAATATGATAATTTTATGGAGGAATTAGAGGAAGAACAATATAGACTTGACAAATTGAAATATCTGTATCAAGTTGGGAAAAGAAGAATTAGAGAAGAGTAACGAAAGGAGATTGTGACACCCCCAAATTCAGGTACCATTACCTCGAATTTGGTGCTCACGATAAAAATACATCTGTATACCTCTAAACAATATAAATTAACTAATGCGAAAAAAAAAAAACATATGTTGTTCATTACAAAAGGTTTACTACAGTCCCAAGGTCTATAACCTTAAATAAAATATATCGCAGAATACAATAATATTACAAAACGATTCCACAATTACATAACGGGATAGTTCATATAACTATTCCTTCAGCTTTTCTTTGCCTTTGTCCGCTTTGGAACTTCCCGGCTTAACTGCAATAGGTTCATGATATAGCAAGGGTGAGCAACTACCTTGCTCAGCAAGTTTAAAATGAATAAAGAGGATATATCATGAATGAATGAGAATAATAATCGCATAGTTCAACAATTTAAGACATTGAGGAAATAGCTGACAATATAATCAAAGTTCAAATGAAATAATGAACATTGATCATTTACTGTTGAGTGGTCCAATAGACATTGAACTATTTCGCCAAAGGATCAGTCATTCAACTAACCCTTTTAAACGCCTGGCCCGTCAGTAGTATTCGAGGGGATCAGCCTCTCGTACCCTATATATATGCATAACATTTAGCTCTGACTGCATCGGATAACCGATACATTAAAATCCCCTACATAAGGGTTGCTCTCTCAGTCCAAGAATCTGCACCAACAATCGGTTTGGATAGCTTTTAAAATAATAACCTGTACGTGTCTAGCCGAAACAAGTGGCATAAACTATTCCCTTAAACAGTTCATGAATGAAGAACTTAACGTTTCACAATCCAATAACAGATAATGAATTCAAATGAATAAGTTGCGATATAAATAATTTATCCTTGATGTGGAATAATTAACAATAACTAATCCACTAATATAACTTGAAAGAAATAACTCGATTTGAATCATGAAACTTGTAACAATATACAACATTTGTATGAAATAGGAAACTTTGCAATAACATAGAATGATTGCTCAATCAATAAGTAACTCGCACAATAAACAAAAGTTGTACAGTTGAGGAAACTGGCTCAATAACTAAATTGAGTTAAGGTAAGAAAACTTGCATAACATGCACCTGTTTGCACGAAATAAAAAGAATAGTGCATAAGGTTTAGAAACTTGCCCAACACAAGGGTTAGACAAGGGTTAAAGAAAGAACTTGCGCAAATGTAACTTGAATAACATTAAGAAAACTTGCATTCAATATATAGAAAAAATGAAGTTAGGGAACTTGCCCAACACGAGGGTTAGACAAGCGTTAGTATTCAACATGTGTATATATAGGATAGGAAACCTACTCAATGTAATTCGAGTAGGGTTAGGAAACTTGCCTGGTGCGTCTGCTACAATATTACAACACACGCTTCTTAATATCCTACACAATTAAGTACATATTTTCATAACAATTAGTTACATACCAGATACCAAATAATTATACTACTCTATAATATTTCATTCTTATTAGAAACATAATGTTAAACAAGATTAAACACACTAGCTATGGCGTTACGACGCTTGCGCGTCCGTACGCCAACCTTGCATATTCGAACGCCCAAGCAACACGCAATTGCGTACGCCTAGCACGCCCATTCGATTTATCTAATACCCATGGTTTAATGTTAAGTATCATTATAATTCATAACATTCATTTTTAAGACTTAGAACATCATTTTACATTGACGGGAGCACTACATGTGCTTACGCGCATGCCCAACACCCTCCGATTGCCCGCAATTACACATCAGTCGTACAAATAGCCAATTTGGGAATTGATCCCGATCTCAAATGTTAAAACTTATTAAAATAAAGTTGTAGGTCTACTCTTTCTCTTTTTAAATCATCCCGAATCACCTCAATCCGAGTTCGTATGAGAAAGTTACGCCCATTTTACTAAAGGACGTCAAAGTTGTCTAGCCGACTGCATGCCTGGCGCGCCACGCGCCCAAATGACCTTGCCAGTGGCGCGCCCCGCGCCCAATTGGCAGTACCCCAGGTGCGTGTTTTTCCAGCATGCTCTGATTTTGATATTCTAGATCTATCTTGCTTCCAACCACCATAACTCCTTCTATACACGTTCAAATTGGTTCGTTCCGGACTCTATGGACTCCTAAGACATAGAGCTACACCATATCAAAAATTTAGAGTTATCCATTGATATTAACATGGCAAAATCTTAGGCCAAAGTATCAACTCGGGCTATATTTTCGTGTTCTTGGTGCTCTTCGTGTTTTTTACAAAAATCATCACCAAATCTTTGTTTTAATCCTGTTTTACTCAATTCCAACTGGGTTAAACTCATAACCCATGGAAGTACAACATTATAACAATAAACGAATTAAACAAACATGAAATCATAGCTACAAAGTCCTCTAAATCATCCAACAGTCCAAAGTCCATGTTTTGTCCATTGTTCTTGCTCCATTAAGCCAAGGTACGGATTTGTTCTATTCTTGTTCCACTTTGATGTTATTAATGGCTTATATAACCTCTTAACAACATTTACAAACATCCAACAAAAACAAAAACAAGAAGAATCGCAGCAAAGATCATCCATGAGTTAAAAGCTCCAAAAACCTTCAAAACTCGAAAATCTTCACAAAATCAAATGAAATCAGTTTTGGTTGATTGTTTACCTCTACAAATCTCTTCTAGAGGTTAAAAAGGCTGCTAGGCTTTGCTTTGAGTTCTTGTTCCTTGCTTTGGCTTCCTTCTCTTCTTCACCCGTGCACCACCTCTCTCTCTCTCTAAACTTCTTCTTCTTCCTTCTCTCTGCACTCTCTCTCTCTAACTGCAGCTCTCCCTCACTCTCTCTACCTGTTGATGGGCTAACTTGGAATGAAGAGCAAGGGAAATGGCGTAGGAGGAAATGAAATGAAAGAGGAGAAGTGGAGGAGTAATTTAGGGAAGAAAATCGGTTTGTGGCTCAAGGAGGCCAAAAATTCAAAGCTTGTCGGCTACCTCCCTTCTCTCTCCTCATTTTCCTAGCATCTGATTGGTTGATGGGTTTTGGTTGGTTCCCTATTGGAGTAACAAGCCAAAATAAATACCCAAATACACAAAAATATATCCGAAAACTCCCACTTTTGTACCAAAACTGGTAAATAACTCTACCCAAAATTAAAATGGGTACTCCCATAAATTATCGGGACATATAAAAATAATTATTATGGGATTTGTCCAATCATTCGGAACACCCATATAACACATTTCGGATACAGATAAAATCACGTATCAGCTCAAATAAAATTTTCGACACTTGGAAAAATTATTTTACGCATACACGTATCTATGAAATTTATTAACATCGAAAAAGGCACAAAAAAATTTATGGCGTGAATAGTGTCTCGAGAAACGTGCCCCGTGAATAGTGATTTAGCGACGCTACGCGAAATCATTATGCACTTAAACAAAACTATCACACGTAAAATTTCATGCATTCACATAATCCAGGTTGTCACACAACCTTTAAACACGTAATACAAATATACTATTAACAAAATATAATATATCCATTAATATTCAAAATTCGAATTACAAGGTAAATCCAGAATTTCCGGTCGTTACATTCCCCTTATATGAATTTTATCCCCAGAATTACGGTCTAGGTATGAAAAAACTTAACATGGGTTCACTCGAAAAGATGCGGATAATACTTCTTCATCTTCTCTTCCAGCTCCCACGTAGCTTCTTCAGCTGCGTGGTTCCTCTAAATACTTTGACCGAATGAATGACCTTGTTTCTTAACGTCTGTTCCTTCCTATCTAATATCTGGACAGGAATCTCTTCATATGACAAGTCTCGCTCGACTTGAATCGGTTTATAGGATATCACATGTTTGTAGTCGGGTTTATATGGCCGTAAGACAGAAACGTGAAACACATTGTGAATATGCTCAAGTTCAGGAGGTAGAGCTACCTCGTACGCCACTTCCTACCCTCTTTAAAACTTCAAAGGGTCCTACGAACCTGGGACTCAATTTCCCCTTCTTTCCAAATCTGATCTTCCCCTTCTAGGGAGATACCTTCAAAAACATAAAGCTGTCAACTTCCAAGTCTCGCTTCTGACGATGCAAATTGGCGTATTTCTTCTGTCGGTCCTGAGCTGCTACCAATCGAGCTCTTATCACTTTGACGACATCCATAGTCTGTTGTACCAATTCAGGTCCCAGCAGTCTCCGTTCATCGACTTCGTCCCAACACAAAGGTGTTCGGCACTTCCTTCCGTATAATGCTTCATATGACGGCATGCCAATACTTGCATGATAACTGTTATTATAGGCAAACTCCACCAACGGTAGATGATCATCCCAGCTGCCTTTAAAATCCATTACACACGCTCTGAGCATATTCTCAAGCATCTGAATCGTTCGTTCGCTTTGCCCATCCGTTTGAGGATGATACGCCGTACTCAACCTCAACTGAGTTCCCAATCTTTCTTGTAAGCTCTTCCAGAAATTTGACGTGAAATGCGGATCTCTGTCAGATACAATAGATATCGGCACTCTATGTCGTGACATAATTTCTTTCACATATATCTTTGCTAGCTGCTCCAGATTGTACCTTATCTTGATCAGTAGAAAATGTGCAGATTTAGTTAAACGATCCACGATCACCCAGATCGCGTCGTAACCCTTTTGAGTTGGTGGAAGCCCCATCACAAAATCCATTGTGATATGCTCCTACTTCCACTCCGGAATCTCCAGCGGTTGTAGCAGTCCGCCCGGTTTTTGATGTTCTGCTTTTACCCTTTGACATATCAAACATCGTCCAACATATTCTGTGACCTCCCTCTTCATGTTCGGCCACCAGAAATGTTGGCGCAAATCCTGATACATCTTGGTACTACCAGAATGTATCGAATACTTTGTAAAATGAGCTTCCTACAGAATCTCTTCTCTCAACTCCGGAACCATCGGTATCCAGATCCTTCCTTCAAACCTTAGCAGTCCCGTGCTATCAGACTTGTACTTTAATTCCTCTCATTTTGAGATTCACTTCTTTATGGCGATACATTCATCATCCCTTTCTTGAGCCTCCTTTATCTTGTCTAATAAAGTTGGACTCGCCTCCACTGCGAACAGTTTCTCGTCTGCATCTGTCGGATACTTGACTTCCAATTCCAGTCTTTCCATGTCCTTTATCAATTCTTCTTGAGCTATAAGCATTATCAACTTATCTCTGCCCTTCCTACTTAGAGCATCGGCTACTACATTGGCCTTACCGGGATAGTATAGAATCTCATAATCGTAGTCCTTGATCAACTCCAACCATCGCCTCTGCCTCATGTTTAGTTCCTTTTGAGTGAAGATATACTTCAGACTCTTGTGGTCGGTGTATATTTCACACTTCTCTCCATACAGATAGTGCCTCCAAATCTTTAGAGCAAACACCATTGCCGCTAGTTCCAAGTCATGAGTCGGATATCCCTTCTCATAGTCTTTCAGCTGTCGTGACGTGTACGCAATGACCTTCTCATGATGCATCAATACGCACCCACGACCTTTGTGTGACGCATCACTGTACACCACAAATCCTCCTGTATTATCCGGTAGGGATAACACAGGTGCTTCACTAAGTTTCTTCTTTAACTCCAAGAAACTCTCTTCGCACTTATCCGTCCATACAAACTTTACAGTTTTCCTTGTCAAATTTGTCAACGGTGTTGCTATCTTTGAAAAGTTCTGAATAAACCTCCGATAGTAACATGCTAATCCCAAGAAACTTCGGACTTCTATTGGCGTCTTCGGCTGTTCCTAGTTTATTACTGCTTCTACCTTCGTAGGATCCATCGATACACCATCCTTGTCAATCACGTGCCCCAAAAACTGAACCCTTTGTAGCCAAAATTCACACTTGAAAAACTTTGCATATAGCTTCTCCCTTCTTAGTATTTCTAGGGTTATTCTCAAATGCTCGACGTGTTCCTCCTCCGTCTTCGAGTAGACTAAAATGTCATCTATGAAAACGACAATAAATTTATCTAGGTATTGCTTAAACACTCTGTTCATCATGTCCATAAATGCTGCTGGCACGTTTGTCAGCCCAAACGACATCACCTAAAACTCAAAGTGTCCATACCGAGTTCTGAATGTTGTCTTCGGTATGTACTCCTGCCTCACCTTCAGTTGGTGATATCCCGTCCTTAAGTTAATCTTCGAAAAGTATTTTGCTCCCTTCAATTGATCGAACAAATCATCAATCATGGGCAATGGGTACTTGTTCTTAATAGTGACTTTGTTCAACTCCCGATAGTCAATGCAAAGTCTTAACAATCCATCCTTCTTCTTTACAAACAGCACTGGTGCTCCTCACGGAGATACACTCGAACGAATATACCCTTTATCTAGAAGGTCTTGTAGTTGAACCATCAGTTCCTTTATCCCTACCGATGTTATCCTGTACGGTGCCTTTGAGATCGGTATAGTTCCTGGTACCAAGTCGATCATAAATTCCACTTCTCTATCTGGTGGTAAGCCTGGTAACTCATCTGGGAAACCATTCGGGAATTCCCTTACTACAGGTATCTGACCCAGCTCACCCTCTACTCTTCGGGTATCCACCACGTGAGCCAGATAACCTATGCAGCCCTTTCTAAGCAGTCTCCTTGCTTGCATCATCGTCAGACAACGAGATTGTCTAGGCGATTTACTTCTATAGAATACAACTCTCGACTTATCTGGAGTCTTCAGGTGTATACATTTCTTTTAGCAGTCAATCACAGCTCCATAATTAGACAACCAATCCATCCCAAGAATCACATCAAATTCTCCTAGTCGTATCGAAATTAAATCTATGCTCAGATTATACTCGTTTATCTCAGCACAATAATTTCTATGAATATGTTCTATAGCAATAACTTCTATTTGTTTCTGTTTGTGGCTGTAGGATGTCTGAGATGAGAGAGTCCAGTCCTGTTGGAGAGGTGGAGTTCATCGACATCCATGTGGACATAGGGTAGTTAGTGGAGGTGCAGCCGAATGAGCCAGAGATGATGGACACTAGGGATGAGTCTGATACCGGGTATGGTTCTTAGGAGGAGCCAGTTACCGGAGGAGCGCTGAGGTTGTTAAGCGATGAGGGGGAGAATGAGGACCCCGAGGAGGATCCGGTGACGGAGGATGATGAGCCACTTGAGTATGCAAATGGCATGGGCACTACTGCTAGTGATATCATTGAAAAGCTGACAAATAGAAACGAGGAGCTTGAGAAGCGAGTAGCTCACTTAGAGGAGCAGAACCAGGATCACCAGGACCGAGAAAAATAGTATAGGTCATTAGCGTATCAGACTTTGGGGGAAAAGGCCGAGTTGGCCCAGAAGCTATAGGAAAAGGACCAGAGGATTGTCGAGCTAGAGGCAGAGGTTCAAGATCGGCATGGGGCTTCTGTTCAGCTTGGTGTGATGGTTTATGACCTCTTAGAGAGGAATGTGGTGCTGGTAGGACAGATAGAGCGGGTAGAGGATCTGCTTGAGACTACTCGTCTGGAGCGAGATGAGGCTATAGAGCAGTTGGCAACCCTGACTGCAGATATTGATTCCCTCCGTTTAGGCTTGACCACTTGTATTGGCAGGCTGAGGGACAGGGTGAGGAGGTACCCCAGGGATGATGGGAGAAGCAGGCATGTGATTAGGCCCCGAGTGGTCGACAGGCTGGATCAACGGGAGCTCAGGATTGCAATTTGCCGCAGCAGGCATTGATGTGTTATCTTTAACATTTTGTTCACAGCATAGTACGTCCCAATTTTGTTGTAATAGGGGCATACTTATGTTGTAAATCCCTATGCTTGTAGCGTGCATGGGATAGTAGTTGAACCCCAATTTTATTCCTGATAGAGGGGTGGAAGGTTATTATTCCCCACTTTTGTTTGTTAGGGGATAGTTAATGGTTGGCAGGCTGTGTCATTTAGCGTTTATAGAAGTATGCTACATGTTGAGTTAGGTTGTATTAAAACAGTGGTGTATGATTATAAATGCAGTTGTTTTATTTAAATCAAATGTATTTGATACATGCTTTTACTCCAAATTGCTGACTTAAATGACTTATTGCATAAGACCTAGATATATAAGTAAAAGTCGATGGTTTTCTTTTATCAAATCATGGCGCTAAGAGGACGACCGCGTAACCAACGAGTTGAGGAGTCAGAAAGTGAGGTACAGAATCAACAGGACCCAATGAGAGCATTCGCTAAGTTATTGGTAAAAGCCATACAAAATAGACCCCCACCTGTTGGAGAGCAGCCAGGGCGGCAGTCCGTGCATCATTTGTCTAGTTTCAAGGACTTTAAACTAGTGGGACCTCCTGAATTCAAAGGAACACTAGACCCGATTGAAGCCCAGACTTGGATCGAAGAAATAGAGAAAGTGTTTGAGGTTACAAGAGTAGGTGAAGAATAGAAGACAGGGTTCGCCACTTTTATGATGAAGGGTGAATCGAACTATTGGTGGAAGGCCAACAAAAACCGTGTTGGAGATGGTGTGATACCATGTGAACGTTTCAAGGAGCTATTCTTCAAGAACTATTTCCCGGAGAGTATGAAACAGAACATGGAGCTGAAGTTTTTTGAGCTCAAGCAGGGGAACATGTCAGTCGTGGAGTACACGGCAAAATTTAATGAGTTAGCCACATTTACACCTCACCAGGTAGACACTGAAGCCAGAAAGGCAAGGAGATTTGAATTTGGCCTGAAATCGTGGGTGTATAGTAAGGTGGCAGTTCTAAGGATTCACACATTTTCTACGCTGTTGGAAAGGTCCATCACTGCCGAAGGAGGCAACGAGGCTCTAGCAAAGTTCAATCAGGACAAAAAGAAGGGTCACGAAGGAAGCAAAGGAGGTAACAGTGAGGGAAGTAACCTGAATAAAAGGAAATGGAGTGATAACCAATCTTCTGGTGGTAACAAGTTCGGAGGAGAGGTTAAGAAGGGTAATAAATGCAATAATTGTGGAAAGAATCACTCTGGAGAGTGCATGAAAGGAAAGGGAGTTTATTTCAACTGTGGGCAACAGGGGCACTTTGCTCCTCAATGCCCAAAAGGAAAGAAAGGGGGATGCTTCTCATGTGGAGCATCAGATCATCAAATCAAGAATTGCCCGAAAAGGAAGGGGGATGCAGCAAGTGGCAACAAGGACAATAACAATAGCAACAACAACAATAGGCTGAGCATTGGAAGGCCAGCTAGTCAAACCAACAGACCAATGGCACGCACTTTCAACATGACTGTACAAGATGCGGTGGAGTTAAAAAACATGGTGTCAGGTATTATTTCGATCAATAATATCAGTGCATATGTATTATTTGATTCGGGTACCACCTGTTCATTTATTTCAGAAGATTTTGCTAAACGGTTAAATTTACCTCGTGAGAGGTTAGAGAATCCAATGAATATGGAAGTAGCTAATAAGGACAGCAAGATGTCAGTGCAACAATAAAATATATTCATCGATAAAATGAAGTGATATTTTATCATACACAACTCGGCTCGATGGATTTCCATAATCCACCTCCAGTCATGATCACCAAAGGAATCTCCGTGATCCATCACCTAGCGTACTCAATACGAGTTTAATACTAAGGTTATAGCCTAGGTTTCGCATTCCTAAAGTTTATAACCTAAAGCTCTGATACCAACCTGTGACACCCCCAAATTCAGGTACCATTACCTCAAATTTGGTGCTCACGATAAAAATACATCTGTATACCTCTAAACAACATAAATTAACTAATGCGAAAAAAAAATAAACATATGTTGTTCATTACAAAAGGTTTACTACGGCCCCAAGGTCTATAACCTTAAATAAAATACATCGCAAAATACAATAATATTACAAAACGATTCCATAATTACATAACGGGATAGTTCATATAACTATTCCTTAAGCTTTCCTTTGCCTTTGTCCGCTTTGGAACTTCTCGGCTTAACTCAAATAGATTCATGATATAGCAAGGGTGAGCAACTACCTTGCTCAGCAAGTTTAAAATGAATAAAGAGGATATATCATGAATGAATGAGAATAATAATCGCATAGTTCAACAATTTAAGACATTGAGGAAATAGCTGACAATATAATCAAAGTTCAAATGAAATAATGAACATTGATCATTTACTGTTGAGTGGTCCAATAGACCTTGAACTATTTAGCCAAAGGATCAGTCATTCAACTAACCCTTTTAAACGCCTGGCCCGTCAGTAGTATTCGAGGGGATCAGCCTCTCGTACCCTATATATATGCATAACATTTAGCTCTGACTGCATCGGATAACCGATACATTAAAATCCCCTACATAAGGGTTGCTCTCTCAGTCCAAGAATCTGCACCAACAATCGGTTTGGATAGCTTTTAAAATAATAACCTGTACGTGTCTAGCCGAAACAAGTGGCATAAACTATTCCCTTAAACAGTTCATGAATGAAGAACTTAACGTTTCACAATCCAATAACAGATAATGAATTCAAATGAATAAGTTGCGATATAAATAATTTATCCTTGATGTGGAATAATTAACAATAACTAATCCACTAATATAACTTGAAAGAAATAACTCGATTTGAATCATGAAACTTGTAACAATATACAACATTTGTATGAAATAGGAAACTTGCAATAACATAGAATGATTGCTCAATCAATAAGTAACTCGCACAATAAACAAAAGTTGTACAGTTGAGGAAACTGGCTCAATAACTAAATTGAGTTAAGGTAAGAAAACTTGCATAACATGCACCTGTTTGCACGAAATAAAAAGAATAGTGCATAAGGTTTAGAAACTTGCCCAACACAAGGGTTAGACAAGGGTTAAAGAAAGAACTTGCGCAAATGTAACTTGAATAACATTAAGAAAACTTGCATTCAATATATAGAAAGAATGAAGTTAGGGAACTTGCCCAACACAAGGGTTAGACAAGCGTTAGTATTCAACATGTGTATATATAGGATAGGAAACTTGCTCAATGTAATTCCAGTAGGGTTAGGAAACTTGCCTGGTGTGTCTGCTACAATATTACAACACACACTTCTTAATATCCTACACAATTAAGTACATATTCTCATAATAATTAGTCACATACTGGATACTAAATAATTATACTACTCTATAATGTTTCATTCTTATTAGAAACATAATATTAAATAAGATTACACATACTTGTTATGGCGTTACGACGTTTGCGCGTCTGTACGCCAACCTTGCATATTCGAACGCCCAAGCAACACGCAATTGCGCACGCCTAGCACGCCCATTCGATTTATCTAATACCCATTATTTAATGTTAAATATCATTATAATTCATAACATTCATGTTTTAAGACTTAGAACATCATTTTACATTGACGGGAGCACTACATGTGCTTACACGCATGCCCAACACCCTCTGATTGCTTGCAATTACACATCAGTCCTACAAATGGCCAATTTTGGAATTGATCCTGATCTCAAATGTTAAAACTTATTAAAATAAAGTTGTAAGTCTACTCTTTCGCTTTCCGAATCATCCTGAATCACCTCAATCCGAGTTCGTATGAGAAAGTTATGCCCATTTTACTAAAGGACGTCAAAGCTGTCTAGCTGACTGCATGCCTGGCGCGCCCCGCGCCTAAAGGACCTTGCCAGTGGCGCGCCCCGCGCCTAACTAGCAGCACCCCAGGTGCGTGTTTTTCCAGCATGCTCTGTTTTTGATATTCTAGACCTATCTTGCTTCCAACCACCATAACTCCTTCTATACACATTCAAATTGGTTCGTTCCGGACTCTATGGACTCCTAAGACATAGAGCTACAACATATCAAAAATTTAGAGTTATCCATTTATACTAACATGGCCAAATCTTACGCCAAAGTATCAACTCAGGCTATATTTTCGTGTTCTTGGTGTTCTTTACAAAAATCATCACCAAATCTTTGTTTTAATCCTTTTTTACTCCATTCCAACTGAGTTAAACTCATAACCCATGGAAGTACAATATCATAACAATAAACGAATTAAATAAACACAAAATTATAGCTACAAAGTCCTCTAAATCGTCCAACAGTCCAAAGTCCATGTTTTGTCCATTGTTCTTGCTCCATTAAGCCAAGGTACGGATTTGTTCTATTCTTGTTCCACTTTGATGTTATTAATGGCTTATATAACCTCTTAACAACATTTACAAACATCCAACACAAACAAAAATAACTAGAATCACAGCAAAGATCATCCATGAGCTAAAAAGCTCCAAAAACCTTCAAAACTCGAAAATCTTCAGAAAATCAAATTAAATCAGTTTTGGTTGAATGTTTACCTCTACAAATCTCTTCTAGATGTTAAAAAGGCTTCTAGGCTTTGCTTTGAGTTCTTGTTCCTTGCTTTGGCTTCCTTCTCTTCTTCACCCGTGCACCACCTCTCTCTAGACTTCTTCTTCTTCCCTCTTCCTTCTCTCTGCACTCTCTCTAACTGCAGCTCTCCCTCACTCTCTCTACCTGCTGATGGGCTAACTTGGAATGGAAGAGCAATGGAAGTGGCGTGGGAGGAAATGAAATGAAAGAGGAGAAGTGGAGGAGTAATTTAGGGGGAAAAATGGGTTTGTGACTCAAGAAGGCCAAAAATTCAAAGCTTGTCGGCCACCTCCCTTCTCTCTCCTCATTTTTCTAGCATCTGATTGGTTGATGGGTTTTGGTTGGTTCCCTCTTGGAGTAACAAGCCAAACTAAATACCCAAATACACAAAAATATATCCGAAAACTCCCACTTTTGTACCAAAACTGGTAAATAACTTTACCCAAAATTAAAATGGGTACTCTCATAAATTATCGGGATGCATAAAAATAATTATTATGGGATTTGTCCAATCATTCGGAACACCCATATAACACATTTCGGATATGGATAAAATCACGTATCAGCTCAAATAAAATTTCCGACACTTGGAAAAATTATTTTACGCATACACGTATCTATGAAATTTATTAACATCAAAAAAGGCACAAAAAAATTTATGGCGTGAATAGTGTCTCGAGAAACGTGCCCCGTGAATAGTGATTTAGTGACGCTACGCGAAATCATTATTCACTTAAACAAAACTATCATACGTAAAATTTCATGCATTCACATAATCTAGGTTGTCACACAACCTTTAAACACGTAACACAAATATAATATTAATAAAATATAAAATATCCATTAATATTCAAAATTCGAATTACAAGGTAAATTCAGAATTCCCGGTCGTTACAGAGATTATTTTTCTTGATGAAGTTAGAAGGTTTTGCAAGAATATCATAGCCACAAGAAAAAAATTCAAGAAAACTGTAATGCCATCTATTCTACTTCTCAGTCATGTGATTTGTCTGTTCTAGTAGAGAGTGTGAAAGACACAAAGGAGGTTGTTGAAGAAGCGGTTATAGTTAAAGACGAACAAAGCTTAGTAGTTGCAGAGGATCATGATTTGGAGTCAACGCGACATAAAGATTCGGATATCGTAAAAATTGAGATTGTTCATAATCATGTGCTCGATAACTTGAAAATTTTTTGACTTCGTCATGCCTGATCATTTGTTGAAAGTGCAAGTTAATATGAAGGTTTTGATTATTTCAAAATTATTTCTAAAAATTTTCTTTGAGAAACGATATCGTGAATACATGGTACAAAGAAAATTGCGAATGTCTAACTATTGGTACTTGATACTACTTTATTTTAAAATTCGAGGTCAAATTTTCTCCAAGAAAAAGGGAATGACACGGGAAGAGTTATTTGTCAAGATTAGTTATAATTTATGTTTTTTGTATTTAAGGACAATTTAAATATTTGATATATTTTTATTTATTAATTAGGATAACCTAGTAGGTGTAATTATTTTTGGGCCCGTTTATGTTTTGGGCTTACTTTTTAAGCTTATTAGATTTTATTTATTTTTAGGGTTTAGGTAGTATAAATAGTCTCTTAGGGTTATTATTATGGAATAACAACTCTTATTTTATCATATTTATTAAATATTGTGGTTGTTTTTAGTTAAACTATCCAACTTTGTGAATTCTTGTAATTGCAATGTTACATAGATTTAATTCATGTGATTGTTTCGATTCTCATTATCGTCTTTTGCTGTGTCAATTTTGATGGCAACTAGTTTAAATTTGATGTTATCTGGAACTTTCTTGCATTCGAAGATACGTTCAATTTCATTCATCCAATCGATGAATCCCTCAGCTTAAAACGTACCTGAAAACTCTGGTATCTCCACCTTAAAGCCCATATCTCATTGACGATCATCTCGATCACGTCGTTCCTAGAATTGATTCCTATTGTGATAAGGATTTTCAAAACAAGACTCGGAATCGTAATCCTCCTCGTCACGATTACCAAGATTTTGCACCCCTAAACGCCGGGTTAACTTTGCAACTTGTCTCTATAAATCCTCAATCATCACGTCTTGAACGTTACAATCGTGGCGCATAACTTCCTCAATCGGAACCTGCCCACAATAACCACAACCACCAGCCATTGAAATTTATGAAATCTAACCCAAGAAGGTAGAAGTTGTTGAGCTCTGATATCAACTGACGCTAGACAGAATAGCGATTATCTTGCGGGATAGTGTAACAGAAAATTCACAAGCAAAGGAACAAGAGATTTACCCAAAACACAAAGAACCTCTCTAATGTTAAATTAATATTATCAAAAAAAAAGTTGTCTATCATTCAATCCACAAGCCGGGTTTTATAGTTAAAACACTTCCTTATCAAATATAACAGAATTCTTATAATTATGCCGAAAATTAATTACGTAATAATAGAAAAGATTTACTTCCTAATAAAATACTACTACCATAAAAGAATTCACTTCCTAATAAAACACAACCATAAAAGAACGAAACACATCTAAAAATAAACCTGAAGAAGACTCATGAAATCCGATCTCAAAGTCATCCGCCATCCCGAAGTTATCCGCCATTCTTGTGTTGATCCATTAACTCATGATAATTTAGTGTCATCAATATACTATCCGACAACTCAGTATCATCAGACTCAGATCCTCCTGTATCAAAGTGCTAACTTTGTGTAATTAATACCAGAGGAAATATTCTAGAGACTGGGATTTCCAAATAAGATGGCATCCTCATCAACTTAAGTTCATACAAATGTACAAAATTTTGAATTGCCCGTCTATTTCCCAACTTAAAGTGCAATTTTTTTTGTTTTTGTAGAGATACCAATTACCAACTGACTTGTGTTTTTTATTGTTTTTGTTCAGTCTGAGTAAATATTTAGACGGTAAAAGTCCATTTTTCTTATTCAAATAGGAGTTCAACGCCAATACTTTTAAAATAGTTAATTATCACATGATTATTTAGTACAAATTTCTCTTAATTTTTCTTATTCCATTGCCTTTCTTGTTTATTTAGTTCCAATTTCTCTTGCACCTGATAACTAGTTTTACGTACTTCGTTGTTTACGTGTTATTAATTTCCACTTCATCTGATTCATTAGTCTACTTGGTCCTTGAACACAAGATTATTAATTATTCTTTATTTAAACGCTGTGTACGTCAATTAAGTTTGATTGATACAAGTGAGTTCACATTCCTTCTCTTATATCGTTGTTTATATTTGCTACCAATTAATGTTGCTCTCCTTAAGGTTTCTGTTGCAGATCCCTTTGCTACAAATCTCTTTCTTCTCTATTGGTTTATAGATTATAGTAGAGAGTGCACCAACAAAGGGAAGATGGAAAAGAAAAAATACATAAGCAGAATATATAGTTGGCACACTTAGTTTGTGGATTTTTATTTTTATTTTTTGTTGTTCATTTCGAATCTTTATTACACCTTCTGATGATTGCGGGATGAGTAGCATTGGGATAGCCAAAGCCATGAGCTTCCTCAATAATTATCATAAATTGGTAAGTATATTCAATAGAAATTTAAGTTGTTTGGTCGGAGTTGTTTTGGAGAGAAAACAAGAGAAAGAAGAAATTAAGTGTTTTGTGTTTTGAATGTTTAATGAGGCGAATAAGAGAAATATGAAGAGAAAAAACCAAAAAAAAAAAAAAAAAAAAAAATCGAACCAACTTTATTTCCAAATTCACTGAGTATAAGTTCAAGGCATTGCTACCTATATTATGCATAAAAGTTCGTCTTTGCCCAAACTTGTTAAACTTTGTCCTATTAAGTTCAACTTTAGTTGTATTAATTATTCCATATTATTTTATTTATTTGTTAATACCGAAGGAACAACAATAAATTTGTAAATGTAATATGAGGTACCCCTATTGATTCGCGTGCGTCATTTGAGATAAATACAGTTTGTTGATTGGAATAAACAAAGCTACTAATTAATCAGTAAGAGAATTACCCTATAAATTCTGCATTAAGCGACTAAGAAAGGCAGAACGCTTTTGCAAGCTCAACCTCAATTATGGAACTAAACATTCAACTTAATAAATGACTAAAATGCAAAATTTCATCTTAAATTTATCATTTATTGGAGATATAGTAACAAATTTTACAATACACCAAATTAAATTGCTACTCTATAGTACAATTAATAGTGTAGAATTTACATTTTAGATTAGTTCTGTACTCCTAATTAGACTTTTTGAATCAACTTAACTTGTACAACTGATTTCTATTGACTAATTTTTTACTTTCACCATTCGTTTATTTGTGATATGATTCTATCAACTTATCTAGTCATATTTCAGACCACAAACATGAATCATCATATATATAAAATAGAGAAAGGCATTATTATTTTCATTAATCTAGCTAGCATGCAAAATAGAAATTAATATTGGAATGATTCCATACGAAATCATGATCGAGTTTATTCAAGATCCTCGAAAGCAATCACATTAATACTGAAATAATGATTCCATATATACAATTAAGATGGGTTTATTTAAGAATCCTTGGTGTGTATCTATCTATATATATATATTATGCTTAATTATTAATTATAAAGAGTAGTGTCATGCATGCCATGCCTTGATCAAGGAAAAACTTCAATGAGAGATCTCAACCCGAGTACATGAGTAATCTTGTAATCACTAAAGCCAGCACTTCTAAAGAGTTTTTCCCAATCTTTCTTAGTCCTCTCTCTTCCGCTGCAAGCAACCATCATTAACATATCAAAGAAAAGTTTTGTTTCGATTGATCTGTAGTAGTCTCCTTGTTGGTTATCCACTACCATGTCTATGATGATAACCTTTCCTCCATTTTCCTTGCTTGGAATTGCCTCTTTGCATTTCCTCATCACTTTTAGGCACTCTTCATCACTCCAGTTATGCAGTACCCACTGGTTTTCATTTTTAACTTGTATTAGCAACACTTCAAATTTAGTCATTATATATTATTCTAATAAAATTTCTTCTTCCTATTACAAATATATATATATATATATATATATATATATATATATATACGCAAAAGATTTTTGCGGAGGCTAATAATCTTTTTTTAATCTTAACGGTCCGTGATTGCAATGAGTGGCCACATATGAAGTGGCTAGGGGACGATGATTATATATATATATATATATAGAGAGAGAGAGATAGATAGATAGATAGATAGATAGATAGATAGATGCGTACCTTTAAGAAAACAGCATCTGCATGAGGAATTACTTCAAACATGTCCCCTCCAACGTAGCTCAAGTTGCTGGTCCCTTCCAAGTTAGCCACCACATGTGGGAGATCAAAAACAATGCAGCTCACGTGAGGGAGCGCATCTGCAATAGCCATAGCCACAGCTCCGGTGCCACCACCGACATCTACAAGTGAATTGATCCCCTCGAACACCCCCTTACACTCTTTAATCACCACACTCGTGATAAACGGCGCATCACTAGCCATGCTAATGTTAAACAACTGATTAAACTCAGGGTCATTACCAGCATAATCCCATACCGACCTCCCATGAGCCGTTTCAAGTGACGTTGAATCATCATTTTTGAACCATTTGCTCAGAAAATGCCATGGCTTTACAAGGATTGGATCAAGCTCGCCTATGAAAAGTTGCCTTACGCTAAATGGCTCATCTTTTAGAAGGAGCCGAGAAGAAGGTGTAAGCAAATAAGCTTCCTCTTCTTCTTTTTGATCAGTTTTGGGTATGTTTAGCTCGAGGAAAAATCCGGAATGAACTAGGATGCGCATGAGGCGGTAGATACACGGCGCTTTCGCCTTGTTGATCGGCAGGGCCTCCACTAACTCCGATAGCGTCATTGGTCCGCCATGGTTGTGGATGACATCCGGTATATCGAGTTGAATGGCGCAATTGAGTGACATGGAATTTATGAAGTTGAGCATGTGATTCCATATGTGAGCTTGAGCTTTAAGTAGCTCGCTAGCTTGATGATGATCACCTTCATTCATGATTAGTTCCATATGATTGTTATTTTTCTGAATGTTTCTTTGAGTTGATAGTGATAAAACAGATTAAAGATGTATGCACGTACTCAAAAAGAGATAAATAGATATGGAAGTGTCACTCATTAGTGGCCATCAAGTTTAGTACGCTTTTGATAACATAATACAGCGACCCAATTGATTTGATGGCTCTAAAGCTTTAGTGACGTACCGTCATATGTATTATGAATTAATGGGAGTGATACTGGCTCCCACACAATCAATGTGTAAACTAATAATTAGTTTTTCAGTGAAGAATGAGTAAAAGGATATTGGATAAATAAGACTAAAAAAAATGTGGGAACAAATTTAAAGTGCACTAAAAAAACTGAAAATTTGACTAAGGTAAGTTAACAAAACGACGTGTTTTATCCTTAGGATTTAAGTTTTCTATTTTTGAGTTTTATTAAAAAAAAAATCTACAATTTTAAATTTTATACCAAACTGCGTCGTTTTATTAAATAACCTTAGCCAAGTTAGTTGTGGTTGCCTTAAATACATTTCTCACACACACATACGCGCACACACACACAAACACACACACACACACACACATATATATATATATATATGTGTGTGTGTGTGTGTGGATTCAAGCCCATAACCATGAGTTATAATGCATGAGATAATGCTAATGATGGCTATTTAGGCCCCATAACTGATGAAGGAGGACCTGAGTCCGATGATAATACTACGAACTCGAGGACGAGTTCTTTTCAACACGGGGTGACTGATGCAGAAGGATACGAGTCCGACGATGCTGACCTGTCAGATAGTACATTGATGGCGCTGAAATACTATGAGTTAGTGGATCGACGCAAGAATGGCAGACGTTAGTTGTCTTCAGGCTTAGGAGTGTTCGGGAGTTCGACGATAACGAATGTCTTCGGGTTTAGGAGGAGTTCGACGATAACGTTGATGACTTCGAGTTCGAGAGTTCGACTCGGTTGTCTTCGGATCGGGGGTTCGACTTCGGGATGGCGAATGACTTCGGATTCGGATGACGAATGGCTTGAGGTCGGACTTCATGAGATCTTCTCTTATTTTAGTTCTTTTATGGTAATATTTTATTAGGAATTGAATTTTTTATGGTAGTAGTGGTTTAGTAGAAAGTAAATCTTTTCTGTTATTACGTAATTAATTTTCGGCATAATTATAAAAATTATGTTATATTTGATAAGAAAGTGTTTTAGCTATAAAACGCGGCATGTCGGTTGAATGATAGATATAACTTTTGATTTGATAATATTAATTCAAGTATTAGAGAAGTTTCTCTATGTTTAAGGTAATTCTTATGCTTTCTTTGCTTGTGAATTTATTTGTTTACCTAGCCCGTAACATAATCACTATTATGTCCGGCGTCAGTTGGTATCAGAGCATCAACATCTTCTTGGGAATAGATTTCATCAGTTTCAATGGCTGGTGGTCATGGTCGTGGTCGTCGTGGGCAGGTTCTGATTAAAGAAGTTCTGCACCGCGATCGTAACGTTCAGGACATGATGATTGAGAATTTACAGAGACAAGTTGTAGAGCTAACCCAACGTCTAGAGGCGTAAAACCTGGGTCGTCGTGGACAGATCCTGGCTGAGGAAGTCCCACACCTTGATCGTGATGAGAAATCTTATGATTCTGAATCCAGTTTTGATAACCCTTACTATGACGCCCCCAAAATATGTCCATACAACCCATTTTGAGTCGCCAATAACATTCCACAAAATACAAATATGAATTTTCCCATTTATAACTAATAAGTGTTGTGCAAAATACGACAACACAATACAAATACATCTTAAATTCTCAATACACTTATTGTCACACTAATAATAATGTATTGAGATGTTTCTATTGTCTCGGACCATCACTCCATTCCCCGGCTAATCTCCGCTACACTCTCTTTTCCTGAGGAGAACAATTAAACAAAAAAGAAAAGGGTGAGCACAAATAGCTTAGTAGGAAAAATCATTACTAAGATAATGAAGAAAAAAAATTTCTTTAGCCTTCAACCAAACTAAATCAGAGATTTGAAGATATTATAATTGTTCAATAACAATAACTGCAGCGGAACGAACAATCCATTAGAAGAGTCAAGTAGATTATAATATCTACTATCTTCTATAAGTTAAAGGATCACCACCAATATTTTATCCCTGTAACACTAATCAACAGTTCCTGTTTATGAACATCCAAATCAACAATTTATATTCAACGGCCTCTCTTTGCACTATGTGACAAAGATATTTATTTATAACATCACCGGTCATGATCATGCCAAACGCCAGTTCATCTTTGCACTACGGGCCAAAGAGAACTTTCACCATACGCCTTTGTTTGTAACACCAAAAGTCATGATAATACCAATACACAGTTTGGTCAAAATCATGTCACGCCAGTTCATCTTTGCACTACAGGCCAAAGAGAACTATCACCACAATTTAAGTATGAGCATGATGACAATGATATAGAACGAATACAGTAAGATCAAGAATAAGAATGAATGTTTAATTTATCCAGTGTCGAAGGTTGACCAAATTGCCAACATAATGACCAATTTGTGGAGTCAAATTCAAGAATGATATTCAAGAATAAAATTCACGATTTAACTATCTCGTATCAAACGAAATAGAAAGATTCAGGTGAAAAGATATTAGATGAAGCACAAACTATTAAGGATATTTTACAAATTTTCAGGGATTTTCACCATTTAAAAAAAATAAGGTTTTGAAAACAAACAGAAATTTCTTATCATAAATGGAGAAATGAAAAGAAAAGTTATTCCTTAAAGAGTACAAAAGAAATGATACGTTATACGAGTATGACAGAATATATGAAACTACGAATGGGTTTTCACCCGTCAAGCGGTAATCCGCGTAGACAGATTATTTCCACAAAAGATTAATAAGTAATGAATACGAAGGGTTATTCACCAGGCATGCGTCAATCCGCACGGACAGGTTATACCCACAGATTAATAAGGAACAAATGCGAAGGGATATTCACCAGGTACGACACTCCGTACATACAGGTTATTTCCACAGAATAATAAGGAATGAATACAGAAGGGTATTCACCAGGTACGACACTCCGTATATACAGGTTATTCCCACAAAGTAATAAGGAATGAATACAGAAGGGTATTCACCAGGCATGTGTCAATCCGCACGGACAGGTTATCCCCACAAATTAATACGGAATGAATAATAACCTTTATGAGTATAATATCACTTACGAACAAGCAAGCAAATGATATTACATAAGAGTATGAAAGAAATGATATCCCCTACCTTCGTTAGTAAGTGATTGGATGTTGCTTTCTATGAAGTTTACTAACTTGGACAAGACTAGTATTCTCACAAATACTCACAATAGCCTAACACACTTAGAGAACTCAAGAAATTTAGAGAGAGAGAGAGAGTATATGCAAGGAAGGTGTGAAGATTTCTTAAGATAATCTCCCCTATTTATAGGAAAACCAAGTTTCATTAATTGCACAAAAAGGGCTCGACTTATTACACTTTAGTACCTCCATCTTTGCCTCTATTTTTAATATAATCCCTCAAGTATTATCAATCTTGCATAACATCCCCTAATAGTTCCCACATGTGAACCAATAGTTCACATCATGTGAATTTCAAAATTTCGATTAGGTACCCCTAAGTTAGACTCCACTTTTAATCTATCAATAATGCTAAAATATCATAACAAATAATATGAGTTACAGTGCCATGATAATTAATAAAAAGTACCATGCAGATGCTATTATAATTATTGAATCACAATACTGTGCAATTGCTACTTTATCAATTATTAAATCAATAATTTAAAATACTGTGCAATACCGTGTGCCTGTGAAATACCGCGTACTACTGTGGAATAACGCGTTTTACTGTTCTTTTTATTACCGGGTATTTCAACAGTTGCCGGTGATAATACTGTTGACAAAATACTGTCGTTTTCAGTATCCGACAATGGGGCCCACTATCGTTGACAATATTGTCATTGTGGGGCCCACTAATATTTTGATATTTCGGCGCCGTCGTATGGTACCGAATATAATATTCTCCGACAAAAAGAATATTTCTCGACAAAAGGAATATTTCCCAACATACACTGTTTATCAGATAATTCGCATATAACACCCTTAACTATCATTTATAACAATTAAGCACTTTACTATTTAGAAAGATAATCATAAAGAAAATAATAAACTTTTATTTCATAAGGTCGGGATCTTACAATCTCCCCTCCTTATGAAATTTCGTCCTCGAAATTGACGTACGTACCTCACAATTCGAAAAGGTGAGGATACCTTGCTCTCATTTCAGATTCTAACTCCCAGGTCATTTCCTCAATATCATGATTTCTCCATAAAATTTTGACTTGAGGTATAACCTTTGATCGTAGAATCTGTTCCTTCTTATCCAAGACCTTGACAGGTATCTCTTCGTACGTCAAATCCTCTATTATCTCGTCTGGTTCTAACTCAATAATGTGGTTTGGATCTTTCACATATTTACGTAGCATGGATATGTGAAAAACATTATGAACATGAGACATGCTTGGCGGTAAAGCGAGTTTGTAGGCCACAGTTCCTACTCGGTCGAGGATTTCAAATGGACCAATAAATCGAGGATTAAGCTTTCCTTTCTTTCCGAATCTCGTAACTCCTTTCCACGAAGCAACACGTAAAAATACATGATCCCCGACATTGAATTCCTCGTCTCTTCGATGAAGATCGGCATAACTCTTTTGTCGATCTTGAGCTGTTTGTATACGTTATCGGATCATTTGGATCTTTTCCGTAGTCATACGTATCAACTCGGGTCCCAACAATTTTGCCTCACCTACTTCATCCCAACATGCTGGAGATCGACACCTTCGCCCATACAACGCCTCGAAGGGAACCATGCCTATACTTGCTTGATAACTATTATTGTAAGAGAATTCCACCAATGACAAGTATTTGTCCCAACTTCCTTTGAAGTCTAGTACGCAGAGTCTTAATAGATCTTCGAGGATTTGAATAGTCCTTTTCGATTGCCCGTCTGTCTGGGGATGGTATGCAGAACTGAATCGTAATTCAGTGCCCATAGCTTTTTGCAAGCTGGCCCAAAATCGTGAAGTGAATCTAGGATCTCGATTAGAAACTATGGATACTGGCATGCCATGGAATCTGATAATCTCATTTATATACATACTAGCAAGACGCTCAAGTGAATAGTTTTCTCGTATAGGCAAGAAATAAGCAGACTTGGTCAATCTATCTATAATGACCCAAATTGCATCTAAGCCTTGAGAAACTTTGGGAAGACCTGTCACGAAATCCATGTTGATGTGTTCCCACTTCCATTCTGTAATCTCAAGTGGTTGCAATGGACCCCTTGGTACTTGATGCTCCGCCTTGACACGTTGACAAGTTAAACATCTTGCGATAAACTCTGCAATCTCCCTCTTCATATTGTTCCACCAAAATGTATTTCGAAGATCACGATACATTTTGGTACATCCGGGGTGGATTGCAAACGGTGTGTTGTGTGCCTCCATCATGATTTTGTATTTCAAGTCAGGGTCGTTAGGAACACACAGTCTAGAGTTGACTTGAAGTATCCTGTTTTCGTCGACTCTTGCTTCTGGAATAGCACCTTCTTGTACCTTCTTCTTAATATTTACCAACTCCGGGTCTGTAACTTGAGCAACTTTAATTTTGTCGATTAAAGCCGGTTCTACCCGTATATGTGCGATCTTCACGTGGGTTCCTGGAGTGTTTAACTCTATCTCCATCCTTTGTAAATCATCCAAAATGGGCCTCTACGATGTCAGTAATGCACTCGTACTTGCATACAATTTTTTACTCAATGCGTCGGCTACTACGTTCGCCTTTCCAGGATGGTATTGGATGGTATGGTCGTAATCTTTCAACAGCTCGAGTCAACGCCGCTGCCGCATGTTGAGTTCCTTCTGGGTGAAGAAATATTTGAGACTTTTGTGGTCTGTATAGATCTCCACTTTCTCTCTATACAAGTAATGTCTCCAAATCTTTAACGCGAAAACGACTGCTGCTAACTCTAGATCATGAGTCGGATAATTCCTCTTATATTCCATGAGTTGCCGAGACTCAAAGGTTATAACCTTCCCATGTTACATGAGAACACAACCTAGTCCTTTGGTTGAAGCGTCGCTGTAGATGACAAATCCTTCCGATCCTGATGGTATTGCCAATACAGGTGCTGAAATGAGCCTTCTTTTGAGTTCTTGAAAACTCTTCTCGCATTCATCGCTCCATTTGAATGTTGTGCTTTTCCGAGTCAGTTGAGTTAATGGAATGGCTATTCGAGAAAATCCTTCTACGAATCTCCGATAATAACCAGCTAGACCCAGAAAGCTTCGTACTTCGGTTATTGACTTAGGTTGTTCCCAATTTGATACTGCTTCAATTTTCGCCGGGTCAACCGAGATTCCTTATTTAGAGACCAAGTGACCAAGGAATACAACTTCCTCAAGCCAAAATTCACATTTCTTCAACTTAGCATATAGCTTGTTTTCACGAAGCTTTTGGAGTATCAGCCTCAAGTGTTGCTCATGATCTTCACGACTTTTAGAATATATGAGAATGTCATCAATGAAGACAACCACGAAATAATCCAAATAGTCCTTGAATATCCGGTTCATCATATCCATGAAAGCAGCAGGAGCATTACTCAATCCAAAAGACATAACTAGGAATTCATAATGTCCATATCGAGTTCTGAAGGCAGTCTTTGGAATGTCATCAGCTTTAACTTTCAACTGATGATACCCAGAACGGAGATCAAACTTTGAAAAGAATTGAGCAGCTTGTAACTGGTCGAACAAGTCATCAATGCGAGGTAACGGGTACCTATTTTTGATGGTGACATGGTTTAACTCCCGATAGTCAATGCAAAGTCTCATACTCCCGTCTTTCTTCTTTACGAATAAAACAGGAGCACTGATGAGTGTGTTTTATATACACAAATTGAGTACTTTTAGCCTTAATAATTTGTAAGTCTTTAGCTTTGGTTTTATGTGTTTTCATCTTATTGTTGTGTAATATAGTTTTGTATTACTTTTATATGTATTTGTGTGCTTTTATGTGTTTTTACGTTGTTTTGTAGGTATTGAAATAAAAGCCCTTGGGATCAATGCGTTTTCGGCGTGAATTTGGCATTTCTGCTGCTTGTTTCTCAATTTCACCCATGATCCAATCTGAATCTCTCAAAACGCAAAGAAAGAATGTTGTAGATTTTGATCTTAGCTTTCCATATCATCTTGAATCATCCAATTTGAAGTTCGTATGAGAGAGTTATGGTTATTTTACCGTCGGATTTGACATGGATTTTACGCAGCAATTGCTTCGGGCCCAATTTGAGCCTTTCTCCGGCCTGTATCTCGTCAAGCTCTAGTTATAGAAGTTGTAGATATACTTCTTAGCTATCCATAGCCTCCTTAATTGCCTTAATCCGAGTTCGGACGAAGACGTTATGGCCATTTTTCCAACAGACGTCAGAGCTGGAAAATGCAGCAGAACTGCTGCCCGGCGCAGCTGCGCCCATTCCTAGTACAATTTCGGTGTAGCTGCGCCCTTCCTGCAGAATCGGTGGACTTGGGCAGCGCAGCTGCGCCCGGACGCAAGCCAAAGTCGGCGCAGCTACGCCCGACATCCAGAGAGTTCAGTATTCAGCGCATCCAAGCGCGCAGCTACGCCCGATTCGCCAGATTTCGCGATTTCAGCTAATTTTTGGTCTAAATTCGTGGGCTAAGCTAGGTTTTTGCTTAAGGAACTATAAATACAATATGTAGCCTCCATTTTTATGAGAGCTAGACCCCAGAAATCAGATTCAAGAGAGGGGGGAGCTACCAAATTCATCACCAAGGAGGGCCAAAGTGCTACAAATCAAGCTATATCAAGCAAAGGCCAAAGAGCAAGGCATCAAGGAGGAAAAGCTAGAGATCATCATCGACCCAACAAGCAACATCTGAATATCCATCAAAATTAGTTTTATCTCTAATTTCCCTTCTAATTTGTAATCCAACATAATGTATAAATTGAATATGATGTTATTTGTAGCTACCATGAACTAGATTTTTATTCTAAGATTTCAATGGAACCCAACACCTAGTTTGAATTGAATTATCTCTCTTTGATGTTAGTTATCATTTTAGAATTGGATATCATAATTTGCGCTTCATGTATTAATTACCTTGATCATCAATTAGTGTGATACTTTATATGGAATTGAGAAAGGAAATATAAATTAAGATCTGATTATGCTAGCATGTGTTCATGAATTCTACATGTGATGGAATTTAAGTTTCGTGCCTAGGATAGAAATATACCGAAGCACCATATGTGGCCAATTGAGAACTTATGCTTCAACCCTTTTTGATTGTAATTCACATAGAGATATAGTGCGTTAGTCATCTAGGGTGTTCACATTCATTCTATCAATTGTGGATTTAGTGTGATACGAATATGGTGCATCGAGAGGTGGCCATATTTTACATTCGTGTTCTCGACCAACATTCTAACGTAATAAATTGCGAATTGAATGTCTAGCATGATTTATAATGAAAGTTTAATTGATTGATCACCTATATGAAATTGAAAAGTGGATTATAATGTTGAGACTTAGTTTTGATATCATACGAAAGTTAGAGATTTTTGTGGGTGATGTATGAGATTATGAGGCGTGTGTCTTATTCATTGTCTTCAAGAACGGATGACTTGCTAGTATTTGGGATAGAGATATACCTAAATGCCGTGTGTAACCATTATGAGATTACAAACTTAATGACTCCCTACACGGAGGTTCATTCGTTTGATGGGTAGATTGACTAAGATTATGTGGCGTGTGTCTTGTTGATTATTCATGGAATTGAATGGATTGTTGGCATGTGGGATAAACATATACCTATGTGTCGTGTATGGGTGATTTTCATACGACCATACATTAAGGCTTATGAATAAGGTGAATTTCTTGGTTAACAATTCTTGTGATTTAACTAGTTGAAAAAGAGAGTTAAGAGATTTAAATGAAGTGTTGGGGGAAATTGTAATCTTAGACTTGTTAATATTAGATTTTTATTATCTTAAAAGCTTGTTAATTAGTTAATCAAACAATTCATGTTTTCATTGTTTAAATAAGATTGAAATGAAAAAGGTTAATATTTGGTAAACATTAGAAACAATTCCTCGTGGGATCGATACTTTACTTACTCTTTTTTACTTGTTGACCGCGTATACTTGCACGTATTTATCGGTTGCGAAATCGACCAACAAGCACCCCAAGGCGATGTACTCGGACATATGAAACCACTGTCTAACAACTCCTGTAGTTAGACTTTTAACTCTTGAAGTTCAATAGGAGTCATTCGATATGGGGTTTTAGAAATGGGTTTTGTATCGGGTTCAAGGTCGATACAAAATTCAATTTCACGGTCTGGGGGTAGGCCAGGAAGCTCTTCGGGAAATACGTCAGGGAACTCATTAACAACAGAAATATTATTCAAATCTGACGTACTTTTGTTTAAATCTGTTACGTAGGCTAAAAAGGCTTGACATCCGTTTTTCAATAAACGAATGGCTTTGTGACTAGAAATGATGGTTATTGATTTCAATGGTTTGGTTGCTTGAATTCGCATAATAGGTTGATTAGGAATATAAAAACTAATGACCTTACGAAAGCAATCAATTTTAGCATGATGAGCAGTTAACCAATCAATTCCTAAAATTATATCAAATTCATGCATGTTCAAGAAGATAAGATCAACAGGTAATGTGAGGGTGCCGATTTGAACAAAGCAAGATTTATAGACTGTAGATGTAACGAATGTTTGTACTAATGGTGTTTCAACAGATAAGTCAAAATCTAATTTCTCAGGAGTTAAGTTCAGACGTTGAGCAAATGTTGGTGAAATAAAAGAGTGGGTAGAACCAGTATCTAATAAGGCATAGACTTCACAAGAATTAATAAGTAGTTTACCCGTAATAACTTCATTCGGGTTCTGCGCTTTTTGAGATGTCACGACAAAAGCTCTCCCCTGAACCACAAACTTTGATTTGTCCGTGACCGCCTTTGGTGTCATCATTGCAACTGGACTTGACTTCGCTGCATGACAAAAATGAACTATATGGCCTTCTTTTCCACAATTGTAACACACTTGGGATGGCGATTGTGTACAATTTGGACTGATGTGTCCTTCTTTCCCACACCTGAAACATCTAATTGGTGGTCGTTCTCCTCCTTTCAAAGCTGGTACTTGTGTTGGTGCTGACGTTGGTGCCTTTCCATAGCTGTTGTTGAATCTCCTCTTCTTAGAATTGTTGTCACTTGACTCACTCCTTCTGTTATCTGGGCCAGGATTACCACCGAAGTGGTTACCATTTCCGGTATTGTGATTCCCTCCTCGCTGATTATCATTATTTCGATAATTGTTGCCACCATTACGATTATTATCGTAATTTTTCTCTCGTGGTTGGGTGTTACTTCCTGGTTGTAGTATCCCTCTCTCTTACTCCACTACTTGAGCCCTATCCACAGCATCTGAGTATATACAAATTTTATGAGAAACGAGATATTGACGAATTTCTGGTTTCAAACCTCGTAGGAACATTTCTGTTATCCGTTCCTCAGTGTCCACCAAATGGGATGCAAAACGCGATAGCTCGGCAAACTTGGCTTCGTACTGCGACACCGTCATGTTGTTCTGTTTCAGTTTAATGAATTCTACCTCCTTCATATGGCGAATACTTTCCGGGAAATACTTCTCATTAAATAATTTCTGGAACTCGACCCAAGACATCTCGAGTGACGGGTACGTTTCACAGATTTCCACCAATGATCCGCTTCTCCTCGCAGCATAAAGGTGACAAAAGGAACCTTTTGGTCGTCCGTGCAACGTAGTACATCAAATAGCTTTGTTAATTGTTTGAGCCACGCCTCTGCCTTAAGTGGATCTGGCTTGCCGAAAAATTCGAGTGGTCCCAATTCTTTGAACTGCTTGGTAGTGATCATTCGTGCATTATCAGTATTTCTACCAGTATTGTAGACAGGAGCTCTTCTCACCTGGTTTTGCATGTATTGCATGAAGTTCCTAAAAAATTCATCATTCATCCGGTTGTTAGCATCATGATGTTCTGAGTTTGCACCTGTATTATTTGTGGCTTCCTGATTTTCAGCCACAATGGTCTCATAGTGAATCTCTTGGTTTTTAGATGCCATTCTGAAATGTGATCACAAAACAAAGATTAGTTAAAGAAATAGACATGCAACATCTTATCCCTATAACCAAACCATTTACAAAAATAGTTTAGGTAGGACACACTAGCAAAGGATTTTACTTATCTCTCCCCTCCTAGTTCTAATCCCATATTTCTACCAGAGATCATATCCCTAAGCTTTGATACCAACTGTGATGCCCCCAAAATAGGTCCATACAACCCATTTTGAATCGCCAATAACATTTCACAAAATACAAATACAAATATGAATTTTCCCATTTACAACTAATAAGTGTTATGCAAAATACAACAACACAATACAAATACATCTTAAATTCTCAATACACTTATTGCCACACTAATAATAATATATTGAGATGTTTCTATTGTCTCGGACCATCACTCCATTCCCCGGCTAGTCCCCGCTACACTCTCTTTTCCTGAGGAGAACAATGGAACAAAAAGGAAAAGGGTGAGCACAAATAGCTTAGTAGGAAATATCATGACTAAGATAATGAAGAATAAAATTATCTTTAGCCTTCAACCAAAATAAATCAGAGATTTGAAGATATTATAATTGTTCAATAACAATAACTGCAGTGGAACGAACAATCCATTAGAAGAGTCAAGTAGATTATAATATCTACCATCTTCTATAAGTTAAAGGATCACCACCAATATTTTATCCTTGTAACACCAATCAACAGTTCCTGTTTATGAACATCTAAATCAACAATTTATATTCAACAGCCTCTCTTTGCACTATGTGACAAAGATATTTATTTATAACATCACCGGTCATGATCATGCAAAATGCCAGTTCATCTTTGCACTACGGGCCAAAGAGAACTTTCACCATACGCCTTTGTTTGTAACACCAAAAGTCATGATAATACCAATACACAGTTTGGTCAAAATCATGTCACGCCAGTTCATCTTTGCACTACGGGCCAAAGAGAACTATCACCACAATTTAAGTATGAGGATGATAACAATGATATAGAATGAATACAGTGAGATCAAGAATAAGAATGAATGTTTAATTTATCTAGTGTCGAAAGTTGACTAAATTGCCAACATGATGACCAATTTGTGGAGTCAAATAAAGGAATGATATTCAAGAATAAAATTCACGATTTAACTATCTCGTATCAAATGAAATAGAAATATTCAGGTGAAAAGATATTAGATGAAGCACAAACTATTAAGGATATTTTACAAATTTTCAGGGATTTTCACTATTTAAAAAAATAAGGTTTTGGAAACAAACAGAGATTTCTTATCATAAATGGAGAAATGAAAAGAAAAGATATTCCTTAAAGAGTACAAAAGAAATGATACGTTATACTAGTATGAAAGAATATATGAAACTACAAATGAGTTTTCACCCGTCATGCGGTAATCCGCGTAGACAGATTATTTCCACAAAAGATTAATAAGTAATGAATACGAAGGGTTATTCACCAGGCATGCGTCAATCCGCACGGACAGGTTATACCCACAGATTAATAAGGAACAAATGCGAAGGGATATTCACCAGGTACGACACTCCGTACATACAGGTTATTTCCACAGAATAATAAGGAATGAATACAGAAGGGTATTCACCAGGTACG
This sequence comes from Aralia elata, assembly GCA_034770075.1. Lineage (NCBI taxonomy): Eukaryota > Viridiplantae > Streptophyta > Magnoliopsida > Apiales > Araliaceae > Aralia > Aralia elata. The sequence continues at coordinate 53,450,267 of CM068379.1, forward strand.
ACACTCCGTATATACAGGTTATTCCCACAGAGTAATAAGGAATGAATACAGAAAGGTATTCACCAGACATGCGTCAATCCGCACGGACAGGTTATCCCCACAAATTAATACGGAATGAATAATAACCTTTATGAGTATAATATCACTTACGAACAAGCAAGCAAATGATATTACATAAGAGTATGAAAGAAATGATATCCCCTACCTTCGTTAGTAAATGATTGGATGTTGCTTTCTATGAAGTTTACTAACTTGGACAATACTAGTATTCTCACAAATACTCACAATAGCCTAACACACTTAGAGAACTCAAGAAATTTAGAGAGAGAGAGAGAGTATATGCAAGGAAGGTGTGAAGATTTCTTAAGATAATCTCCCCTATTTATAAGAAAACCAAGTTTCATTAATTGCACAAAAAGGGCTCGACTTATTACACTTTAGTACCTCCATCTTTGCCTCTATTTTTAATATAATCCCTCAAGTATTATCAATCTTGCATAACATCCCCTAATAGTTCCCACATGTGAACCAATAGTTCCATCATGTGAACCAATAGTTCACATCATGTGAATTTCAAAATTTCGATTAGGTACCCCTAAGTTAGACTCTACTTTTAATCCGTCAATAATGCTAAAATATCATAACAAATAATATGAGTTACAGTGCCATGATAATTAATAAAAAGTACCATGCAGATGCTATTGTAATTATTGAATCAAAATACTGTGTAATTGCTACTTTATCAATTATTAAATCAATAATTTAAAATACTGTGCAATACCGTGTGCCTGTGAAATACCACGTACTACTGTAGAATAACGCGTTTTACTGTTCTTTTTATTACCGGGTATTTCAACAGTTGCCGGTGATAATACTGTTGACAAAATACTATTGTTTTCAGTATCCGACAATGGGGCCCACTATCGTTGATAATATTGTCATTGTGGGGCCCACTAATATTTTGATATTTCAGCGCCATCGTACGGTACCGAATATAATATTCTCCGACAAAAGAATATTCCCCGACAAAAGGAATATTTTCCGACATACACTGTTTATCAGATAATTCGCATATAACACCCTTAACTATTATTTATAACAATTAAGCATTTTACTATTTAGAAAGATAATCATAAAGAAAATAATAAACTTTTATTTCATAAGGTCGGGATCTTATACTCACCACCATAGGGAGCAACTATGGGAATGATGTGGTCGTGATGGCCATCATCGAGATCTGGATTTCAAAGTGGAGCTACTAGAATTTTCGGGTACGTTGCAGGCAGAAGGATTCATCGATTGGATGAATAAAGTTGAACGTATCTTCGAATACAAATAAGTTCCAAACAGCATCAAGGTGAAACTAGTTGCCATCAAACTCAAAGGTAGAGCATCTTCTTGGTGGGAGCAGTTGAAGTGCTCACGATAAAGGCAAGGTAGATCTAAAATCACGGATTACGAGAAGATGAAGAAGAAGATGCAAGGCCACTTTCTTCCGTTTGGTTATACTCAATCCTTCTTTAAGCGAGCTAAGGCACCAAATCAGTTGATAGCTATACGGAAGAGTTTTATCAATTGATAGCCCAAAACGACTTGTCTGAAACGGAGGAATAATTAGTAGTATAGTATGTGGATGGGCTACCCCCTACAGGATGTTCTCAGTCTTCATTCATTATGGAATGTTTCTAAGGCATATCGATGTGCACGTGATGTAGAAGAACAACAGAACCGGAGACCAGTGATCAAAAGCAACCAAAGCAGTCAACCGGTACACTCTCTAGAATCTCATCTTGTCCAGCAGCAACCATGGGGTAATTCAAACTTTAATATTAGATGTTTTCGATGTGGTGAACAAGGACACTGAGCGAATGAGTGCAGGAAATCTGCTAGTCATAAGGGCAAAAACCTCCTAATTAAATGAAACGTGGAAGAAGAAGTGGAGGAGTCTGGAAAACCTGTGTATGACAAATATAATGATGACGACGTAGAGGAAAATTTGTTTTATAGAGATGATCGGGAGACTCTGGTCATTTGCAAGAGTCTATTGACTCCTAAAGGCGACTCAGGGAATGACTGGTTAAAAACCAATACTTTTCATACGACTTGCATAGTAGCATATAAAGTTTGCAAGTTGATCATTGACAGCGGTAGTTGTGAGAATGTGGTGTTGGAAGAAATTGTAAGACCCCGAATTTATGAAATAAAAAATTTATTATTTTCTTTATGATTATTTTTCTAAATAGTGAAGTGCTTAATTGTTATAAATGATAGTTAAGGGTGTTATATGCAAATTATCTGATAAATAGTATGTCGGGGAATATTCCTTTTGTCGGGGAATATTTTTTCTGTCGAAAAATATTATATTCGGTACCGTACGACGGCGCCGAAATGGCAATATTGTCAACGATAGTGGGCCCCACAACGAGTTAACTGTCGGATATAGAAAGTGATAGAAATTGGCGGCAAAACTTTAACCGATAACTGTTGAAATACCCGGTGATAAAAAGAACAGTAAAACGCGTTATTCCACAGTAGCACACGGTATTCCATAGTAACTCACGATGTTGCACAGTGTTTTATATTATTGATTCAATAATTGATAAAGTAGCAATTGCATAGTATCTTGATTCAATAATTGTTAATTAGCATCTGCATAATATATTTTACTATTTGTCACGACACTGTAACTATTATCATTTGATAGGATATTTTAGCATTATCGACAATGTCTAGAAATTCTGTCAAGGAAAAGGGTTATTTAATTGCGCGCCATTTTTTATGGAAGGCCCCCTCTTTCCTGTGAATAATATGGTTGTCAGTATTGCGAGTATATGCTATCTGTGATATTAATACATTTAACACAATAATACAGAAAAATAGATTTATTGTGATAATGGAGTTATTTTTTTAATGATTTTATCTTTTGATAATGGAATTATCCTTTGATAATGGATTAATTTTTTTGAAAAAATGGATGGATGATATTAATGGAAGAAAAAATGGATGGATGATATTAATGAAAGAAAAAATGGATGGATGATATTAATGAAAGAAAAAATGGATGGATGATATTAATGGAAGAAAAAAATGGATGGATGATATTAAAAGAATATGGAGAAAAGACCAAAATGCCCTCACCTTGATTTTCCTATAAATAGGGAGAGTTTGCTTAAAAATTTTCACACCTTCATTGCTTATACTTTCTCTCTCTCTAAATTTCTTAAGTTCTCTTAGTGTGCTAGGCTATTGTGAGTATTTGTGAGAATACTAGTATTATCCGAAGTTAGTAAACTTCATAGAAAGTAACATCCAGTTAACGAAGGTAGGGAATATCATTTGCTTTAATTTGTGGGGATAACCTGTCCGTGCGGTATGACGCATGCCTGGTGAATATCCTTTTGTATTCATTTCTTATTATTCTGTGGGAATAACCTGTATGTACGATTGTCGTACCTGGTGAATACCCTTCTGTATTCATTCCTTATTACTCTGTGGGAATAACCTGTATGTACGAGTGTCGTACCTGGTGAATAACCCTTTGTATTCATTACTTATTAATCTGTTGTGGAAATAATCTGTCTACGCGAATTATCGCATGACGGGTGAAAATCCATTTGCAGTTTCATATATTCTGTTATACTCGTATAACGTATCATTTCTTTTGTACTCTTTAAGGGATATCTTTTTCTTTCACATTTCTCCATTTATGATAAGAAATTTTTGTTTGTTTCCAAAACCTTATTTTTAAATGGAGAAAATTCCTGAAAATTAGTAGCATATCCTTAATAGTTTGTGCTTTATCTAATATTTTTTTCACTTGATTCTTTCTATTTCATTTTATACGTTATAGTTGAAGCATGAAATAATTTCTTGAATATCATTCTTGAATTTGACTCCACAATTTGGTCATCGTGTTGGCAAATTGGTCAATCTTTGATACTGATTAAATTATAGAGCTTTTCTTATCCTTAATCTCACTGTATCATTGTCATCATCCTCATCCTCATACTTAAATTGTGGTATTAGTTCTCTTTGGCCCGTAGTGCAAAGATGAACTGGCGTGACATGATTTTGACCAAACTGTGTATTGGTATAATAATGACTTTTTGTGTTACAAACAAAGGCGTATGGTGAAAGTTCTCTTTGGCCCGTAGTGCAAAGATGAACTGGCGTTTGGCATGATCATGACCGGTGATGTTACAAATTAATATCTTTGGCACGTAGTGCAAAGAGAGGCTGTTGAATATATAAACTGTTGATTTGGATGTTCATAAATAGAAATTGTTGATTGGTGTTACAGGGATAAAATATTGGTGGTGATCCTTTAATTTATAGAATATGGTAGATATTATAATCTACTTGACTCTTCTAATGGATTGTTTGTTCCGCTGCAATTGTTGTTGTTGAACAATTAAAATATCTTCAAATCTCTGATTTAATTCTGTTGAAAACTAAAGATAAATTTTATTCTTCATAATCTTAGTCATGATATTTCTTACTGGGCTATTTGAGCTCACCCTTTTCAGTTTTGTTCCATTCTTCTTCTCAGGAAAGGAAAATGTAGCTGGGACTAGCCGGGGAGTGGAGTGATGGTCCGAGTTAGTGGTTGTCCTTATCAAGTTATGGCATAGTCTAATAATGATTGTACTAGAGACTTAAAACATGTGTTGTCGTCTTTTTACGGCATTGTAATAATTTGGGTTTGGATACTGTGGTACCATACGGTACGATATTTGTATGGAAAGTCACAGTATGTGTGTGGTCGTATTTTGCACGACAAATATTAGTTGTAAATGGGAAAATTCGTATTTGTATTTTGTAGAATGTTATTGGCGACTCAGAATGGGTTGTGTGGACCTATTTTGGGGGCGTCACAGTTGGTATCAGAGCTTAGGGATATGATCTCTGGTAGAGATCTGGGATTAGAACTAGGAGGGGAGAGACGAGTAAAATCCTTTGCTAGTATGTCCTACCTAAGCTATTTTTGGTTATTTAAGCAATTGGTTTGGTTATAGGGACAAGATGTTGCATGTCTATTTCTTTAACTAATGTTTGTTTTGTGATCACATTTCAGAATGGCATCTGAAAACCAAGAGATTCACTATGAGACTATTGTGGCTGAAAACCAGGAAGCCACAAATAATACGGGTGCAAACTCAAAACACCATGATGCTAATCATGATGCTAATAACCGGATGAATGATGAATTTTTTAGGAACTTCATGCAATACATGCAGAACCAGGCGAGAAGAGCTCCTGTCTATAATACTGGTAGAAACGCTGATAATGTACGGATGGTCACTGCCAAGCAGTTCAAAGAATTGGGACCACCTGAATTTTTCGGCAAGCTAGATCCACTCAAGGCAGAGTCGTGGCTTAAATAATTAACGAAGATATTTGATGTACTGCGTTGCACGGACGACCAAAAGGTTCCTTTTGCCACCTTCATGTTGCGAGGAGAAGCAGATCATTGGTGGGAATCTGTGAAACGTACCCATCATTCGGCACTCGAGATGTCTTGGGTCGAGTTCCAGGAATTATTTAATGAGAAGTATTTCCCGGAAAGTATTCGTCATATGAAGGAGGTAGAATTCATCAAACTGGAACAGAACAACATGACGGTGTCACAGTACGAAGCCAAGTTCGCCGAGCTGTCGCGTTTTGCATCCCATTTGGTGGATACTGAAAAACGAATGACACGAATGTTCCTACGAGGTTTGAAACCAGAGATTTGCCAATATCTCGTTTCTCATAAAATTTGTATATACGCAGATGTTGTGGATAGGGCTTAAGTAGTGGAGCAGGAAAGAGGACTACTACAACCAGGAAGCAACACCCAACCACGAGAGCAAAATCACGGTAATAATCGTAATGGTGGCAGCAATTATCGGAATAATGATAATCAGCGAGGAGGGAATCACAACACCGGAAATGGTAACCACTTCGGTGGTAATCCTGGCCCGGATAACAGAAGGAGTGAGTCAAGTGGCAACAATTCCAAGAAGAGGAGATTCAACAACAACCATGGAAAGGCACCAATGTCAGTACCAGCACCAGTACCAGTTTCGAAGGAAGGAGAACGACCACCTGTTAGATGTTTCAGGTGTGGGAAGGAAGGACACATCAGTCCAAATTGTACACAATCGCCATCCCAAGTATGTTACAATTGTGGAAAGGAAGGCCATATAGCTCGCTTTTGTCATGCAGCGAAGTCAAGTCCAGCTGCGATGATAACACCGAAGGCGGTCACGGACAAGTCAAAGTTTGTGGTCCAGGGGAGAGCTTTTGTTGTGACGTCACAAAAAGCGCAGAATTCGAACGAGGTTATAACGGGTAAACTACTTATTAACTCTTATGAAGTCTATGCCTTATTAGATACTGGTTCTACCCACTCTTTTATTTCACCAACATGTGCTCAACGCTTGAATTTGACTCCTGAAAAATTAGATTTTGACTTATCTGTCGAAACACCATTAGCGGAAACATTCGTTACATCTACGGTCTATAAATCTTGCTTTGTTCAAATCGGCACCCTCACATTACCTGTTGATCTTATCTCCTTGAACATGCATGAATTTGATGTGATTTTAGGAATTGATTGGTTAACTGTTCATCATGCTAAAATTGATTGCTTTCGTAAGGTTATTAGTTTTCATATTCCTAATCAACCTATTATGCGAATTCAAGCAACCAAACCATTGAAATCAATAACCATCATTTCTAGTCACAAAGTCATTCGTTTATTGAAAAACGGATGTCAAGCCTTCTTAGCCCATGTAACGGATTTAAATAAAAGTACGTCAGATTTGAAAAATATTTCTGTTGTTAATGAGTTCCCTGACATATTTCCCAAAGAACTTCCTGGCCTACCCCCAGACCGTGAAATTGAATTTTGTATCGACCTTGAACCCGGTACGAAACCTATTTCCAAAACCCCATATCGAATGGCCCCTATTGAACTTCAAGAGTTAAAGGTCCAACTACAGGAGTTGTTAGACAGCGGTTTCATACGTCCGAGTACATCGCCTTGGGGTGCTCCTGTTTTATTCGTAAAGAAGAAAGACGGGAGTATGAGACTTTGCATTGACTATCGGGAGTTAAACCATGTCACCATCAAAAATAGGTACCCGTTACCTCGCATTGATGACCTGTTTGACCAGTTACAAGGTGCTCAATTCTTTTCAAAGATCGATCTTCGTTCTGGATATCATCAGTTGAAAGTTAAAGCTGATGACATTCCAAAGACTGCCTTTAGAACTCGGTACGGGCATTATGAATTTCTGGTCATGTCTTTTGGATTGACTAATGCTCCTGCTACTTTCATGGATATGATGAACCGGATATTCAAGGAATATTTGGATCATTTCGTGGTTGTTTTCATTGATGACATTCTCATATATTCTAAAAGTCGTGAAGATCATGAGCAACACTTGAGGCTGATACTCCAAAAGCTTCGTGAAAACAAGCTATATGCTAAGTTGAAGAAATGTGAATTCTGGCTTGAGGAAGTTGCATTCCTTGGTCACTTGGTTTCTAAAGAAGGAATCTCGGTTGACCCGGCGAAGATTGAAGCAGTATCAAATTTGGAACAGCCCAAGTCAGTAACCGAAGTACGAAGCTTTCTGGGTCTAGCTGGTTATTATCGGAGATTCGTAGAAGGATTTTCTTGAATAGCCGTTCCATTAACTCAATTGACTCGGAAAAGAACAACATTCAAATGGAGCGAAGAATGCGAGAAGAGTTTTCAAGAACTCAAAAGAAGGCTCATTTCAGCACCTGTATTGGCAATACCTTCAGGATCGGAATGATTTGTTTTCTACAGCGACGCTTCAAACAAAGGACTAGGTTGTGTTCTCATGCAACATGGGAAGGTTATAGCCTATGCGTCTCGGCAACTCAAGGAATATGAGAGGAATTATCCTACTCATGATCTAGAGTTGGCAGCAGTTGTTTTCGCGTTGAAGATTTGGAGACATTACTTGTATGGGGAGAAAGTGGAGATCTATATAGACCACAAAAGTCTCAAATATTTCTTCACCCAGAAGGAACTCAACATGCGACAACGGCGTTGGCTCGAGCTGTTGAAAGATTACGATCATACCATCCAGTACCATCCTGGAAAGGCGAACGTAGTAGCTGATGCATTAAGTAGAAGATCATATGCAAGTACGAGTGCGTTATTGACATCTCAAAGGCCTATTTTGGATGATTTACAAAAGATGGAGATAGAATTAAAGACTCCAGGAACCCACGTGAAGGTCGCAAATATACAAGTAGAACCGGCTTTAATCGACAAAATTAAAGTTGCTCAAGTTACAGACCCAGAGTTGATGAATATGAAAAAGAAGGTACAAGAAGGTGCTATTCTAGAAGCAAGAGTCGACGAAGAAGGAATATTGCGAATCAACTCTAGACTGTGTGTTCCTAACGACCCTGACTTGAAATACAAAATCATGATGGAAGCGCATAACACACCGTTTGCAATCCACCCTGGAAGTACCAAAATGTATCGTGATCTTCGACATACATTTTGGTGGAACAATATGAAGAGAGAGATCGCAGAGTTTATCTCAAGATGTTTAACTTGTCAACGTGTCAAGGCGGAGCATCAAGTACCAAGGGGTCCATTGCAACCACTTGAGATTCCAGAATGGAAGTGGGAACACATCAATATGGATTTCGTGACAGGTCTTCCCAAAGTTTCTCAAGGCTTAGACGCAGTTTGGGTCATTATAGATAGATTGACCAAGTCTGCTCATTTCTTGCCTATACGAGAAAACTATTCACTTGAGCGTCTTACTAGTATGTATATAAGCGAGATTATCAGATTGCATGGCATGCCAGTATCTATCGTTTCTGATCGAGATCCTAGATTCACTTCACGATTTTGGGTCAGCTTGCAAAAAGCTATGGGCACTGAATTACGATTCAGTTCTGCATACCATCCCCAGACAGACGGACAATCGGAAAGGACTATTCAAACCCTCGAAGATCTATTAAGACTCTGCGTACTAGACTTCAAAGGAAGTTGGGACAAATACTTGCCATTGGTGGAATTCTCTTACAACAACAGTTATCAAGCAAGTATAGGCATGGCTCCCTTCGAGGCGTTGTATGGACGAAGGTGTCGATCTCCAGCATGTTGGGATGAAGTAGGTGAGGCAAAATTGTTGGGACCCGAGTTGATACATATGACTACGGAAAAGATCCAAATGATCCGGCAACGTATACAAACAGCTCAAGATCGACAAAAAAATTATGCTGATCTTCACCGAAGAGACGAGGAATTCAATGTCAGAGATCATGTATTTTTACGTGTTGCTCCGTGGAAAGGTGTTACGCGATTCGGAAAGAGAGGAAAGCTTAACCCTCGATTTATCGGTCCATTTGAAATCCTCGACCGAGTAGGAACTGTGGCCTACAGACTCGCCTTACCGCCAAGCATGTCTCGTGTTCATAATGTTTTTCACATATCCATGCTACGTAAATATGTGAAAGATCCAAACCACATTATTGAGTTAGAACCAGACGAGATAGCAGAGGATTTGATGTACGAAGAGATACTTGTCAAGGTCTTGGATAAGAAGGAACAGATTCTACGATCAAAGGTTATACCTCAAGTCAAAGTTTTATGGAGAAACCATGATGTTGAGGAAATGACCTGGGAGTTAGAATCTGAAATGAGAGCAAGGTATCCTCACCTCTTCGAAATGCCAGGTACGTACGTCAATTTCGAGGACGAAATTTCATAAGGAGGGGAGATTGTAAGACCCCGAATTTATGAAATAAAAAATTTATTATTTTCTTTATGATTATTTTTCTAAATAGTGAAGTGCTTAATTGTTATAAATGATAGTTAAGGGTGTTATATGCAAATTATCTGATAAATAGTATGTCGGGGAATATTCTTTCTGTCGAGAAATATTATATTCGGTACCGTACAACGGCACCGAAATGGCAATATTGTCAACGATAGTGGGCCCCACAACGGGTTAACTGTCGGATATAGAAAGTGATAGAAATTGGCGGCAAAACTTTAACCGATAACTGTTGAAATACCCGGTGATAAAAAGAAAAATAAAACGCGTTATTCCATAGTAGCACACGGTATTCCACAGTAACTCACGATGTTGCACAGTGTTTTATATTATTGATTCAATAATTGATAAAGTAGCAATTGCATAGTATCTTGATTCAATAATTGTTAATTAGCATCTGCATAATATATTTTACTATTTGTCACGACACTGTAACTATTATCATTTGATAGGATATTTTAGCATTATCGACAATGTCTAGAAATTCTGTCAAGGAAAAGGGTTATTTAATTGCGCGCCATTTTTTATGGAAGGCCCCCTCTTTCCTGGGAATAATCTGGTTGTCAGTATTGCGAGTATATGCTATCTGTGATATTAATACATTTAACACAATAATACAGAAAAATAGATTTATTGTGATAATGGAGTTATTTTTTTAATGATTTTATCTTTTGATAATGGAATTATCTTTTGATAATGGATTAATTTTTTTGAAATAATGGATGGATGATATTAATGGAAGAAAAAAATGGATGGATGATATTAATGGAAGAAAAAATGGATGGATGATATTAATGGAAGAAAAAAATGGATGGATGATATTAAAAGAATATGGGGAAAAGACCAAAATGCCCTCACCTTGATTTTCCTATAAATAGGGAGAGTTTGCTTAAGAAATTTTCACACCTTCATTGCTTATACTTTCTCTCTCTCTAAATTTCTTAAGTTCTCTTAGTGTGCTAGACTATTATGAGTATTTGTGAGAATACTAGTATTATCCGAAGTTAGTAAACTTCATAGAAAGTAACATCCAGTTAACGAAGGTAGGGAATATCATTTCTTTCATACTTATATATAATATCATTTTCTTTAATGTTCGTAAGTGATATTATATTCATAAAGGTTGTTATTCATTCTATATTAATTTGTGGGGATAACCTGTCCGTGCGGTATGACGCATGCCTAGTGAATATCCTTTTGTATTCATTTCTTATTATTCTGTGGGAATAACCTGTATGTACGATTGTCGTACCTGGTGAATACCCTTCTGTATTCATTCCTTATTACTCTGTGGGAATAACCTGTATGTACGAGTGTCGTACCTGGTGAATAACCCTTTGTATTCATTACTTATTAATCTGTTGTGGAAATAATCTATCTACGCGAATTATCGCATGACGGGTGAAAATCCATTTGCAGTTTCATATATTCTGTTATACTCGTATAACGTATCATTTCTTTTGTACTCTTTAAGGGATATCTTTTTCTTTCACATTTCTCCATTTATGATAAGAAAATTTTGTTTGTTTCCAAAACCTTATTTTTAAATGGAGAAAATCCCTGAAAATTAGTAGAATATCCTTAATAGTTTGTGCTTCATCTAATATTTTTTTTTCACTTGAATCTTTCTATTTCATTTTATACGTTATAGTTGAAGCATGAAATAATTTCTTGAATATCATTCTTGAATTTGACTCCACAATTTGGTCATCGTGTTGGCAATTTGGTCAATCTTTGATACTGATTAAATTATAGAGCTTTTCTTATCCTTAATCTCATTGTATCATTGTCATCATCCTCATCCTCATACTTAAATTGTGGTATTAGTTCTCTTTGGCCCGTAGTGCAAAGATGAACTGGCGTGACATGATTTTGACCAAACTGTGTATTGGTATAATCATGACTTTTTGTGTTACAAACAAAGGCGTATGGTGAAAGTTCTCTTTGGCCCGTAGTGCAAAGATGAACTGGCGTTTGGCATGATCATAACCGGTGATGTTACAAATTAATATCTTTGGCACATAGTGCAAAGAGAGGCTGTTGAATATATAAACTGTTGATTTGGATGTTCATAAACAGAAATTGTTGATTGGTGTTACAGGGATAAAATATTGGTGGTGATCCTTTAATTTATAGAAGATGGTAGATATTATAATCTACTTGACTCTTCTAATGGATTGTTTGTTCCGCTGCAATTGTTGTTGTTGAACAATTAAAATATCTTTAAATCTCTGATTTAATTCTGTTGAAGACTAAAGATAAATTTTATTCTTCATTATCTTAATCATGATATTTCTTACTGGGCTATTTAAGCTTACCCTTTTCAGTTTTGTTCCATTCTTCTTCTCAGGAAAGGAAAATGTAGCTGGGACTAGCCGGGGAGTGGAGTGATGGTCCGAGTTAGTGGTTGTCCTTATCAAGTTATGGCATAGTCTAATAATGATTGTACTAGAGACTTAAAACATGTGTTGTCGTCTTTTTACGGCATTGTAATAATTTGGGTTTGGATACTGTGGTACCATACGGTACGATATTTGTATGGAAAGTCACAGTATGTGTGTGGTCGTATTTTGCACGACAAATATTAGTTGTAAATGGGAAAATTCGTATTTGTATTTTGTAGAATGTTATTGGCGACTCAGAATGGGTTGTGTGGACCTATTTTGGGGGCGTCACAGAAACTGTTCGAAAATTGAATTTGAAGACAGATCGGCACCCCAAGCCATACAAACTGTCATGGTTGAATAAAGGTAATGGGGTAACAGTGGACATAAAATGTTTATTATCATTCTCAATTGGTAAGAAATATTTTGATAGTGCATAGTTTGATGTGGTATCTATGCATGCATGTCATGTATTATTAGGCAGAACCTTGGCAGTATGACCGAAGTGTCGTTCACGATGGGCGGAAGAACACATACTCCCTTAATATTAAAGGGAAGAAGATTGTATTGGCGCCTCGTCGGGAAGAAATCACTCATACTCGGGTAGTCAGTAATATTAAGCTGCTGTCTATGTCCAGATTTCTAGCTGAAATTGAGCGCGTATGTAAGACCCCAACTTTTATGAAATAAAATTATCTTTTCTTATACATGTTATTCTTAATAGTTAGGTGTTGATTTGATATTTGTTAAAGTTATGGGTGATACGTACAATTTATATAGAGTAAACGTCTGTCGGGGAATATTCGTTTTGTTGGAGAATATTTTTTTTGTCGGGAATATTCGTACGAATGTCAATCATTGGTGGGGCCCATAACGACTTATTGTCGGATATTGAAAACGACAGAAATAACCTTTTACAAAAGTGGTGGCATAACTTTTGCCGTTAACTGTTGAAATACCCGGTAACAAAAGAATAGTAAAACGCGTTATTCCACAGTGACACACGGTATTGCACAGTATATCTGATTGTTGATTCAATAATTACTACAATAGTAGCCACCCAATATTTTACTCAATAATTGTCACAGTAGCAAATGCATAATATTTTATATTATTTCTTAAAGTGATATTATCTGCACAACTTGTTATTATTAAATTAATATTTGTCACGACATAGTAACTTGCATTATTTGATATGATATTATTAGTTAGCATTATTGACAATATTAAAAATTATGTCGAGAAAATGGGTTATTTAATTGTGCATCATTTATACGGAAGGTCTCATCTTTCTTAGGAATGATCTATTTGTCAATATTGGGAGTCTATAATATTCATTCAAATATACTACTATAAATTGTATGTTATAATATTATAATAGTATGGTAGTAAAATTTTATTAGATGTTTTTTTATGATATTATATCAATATATTAATTCTTGGCAGATAGCAGAGTAGGAGGAGGTAGGCAACTTTGCTTTGTATTCTTTTTTTTCAAAGTTGGCAACTTGCTTTGCATTTTTCAAAGTAAGCACATGAAAATTGAAATTTCATTTTTCAAAGTTAGGTGTGCACAATTATTCTTGCTTATTTTGTCAAACATGGTGTGCTGCCATTTTCCTATAAATAGGTTGTTCAGTTAAACAATGAAACTCACACAAGAATCACAAAATTCTCTTTCTATAATATCGTTAGTATTTCTTTGAGTAAAAGGATATTCTAAGAGTTGCTAATAGTGCAAAGAATTTCTCAAGATAATCTCCTTACACAAGGCAGATCTAATCTCCTACTAAGGTAAGTGATATCATTTTTTCGTAAAAGAAATCATTTCTCTTTCATATTCGTAAAGGATATTATTTACAATCATATGCGTAAGAAATAAGAATTTCTTTCATACTCCATGTTATTGTAAATAATATTATTTATTTCATACTCGTTTGTAATATCATTTTCTTTCATACTCGTAAGTGATATTCTTTTCTTTTATACCCGTATGAGATATAAATTCTATTGTACTCATCAAGGGGTATCATTTTATTTCATATTTATCCATTTATGGTAAGAAATTATTATTCGTGTCCATAATCTTATTATTAAATGGTGAAATTCCTGAATTTGGTAAGATGTCCTTAATAGTTTGTGCTTTGTCTAGTATTCTTACCTAAATCTTCCTATTGAAATTTTAGTCGTTATCTTTGAAATATGAAACTTGATTATTATTCTTGAATTTGACTCCACATTTTGATCATCGTGTTGACAATTTGGACATTCTTGGACTCTTGATATATATTAAATTACAAATTTATAATATTTATTCATCTTATTGTTTCTATCCATCCTTTATATTCTTGTCATAATTCTCAAACTTAAACTTTGCTGAAAGTTCTCTTTGACCCGTAGTGCAAAGATGGACTGGTGATGAGCATGATTATAACTAGGAACTGTGTATTGGTATAATCATGACCTTTGGTGTTACAGAAAAGGCTTGTGGTGAAAGTCTTCTTTGGCCCGTAGTGCAAAGATGGATTGGTATTTGGCATGATCATGAACATTGGTGTTGCAAATAAATATCTTTGGCCCATAGTGCAAAGATAAATTGTTGATTTGCATAATTATGAACATGAATTGTTGATTGGTGTTACAGGGATAAAATATTGATGGTGAACTTTTAAATTGTAGAAGATAATAGACATCATGACCTACTTGACTCTTCTAATGGATTGTTTGTTCCGCTGCAGTTATTATTGAATATTATTTTTGAAGGCTAAAGATAAGTTATTCTTCATTATCTTAGTCATGATATTCTTTACTGGGCTATTTGTGCTCACCTTTTGCTTCACAATTCCTTTCAGGTAATAAAAGTGTAGTCGGGTCTAGCGGAGAAAACCGGGGAATGGAGTGATGGTTCGAGTTAGTGGTTGTCCTCGTCAAGTTATTTAATAGTACAACAATAATTGTACTAAGGACTTATAATATGTATTGTCGTATTTTGCTCGGTTTTGTAATAATTTGGGTGTGTATACTATTGTACTATATACGGTACAATATTTGTATTGAAACTCATAGTTTGTGTGGTCGTATTTTGCACTATAGTTTAATAGTTGTAAATAAGAAAATTTGTATTTAGTTTTTATATTATGTATTTTGGCGACTCAAAATGGGTTGTGTGGACCTATTTTGGGGGCGTCACAGCTAGGAGTGAGTATAGTGCGGTTTGGTGCGCTTTGAAACTCAAACCGCATATGAAACCGCTTAGGTGCGATTTGACAAATCCAAAACCGCACATGAAACCGCTTGTGATTGGTGCGGTGCAGTTTTGAATCGTGCGGTACGGTTTCATTTGGCGCGGTTTCGGTTCCAAAACCAATTGAAACAACAAAATTTAATGGTATATTTGTCAACAGATGATTTCATTTATTTAAAAGGCTTGGATAAGCATGTGTTGGGGGAGTGAAAAAAAGCAGCCCTTATAGTAAAACAAATGTATTTCCTCTTGCAATCTCGTAAGTAAAAGTCGAAGAGGGTGTGTGCACTCTCATATCATAAATTGCGAAATACCAAAAACATGTAACACAACTTAATAGTGTGAAATTGATGTATATGCTTTCAAATCACTAGTGTGTATGAAGTACTTAGATGTAAATTCTTTTTTTATAATCAAACAATATTTTAGTGTCTGTACATAATTTGACATATTGTTAATATATGACTAATGAATTTGTACTTCTTGACTAAATACCAGATACTCTACTTGACCTAGCGAACCGCGTATTGGTATTTGTATACCCAATTATGATACTTTTACGTATAATACTTTAAGTTTAATGTATCAAAATTTTCTTTGTTGTTTTATCATTAATTATACAAAATATTATAATTTATTATTGGATGCTCAACCGTTACATTTATACTAAATGATTACAACTAAAAATCTTCCATAAAATATATTGGTGCGATTTCGATTTTATGCGTGCGGTTTTAGCCAATAACCAAACCCAAACCATAAATTCGGTTTTTCAACCCATCTAAAACCGCCTCATACTCCAGAACCGTTGGTGCGGTTTTAATTGGTGCAGTTTGTGTGGTTTTTGGTGCGGTTTCGGAGGCAATTTGGTTTCTTGCTCAGCCTTAGTCACAATGTAGATGTAGTTTATGCCTTGCTACCTTATGGAAAGAATGTAGTAGACGTAGATCCAGATTTATCAGCGAAGGTGCAGCAGTGGATAGTAGAGTTTTCTGACTTGTTGCCCGAGGATTCCCCTCCTGGACTGCCACCAGATCAGTTGCATCCTTGTTTTGTGGAGGCTGATGAGAACCCGATGACGAGTTTTTTTTAACATGGGGTGACTGATGCAGGAGGATACGAGTTTGACGATGTTGACCTGTCAGATAGTACATTGATGGCGCTGAAATACTATGAGTTAGTGGATCGGGACAAGGATGGCAAACGTTGTTGTCTTCGGGGCCGGGAGTGTTCAGGGGTTCGTTCGACGATAACAGATGTCTTTAGTTTCGGGAGGAGTTCGACAATAACGTTGATGACTTCGGGTTCGGGAGTTCGACTCGGTTGACTTCGAATCGAGGGTTCGGCTTCAGGATGACGAATGACTTCGGATTCGAATGGCAGATGGTTTCTGGTCGGGCTTCATGAGATCTTCTTTTATTTTAGTTCTTTTATAGTAGAATTTTATTAGGAAATGAATTCTTTTATGGTAGTAGTGTTTTAGTATGAAGTAAATCTTTTATATTATTACGTAATTAATTTTCGACATAATTATAGGAATTTTGTTATATTTGATAAGGAAGTGTTTTAGCTATAAAACTTAGTTTGTGGGTTGAATGATAGATATAGTTTTTGATTTGATAATATTAATTCAAGCATTAGAGGAAGTTTTTTTCTGTGTTTAGGGTAATTATTTTGTTTTCTTTACCTGTAAATTTATTTGTTTACCTAACCCACAGTATAATCACTATTCGGTCCGGGGTCAATAACCCCCATAATTTTTTCATAAAGTTAGCACTGAATTTTAGGATACTTAACCAAATTAGCCATAATCCACTGCAATGCTGTCGATGTTATATCAGTGCCCACATTAAGAAATTCCCCGCACAGGCTAACCATCTCTTCGTCACACAAATTTCTATTATTTTCCTCTTGTAGCTGCAAATTTGCTAGCGTGTCAACATAAGCCACCAAATACTCCTCGCCGTCCTGTTCTTTTTGTTTTTTTATTTTATCTAGTGGAGCTTTTATAAGGGGAATTAAAACATTATCTTGATCCTCACGCACCTGAATGAGCTCCTTCCATTTCTTGCGAAAAAACAATTTAGGCCAGAAGTTGAGTATATTGTACCGGAGTGAACCCAGTAGAACATTTCTCTGTACCTTCTCAATCTGTTTGATTTTTTCATCCTCAAGTTTATCCCCAATACACATGAAAACGAGTAGGCATACTGAAAATGATCCATTACTTTGATGCCGGAAAATTCTTGGGTTTCCGATTCAGAGAAGAGGCGGCGGATGAGAATCCCAACTACCCAATTCCGGACAGAGGAGTAATGGGTCCTGGCGGAGTATTTTGGAGGATGAAAATAGGAAGGATTAATTTGCGTATGGCGGATATGCAGAGCGTGAGGATGATTACAAACCAGGTTTCCATTTTCTTTTTTTTTTTTTTGTTTTAGGGTCTAATTTAATTGATGAAACAAGGAAATAATATTAACATCCGCGGAACCAGGAATAGGATTGATTTTAACTATTTTTTTTTTGTTAAAGTTAAATAAAGAAAACTTGAATAATAATAATTATAAATTACAATGTTATCCTCTTAGATCTCATATCTTGAAAATGTTCTAAAATAACTTAATTATCAATAGTTTTTAATATTCTCGACGAATACTATCTCTCTTGTTGACGTCATATTCTATTATAGATAGCTTTAGACCCAGCTCCGCAACAAGTAACTCTTCTAAACTGAATTCAACTTGGGATTGAGACTAAATTTTGATCACATGTCAAATTTATAATTTTGACCACATGTCCTAAATGTCTAAATCAATCAAAATACAAGTATACAACAACCTCAATATTAACATCCGCGGAACCAAGAATAGGATTGATTTTAACTATTTTTTTTGTTAAAGTTAAATAAAGAAAACTTGAATAATAATATTTATAAATTACAATGTTATCCTCTTAGATCTCATATCTTGAAAATGTTCTAAAATAACTTAATTATCAATAGTTTTTAATATTCTCAACGAATACTATCTCTCTTGTTGACGTCATATTCTATTATAGATAGCTTTAGACCCAGCTCTGCAACAAGTAACTCTTCTAAACTGAATTCAACTTGGGATTGAGACTAAATTTTGATCACATGTCAAATTTATAATTTTGACCACATGTCCTAAATGTCTAAATCAATCAAAATACAAGTATACAACAACCTCAAACAAACAATTATTGTATGCAATATAAATAGAATTCTATAATATACAACAAATAAATATTCATAATTCAAACTAAAAAAAGAATTTCAAAATAAAAAACATTTAAATATAATTTAAAAACTTACTTTGATTATTTGCCATGATTCAATTTCAATAATTTCTCAAATACTCGAAGACTTAAACCAAATTGCCAGAAAATAATGTGTCCATATGAATGACTGACTTTATACAAGTATACAAGGGCTGGGATTTTTGTGACAATTTGTATGGGACAGCGATAGTGATAAGATAAGATTTTTTGTGGCTCTCATTTTGTACAAATTTTGTCTTGGGACCATTGCATACATGATAAGTAGATATTATGGGGTGTGGACCTAGCTCCTAGACTGCAATTCGTACTAGTATTTGTATGTAAAAACGAACTCTATTGGTATATCTGTATTTATATTTATAAAAATTCCGAAAGGACTTTTATTTGTAAATGCCAAGTAGGATAGGATACGTACAAGTATTCATAATTACTCAATATATTTGCACATTTGTGAATTAATGATCTGGTAATATTTGGATGCATATCGTACGTTAACGAATGCTAGTGTGACTATATATTTATATTCTTTTTTGAGATATGCTAATAAAGATATTTGTATTCACTTTGATTGAATATTGTTTATAATATATTATGCGAATAGGACTTTATTTATAATTCTTATTGACACAATGCCCAAGGGTGGACACTGTTTTTATTATAACTTGATCCGTTTAGAGTTACGGTATTCATAAAACATCAAATTGAAATTAATTACAAGCCCTATAGTACTCATTGTCTTCGCCTCTTCGCAGGGACGAAGCCAGGATTTAATCTTGGGGGGGCCAAAATTTTTACCAAGTCATAAATAATTTGACGGGGGTTCGGGGGGCAGCGCCCCGAGCCAATTTTTTTTAATACTTTTGTACTTTCAGGTCACACACGCACACACACACACACATATATATATAATATATATATATATATATAATATTATAGGGAGATATACATATATTGAGACAATATGAGTCATATGTGGTTAAAATTTGACTGACAAAATTATAAATTTTTAATTTGCCCCCGTATAATAAAAAATTTATAAAATTTTAGTGGAGTCAATTTATATATAATACTTAATTTTTTAAAAATTTACCTTACATTATAAAGTAATTATTGTTTTTAGTGCAATACTATCCAAGTGTTTATAGTGAACTTCCATTTTCTTTTTCATTTAGTATGGAGGTAGGAGTTGCTATTTTTTATTTAGGAATTTTATGGGGCAGGTTATAAGCAAGAAGGGCAGGTCTATAATCTATTTATAAGTGTATGAATTTGGCTAGTTAAGATCAGAATGAGACCGATGTGTAAACTTATATCTTGTTACAAAGAATGTGTTGTGGTCGTTAGTTTGGTAGTAAAAAAATTTATTTTCCTCTAAAGCATTACATTTTTCTTGAGGGGGGCAAAAATAATTTTTTTGAAGCTTTGGGGTAGGACTTACAAAATTTTCAAACCTTGGGGGGGCCGTGGCCCCCTCCAGTCCTATGCTAGCTCCGTCCCTGCCTCTTCGGCCATGACGAACACCTTTTTAAGCCCAAAAGAGGCAAGAAAAGATGTGTTTGAGCCCTCTGAAATTTTTACTAATTTTTGGACTTATTTAGTTTTTTCATAATTTTACTATTCCTTTTGTTATTAGGGTTTTCAGTTTATTGTTTAGTATTTTAAAGATAATTTCGTGTGTTTTTAGGGTTAACTCTTTAAAAGAAGATGAAAGTGAAAGAAAGAAAGAAAAAAATAATCAAAAATATGCTTTATTTCATCCAAAATACTTTTTCTTTTTGAACTTATAATCAAAAAAGATTTGTGGGAGCTCAACCATCCTATATTAAAATTTTTACTTTGTTAATTGTATCTTGCATAAAATATTGTCCTCTAATATATTTTATAACACTACAAATATACAAAAATATAAAATTTTCAATACGAATCAATAAACTCGTGTTTTTTCATTTAGAAAATAGAAAAAAGAATGCTTAAGGCTCCATATTTTGTGCGCATGCCCGATCTAATTTGAAATGAAGCACCACTATAAGCAACTAAATCTAATTTGAGGCTAAAGGATAATATTAGAGGTCTCAAATGATTTGATGTTGAATAAAATAAAATATTTCATCTATTTTATATTATTTGATTATTATTGATTTTTTTAAAATCAACTTAAGAGATGTTTTAACTCAACATTGATATATATTCTTTTAATTTTAATCATTACAATAATAAATATCGTAAACTATCTAAAAAGTATCTCTCATTGTAAGTTTTGTTATTTCATAATTTTTAATGAGTCATCTTAATTTTGAGTTTGAAAATGTTTCACATTAACTTTTAAAAGTCAACGATAATCAAATAATTTAGAACGATAAAGTACATTTTATGACATAGTTAATTACTAGTGACTTATTCAACCAATAAAGTGACGACACTTTATTAAAAGTACCAATATATACCCAACCAATCATATTAATTTGGTTCCGATTAATTATTTGAGACACTTTTTACAATCAAAAAATTAAGACCCTAGTGTTGTGTTTGGTTGGTGGGAATGGAATGGAATGAGCTGGGAATAGAATGACCATTCCTTCTGGAATGATTAAAAATATGTTTGGTTAGTCAGTTGGAATGAACATTCTATTCCTTTAATTATTCCATCCCTATCTGAAATATTATTTTTCATTTCTTTCTAAATAGGTGGGTTTATTTCATTCTCTTCCGCTTCGTTCATTTTTCACCTGACTTTGGGCCTATTTGGGAATGACTTATTTTAAAATGACTTATAAGTTAAAATATAAGTTGACTTATTATTCAAACAGCTTATTGGTAAACAACTTATTTAAAAAGCTTATTATTGGTAAGAAAAAAAACAACTTATTTAAATAGCTTATTGGTAAATAACTTATTTAAACAGCTTATTGGTAAATAACTTATTATTTAAACAACTTATTATTGGTAAACAACTTATTGTTTAAAGAGCTTATTGGTAAACAACTTATTATTTAAACAACTTATTATTGGTAAACAACTTATTAATAGTAAACAACTTATTATTTAAGCAGCTTATTGGTAAACAACTTATTATTTAAACAACTTATTAGTAAATAACTTATTATTGGTAAACATCTTATTAATAGTAAACAACTTAATATTTAAATAACTTATTGGTAAACAACTTATTATTTAAACAACTTATTATTGGTAAACAACTTATTATTGGTAAACATCTTATTAATAGTAAACAACTTATTATTTAATTAGCTTATTAGTAAACAACTTATTATTTAAACAGCTTATTAGTAAAAAGCTTATTATTGGTAAACATCTTATTAATAGTAAACAACTTATTATTTAAATAGCTTATTGGTAAACAACTTATTATTTAAACAGCTTATTATTGGTAAACAACTTATTATTTAAACAACTTATTAGTAAACAACTTATTATTTAAACAACTTATTATTGGTAAACAGCTTATTAATAGTACACAACTTATTATTTAAGCAGCCTATTGGTAAACAACTTATTATTAGCAAACAACTTATTATTTAAACAGCTTATTAGTAAATAACTTATTATTGGTAAACAGCTTATTAATAGTAAACAACTTATTATTTAAATAACTAAT
Source organism: Aralia elata (assembly GCA_034770075.1). Lineage (NCBI taxonomy): Eukaryota > Viridiplantae > Streptophyta > Magnoliopsida > Apiales > Araliaceae > Aralia > Aralia elata. The sequence continues at coordinate 53,472,629 of CM068379.1, forward strand.
TGGTAAATAGCTTATTATTGATAAACAACTTATTATTTGAACAACTTATTATTGGTAAACAGCTTATTGATAAATAACTTATTATTTAAACAGCTTATTATTTAAATAACTTATTATTTGAAGAGCTTATTGGTAAACAGCTTATTTAAATAGCTTATTGGTAAACAACTTATTATTTAAATAATTTATTATTTGAAAAGCTTATTGGTAAACGGCTTATTTAAACAGCTTATTGTTCATCATTGGGCATAGAAACCAATAATCTTAGTTTACTACTGCATTGAATAAACTATTGTGAGATGTTCAGGAATATTGCTTTTTGTTTAATTCTATATATGATTTGTATTGGTTTCAAGGCTTTTTAAAAAAAATCATGAAGTTTTTATTTGAATTTTAAATGCATAAAAATAAAAAATAAAAAAATTCTAGTGAAGATGTTCTTTTAATTCTATATATATCTAATTATCTATTACTATTACTATTACTATTACTTTATATATATGATAACTTGTACCTTCTTCTGCCTCTAGCTAGTTTCCGTATATGAATGCTCTAAATAAATACCTGGAAAATATCGAACAAATACATAGAGGTGGTATGTCTAGATCCACATATGTGTATAAGGTCGTGCTAGCTAGAACTGGGAATACATGGTGGCTTAACTGCTCTCCAGTAGTATATATAAAACGAAAAAAATTATTTCTCATTCAATTCATAATGTAATTCATGTAAATCAAACATCTAAAGTAGAATGATAATTCTATTCCTGACAGAATGAATGAACAAACCAAACATAAAAATGAGAATGACCATTCCATTCCCATTCTCATTCCCTTCCCATTCCTTAAGCCATTCCATATATGCCAAGGAATGAGAACCAAACATAGTATAGTAGTATTTAGGGGATAGCTAAAAGCCTAAAACTTAGAGCGAGGGTATGTTCGAAAAGATACTGAATATAATGGGAAAGAAGTATAATTACATTAAACTAACCAGGTTAAATTCAAATATGTTTTCAATAATGAATGCCCATATAAATTTCCAAAAATTATATCTGTATATCTGTATTTATATTTATAAAAATTCCGAAATGACTTTTATTTGTAAATGCCAAGTAGGATAGGATACGTATAAGTATTCATAAGTACTCAATATATTTGCACATTTGTGAATTAATGATCTGGTAATATTTGGATGTATATCGTACGTTAACGAATGCTAGTGTGTGTGTGTGTATATATATATATATTCTCTTTTGAGATATGCTGATAAAGATAATGTTTGCTTTAATTGATAAAGTATCAAATTGTATTCACTTTAATTGAATATTGTTTATAATATATTATGGGGATAGGACTCTATTTATAATTCTTATTGACACAATGTCCAATGGTTGACACCGTTTTATTATAACTTGATCTGTTTAGAGTTACCGTATTCATAAAATATCAAATCGAAATTAATGACAAGCCCTACAGTACTCATTGTCTTCGCCTCTTCGGCCATAACGAACACTTTTTTTAAGCCCAAAAGAGGCAATAAAAGATGTGTTTGGGCCCTCTGAAATTTTTACTAATTTTTGGACTTATTTAGTTTTTTCGTAATTTTAATATTCCTTTTGTTATTAGGGTTTTCAGTTTATTGTTTAGTATTTTAAAGATAATTTCGTGTGTTTTTAGGGTTAACTCTTTAAAAGAAGATGAAAGTGAAAGAAAGAAAGAAAAAAAAAATCAAAAATATGCTTTATTTCATCCAAAATATTGTTTTCTTTTTGAGCTTATAATCAAAAAAGATTTGTGGGAGCTCAACCATCCTATATTAAAAATCTTACTTTGTTAATTGTATCTTGCATTAAATATTGTCCTCTAATAGATTTTATAACACTACAAATATACAAAAATATAAAATTTTCAATACGAATCGATAAACTCGTGTTTTTTCATTTAGAAAATAGAAAAAAAGAATGCTTAAGGCTCCATATTTTGTGCGCATACCCGATCTAATTTGAAATGAAGCACCACTATAAGCAACTAAATCTAATTTGAGGCTAAAGGATAATATTAGAGGTCTCAGATGATTTGATGTTAAATAAAATAAAATATTTCATCTATTTTATATTATTTGATTATTATTGATTTTTTTAAAAATCAACTTAAGAGATGTTTTAACTCAACATTGATATATATTCTTTTAATTTTAATTAATCATTACAATAATAAATATCGTAAACTATCTAAAAAGTATTACTCATTGTAAATTTTGTTATTTCATAATTTTTAATGAGTCATCTTAATTTTAAGTTTGAAAATATTTCACATTGACTTTTAAAAGTCAACGATGATCAAATAATTTAGAACGATAAAGTACATTTTATGACATAGTTAATTACAAGTGACTTACTCAACCAATAAAGTGATGACACTTTATTAAAAGTACCAATATATACCCAACCAATCATATTAATTTGGTTCCGATTAATTATTTGAGACACTTTTTATAATAAAAAAAATTAAGACCCTAGTAGTATTTAGGGGATAGCTAAAAGCCTAAAACTTAGAGCGAGGGTATGTTCGAAAAGATACTGAATATAATGGGAAAGAAGTATAATTACATTAAACTAACCGGGTTAAATTCAAATATGTTTTCAATAATGAATGCCCATATAAATTTCCAATTCTAAGGAAAGAGAATTCAAAAAATTTCAAAATTTGAAAAGCTTACAGTATACGGAGAAAGAAGAGAGAGGAGAACAGAAATGGCATCAAAAGTTGACGTGAAGGGTTTCTTTCGACAGACGAAGAAGAGCGGCGGCATTACAAAGCCCTCATCCGCCTCGTCTAAGGCCAAATCTTCCCAAAATTCGTCGACCCAAAACACGCGGCGAGTTTAGGCTCCGGCACCGCCCAACCTCCGGCGCTCATCTCCCATGGCGGTTCTCTCGATCTCCAAGGTTTCTCCTCTCATTTTCTCTCTCCAAATTCATAGTATATCTCCGCCTTGTCTTCTTTTAATTTCTAATTACTGATCTAGGGTTCGATTTTTTGGAGTTATTTTCTTGTGTTAGAAATGTGGATGATTTGGTTAGGGTTTTGAAATGATTGCTGATTGATGATTTTTTTGATGGATTGTGAAGATGATTACGATGGAAATGAGGAGGTTTTGAGGCAATTTGATATGAATATGGCGTATGGGCCTTGCGTTGGGATGGCCAGAATTGCTCGCTGGGAGCGTGCCAGTAAACTGGGTATGAACCCTCCTAGAGATGTGGAGCGCCTCCTGAGAGCAGGCAAAGTTGGAGGTGATTCCTTGTGGGATGGCCGCGTTTAATTTGATTGAGCTCTTTGTTTTGATTTGGTTTGATGGTTAGTTAGTTAGTTAGTAGATGAATGAATGAAGGAATGAAGAAATGTTCAGCCTCTGGCTGCAGCACTTTTGGACTAGTTTGGTGTAATCTCTAATCAGTAATGTCATATATGGCCTGTTTGTTGGATTTTACTTGATTATGATATGACATTTTTTGTTGTTAACAAATTCCAATTTGTAGTGGTGATTTTGGTTTCATTTAACAAAAAATTTTGAATATGGTATGCTTTTTGTTACTCTTCTCCCAATTATGATATGTATGTACTCCCGCAGTTACAAATTAGAGATGCATTACCAAACAACTTTAAGGAACATTTTTTATTTTTTCCGAATATAACGCACTAGAGATACATTTTCAAATGAGTAAAACTTTGGTTTTTCATTTTGAATACTGCCATTTTACTCAATAATTCAAGAATAAGTTTGAGGCAGCATTAAATATGCACATCAAAATGATAATTTGAAAATCCCGTTCAAAGATTTAAAAGATTCGCAGTTCTAAATTTAGCACACAGATGAAATTAAGTCATAAATAAATATAAAAGACTTTACAGAAATGTAAGTGCAAAAAATAAAGAAGACACGAAGAATTTTAAATGGTTCGAAGCACAAAGATCTCCTAATCCATTCTTCCACTCTTCAAGTAGGTATAATTCACTAAGGATGGGAGCGATCACTAAGATATGTTCACTAAGAACAGTTACAACAAATAAATCACTTAGATATCTTCAAGTCATTAAGACTTGGTACAAGTCACTAAGATTAGTTCACATAGAACCCTTCAAGTCACTTAGACTTGGTTACAAAATGTCACTAAGACCTGAACAATCATAAAGAGAATAAGTGATTTGGAGGTGTTGCTAAGTGGCTTTAAGTCCAACAATGAAAGACTTAACAACATAACAAATATTTCTAGATTCGTAGAGTGGAGTTATTGAGAGTTGGACAATAATTCAACTTGTATAATTCGTGATCGTTATTATTAGATTGAATCTGCGTACCTCTTATAGACATCCTCAAGATTGTCTCGTTAGAAAGTTGTCGTTACTCATTTAATACTTCAATCATAGAAGATATCTGATTGTTGACTTTTAGAGAGTATGTGTCAGTTTGCTTTTGGCTGTGATATATCACATCAAACTGCTGCACTGACATTCACGTGAGTCTTTATCACTTCACCGAACTAGCTATTAGACACAATTCGATCTGATCTTATTTTTAATCTTAAGATGTTCACCAAATATATTGGGATCTTTACTTTACGAGTCTTGACAATGTCAGTCCAATGTCAAAGTTGATATAATCTACAATTTTCCTAATAGTAGAGTTTTATGATGGTTGTAGAATATCTGGCTAGACTGACTCTACAATTGACAAGCTCTACGTTCCATAAGCTCTACGATCTTCGATGTGCTCTATGATCTTTATCAGACTCTACAGTCTTCAACTTACTTTACGATCTTAGAGTAGATAGCTCTACGATCTTCAATGTGCTCTACGATCTCTATTAGACTTTACGGTCTTCAACTTGTTTTACGATTTTGGAGTAGATAGCTCTACGATCTTTAACAAACTCTGCGATCTTTAATAGGTTTTACGATCTCTTAATAGACTCTACGATTATTTGAACTTTACTACGATCTCAGAGTAAACTGCGAAGTTGACCAGTATACTCTGCAATCATCCAATAAGTTTTACGATCATCTAAACAGCTTTACAATCGTTTAATTTCCTATAGTTTATACATTCAATTTACTCAACGAAATAGATCAACCTAACAAGTTTGATCTTCTAATCTAAGTTATTTTACATCAATTTTATTTTAAGGACTTCACAAAAACTATTGGTTACAAATATATATTATCTCATCATCAAATCAAATGTGCATTTGTCCTAATAGAGAAGTAATACATCTAATACTCGCAAAAAGAGGAGAATCAAAAAATCTTTAGACTTTTGATTTAATAAAAAATAAGGAAAAAAAGATACAATGCATTTGGTTTATAAAATTTGATAAGCCATTGAAAATGAATATGTATCATGCATAAAAAAAATAAAACAAAAAAAACTTTGAGTTGTTGAGTCACTGAAAAAATTTACTAAGTCGACTCAATATTAACGAAAATAACTCGATATTTGCCATGTTATATTTTGTTATTAATCGATAATGAGCAAGTATTTTTCTCACAAAATTAACAGTAAAATAGAACTAAAAATGACGAGAGATTGACCAAGTGTGTGTATATGTGTGTGTGTGTTTGAGTGTGTCTCTGTGAACTTTTTAATTGACGAGTCAAATTGAGATTACTTTAACATTGTTTTTTGTGAGTTTGGAGGAAAAAAATTAAAATAAAAACATTTATAAGAGAAAATAGGGAGAGATAAAAGGATTTTTTTTGTGAGTTTTGAAATAAAATTTTAATTTAAAACTTAAAGGAGTATATAACTATTTTACTATTATAAGATTACATTTGATAATTATTATAAGGATATTTTAGGTATTTTAATATGTCATATAAGTATTTAATAAATTTTCTTCCAAGTATTTTTAATATTGGAAGTATACAGGTTTAATATTTATCTATTTTTCTTTCCTAAAAAATACAAACAACATACTTTTTATTTCTTTCCTAAATTTTCTCCTTTTCTTTTATTTTCTCTCATTTTTAAAATTCACAAACACGGTATAAAGATGCGAAATATAAAACAATGGGATATGCACGCAGAAATAAGTAATATTGTAAATATAATGATAAAATTGTAAACAATCTAAAACGTACTACTAATGATAAGATTTAATATTTTATAATTTTTAATGAATTATGTTATTTCCCAGAGACACACTAGAGATCTAGAAGGGGGAGGGGGTTGAATAGATCTTTAAAACTTTTTCGGTTCATTAAGAAGTATTACCAAATAGTTCATTTAATCAAACTTGATTTTGCACAGCGGAATATTAGTTTGAAAACTACCCTATAAGATTTATATGAATTTCAGTTCTAAGTTTAGTTCATGTTGAAGTTAGTCATTCATTATATTCGTTAATCACATCAAATATAAATAACAGAACGTAAATGACACGAGAGATTTTAAATGGTTCGGAGACTGAATAAACTCCTAGTCTACTATTTCTACTCCACTGAGTAGGAAATCCACTAAAGGTTTGGTCACCTTGACCATGACACTCTTGCCCTCTTCAAGTCCCGCAGACTTAACTATTTTAGTCACAAAGACAAGGACACTAAGACCTTTTCAAGCCAGCTGACTTGGAATTTTAGTCATTAAGACAAGGACACTCTTGCCCTCTTCAAGCCCGCCGACTTGGAACATCCTTAGTACACTAAGTACTCTTTGTTGGTTTGTTGATAGTTGTTGGAGGTGCTGAGATGTCGTTTAGGCTCCACTGTCTTTAGGTACACTGCAGCTTGATATAATCATCCTTGAGATGTGATTGAGTATTGCAATGATGCTCGACTTCTTCTGGTACTCAACATCTTCTTGCGATTATCTTGTTGTGTTGTTAAGCTTAACAATTCAGCCCCTTCTTATCTTTGATATTTGATAGCTGCTCACGATGAACTACTAAGATGACTGTAAAGCTCCTTCCTTTGATACTTAGTAGCTTCTCATGATTGATGTTAAATCTGTAGTGATACTCCTTCTCTTCTTGTGCTTAGCAACTCAGAACACTTCTCTTGTAGTAGAGTCAATCTCCTCTACTTCTTCATCCTTTTAGCTCTCAGTGTTCTTAGTGGATCGTAGAGTGTGATACTTCATGTTCTTTCTTGATCTTTCACTCTACGATTTTCTATATTAGTACACCATCCTTTTAACAACATTGATTGTTTAAAATTGTGCTCTTTTATATTCTGCTGTTAATCTTCCCGTTGGAAAATGGCCGTTTAAAAGCATTCAGTGCTCAGATACTTAAATATCCTTGATGTTTACTTTCTGGAGCTTTTGTGTCAGCGTACTCTTTCTGACCCCTATGACCTATAACATTAACTTGCAGCTTTACTTGACAGGTCGTTTTCGGCAAACTAGCCGATAGACACATATTAACTTTCCATCAAGGATTCATTGTTTTGACACTTCAGGATCTTCTGATTTTAATGTTCTTTTGTCAGAATCCTTGTCAGACCTGACTTTGCTCTACGATCTTGTTGACGTAGTAGAGTGGCAATGTGACAGTCCGAAAACCCGATCTATCTTCAAACCCGAGTCTGGTGCCGTCAAAACATTATTTGCTTAACATATTCTTACAACATCAGAGTAAATACTAAATTATTTCAATATAATTTAACCTTCTCCCAAGTACGAAGACCTTTACATAGCTACCTCAAATAATAACATTACAACATTAATATAATATTGTAACACGACATAAACAATCAGCTAATTTAATTCTATTGCCTTCACATGCACTATCTCTTATCGTTTTCTGATCTTTCTGATCCTTCTGCTGTAGCTGCAAAATTTTTAAAATTTGCAAGGGTGAGAATTTAATTGCCCAGCAAGTATAAGAAGTTGAATAAACATTAATCCTGAATAGAATAATTTATCTGGAAACTTCAACAATTGTACAATAATTGTGAAGTAGCTCAAACAAATAAGAATAAACTTTTTCCTTTACTTTAAACATCTTTTATGAATAACCATAATTCGAAACTCTTCATCAGTTCAGTTATAACATTTTTCTTCTTTAGCTCTACACGTGAGTGCTACTTTGGATTTAGTACGTTAAGTTCTTTTCGCGTTTCAACATTTTTGAAACTACATATTGAGTAGTGTTCGAGACTTCAATCGTTATCTCTACTAACATTCACATCATTACACGGGGTGCAATCCATAACTACATTTGATTATTGTTGCACGGGGTGCAACATATTTGAACATTTGCCAATTTATTTGCTTTCGCACAATTATCTTACCACAATTAATGATTTATTACAAATCATCTTTTCAACAATACAATTCTAACTAGAATAGCTCGTAATTTAAGTTAGGCCGAATCAAATGGCGACTAACTCTTTTTTTTTATAAATCATTTCACACAATAGGATAAATTTCATAACAAATGAAATTTCACAGTGAAACATATAATTTTTGCAGTTCAATGAAGCATGAACAATGTGTACCAATACTAAAGGATTTGCATAAATTTAGAATTTACACAATATACAACATTGTGTAATTTAGAATTTCAATACATTCATAGAAATATATTTGAAAGGAATTAGAAGACTTGCACAATAGGAAGTTGTGTAAGTTAGACAACTTGCCTTCCACGTCGTTTAAACTTTTAAGATAATATCTTGCCACTTGGTAGCCTACATGTATACACTGTTGGCTTACTTAGTAATATAACATTTACTTTATGAATTTCTGTGAGTTTACATTCTATTTTCACAATTCAAGATACTAACTATCTACTTCTAGGCTTATCATGTATCACATAGGATATGTGATTTGTCCTTAATGACATTAACCACATATATTCATGTACTAGGCTCATACCTTAGCATAACACATGTTCACAGTTTAGTACACGTAGCATTCTTCACATAATTAGCTCATATACCTCCTAGAACATGCTCATTTTGGTCTAAACATGATATAATATATTTCCTTGGTTACTATACACTCCAATTAACATATTAAGGCATGCCAAAACATTTCCAAGCCTAAATTCCACTTTTACAACATAGCTCAAAAATAGAAAATGTGATTTTTGAGGGTACTTTGTAGATTTTTATAATTTTCTACCATGCTCCATTAGCTATCCAATCTAGACAGAGATTTAGACCACACTACAACCTATTTTATTCCTCCTTTGGTTATAGGAAAACCTACCTTTAAGGCATTCAAATTAGGGGCTCAAAGTGTACGGTTAGAGCTGCTGCAACTACTATAGTGCAACAGTTTTAATGAATTTCCAGCCCACTTTGGAGATTTTTATGAATTTTTGTAGTTGCCTTCTCAGTTTAAAATTTGTGCAGCCTTTTAGACCCTATAGCAAGGTATTTTATTCATAGGTTAGGTTCTCAAGAAAGCCATCTAAGCTTCTTAAAATTGGTGTCCAAACTAGGTTGTTCACCATAGTTTTTAGCATACTAACTTTGGTCAATTCTCGCCAATTTCATTTCTGGCCACTTGGGCTCATTCCAACACTTGAGTTAGTACTAGTTAAGACTAACTTTAGCATTCCCTTGACTTTTATATGCATGGATTTGGTTTTTACCCTTTAAACCTAGCTTTTTCAAGCTTTTACATACCAATTTCTCATGTTCTTGTATACGTTAGCATTCCAACACTTGGAATAGCCTAGAATACCTCTAACTCAGTTGTCTAAGGTGTTAAAACTGATCTTTAAGAAAAATGGCAAAATTCTAAAATTTCACACTTAGAAAATCTGCATAAACTGCAGTTTGCATAATTTTACTAGCTAGTTTAGTGATTTTTATGAATTTCTTAGTTAAGCTCTTGGCTCAACCACTTGGCCCTACTTCTACACCATACATCAAGGTATTTTAATCAAGATTTAGGTTTTTGGATCATGCCCATTAAGCTTCCCATAACAGGGCACACATTTGGCAATTTTCTCACTTTTTCACCAAAACCAATTTTTATACTATTCCAATTTTTTCTAGTTTTGGCTACTAGGATAGTCTAGGCATGTGTATTTAGGTTACTTAAGGATACCTTTACCATCATATCACTGTACTTAGTTATCTAGCCACTTTTGACCTATCAAAGCCAACTTTTATACTTAAACATAGGTTTTAAATCGACTTTTTACTAGTTTTGGTTTTAGTAAAGTTTGGGAACCATTACTAGCACCCATTATGAATTTTATATGTGATCATTAGAGTCCTTAATGGTCAGGTATTAAGAACTTCTCAAAACAGTCCATTTTGGGGTTTAAAACATGATTTTCAACAAGTCTCACACTCAAAACATTTTAAACTTGGCTTAGCTAGCTTTTGTAGCTTTCTTAGGTTCTATTATAGCTATTGAGACATGTCTCTAAGGTTCAGATAATTCATCTCTTTTTATAAGTGTTAGATGGCCTTATAGAGCTTACTTCATAAGAATTTGAGCTACACATATGCTAGGCCTTAAGTGAGTTAAGGAGCACCTTTTAAATGATATATATGGACAATGTAAGTACTCTTTACTGATTTATAACATCAGTAGCTAAAATTGGCCATAACAGCCCCTTATAGGCACAATTTTGGCTACTAAATCCCAAACAGTCCACAATAGAACACATAGGGAATAAACAATCCTACAAACCTTAAATCACCATGAACACTTATTACCACACTCACTAGCATGTTTGAAAACTTAGCTCAATTTATTCATATGAAAACAGCTCTTACCTAGGCTTTACAAGCATTAATTAGCACCATGTCACCAAAATAGTCCCAAGCATTCAACTATATGCATTATCACAACATGATCCTATTATACATTATATGTTCATGGTTTAAAACTCCTAGATGCAAGGCCTCTAGCTTTAGTTCAAAACAGCCCATAATAGGCTTTAAGATTTAAAACATGAACTAGTAATACAACTAATCAAGTCATGACTTTGAAACTCAAATGCAGCTATGGACGGAGTTACATGGTACCATAGTAACACTTATGACTCTTTTTGGGATTGCCAAAACAGATAACCACATTATCCCATTAAAACAGATAGCCACACTATCCCACATTATGTACAAAGGTTCCTAAAACAGTGGTTGAGTCTGGCCTATTCAAAACAGGTCTAGACTTGCCCTGTTCTAGGCTCTTTTCAAGCTGAAAACTCAATTAGGTTTTACTCATACAAGCCTCCATGCTTAGGTTCTTTAGACACCATGATATAGCACATGAATCACACTAGAAACAAGGCATAACAGTCATCATTGAGCTCATTAACTCAGTCAAAAAAATTAATTTGTTTTGTTCATAAACAAAGCTACCGTGGTTTGCAAGGGGTTCTAAAACATGTTACACTTAATTATAAAAGCATACTTGAAGCATTAACTTATTAAATAAGCAATTAAACATGATTCCAGACTTTATTTCATAACTAGCATGCTTTTATACTAGAACAACCCTTACTTGGACATTTTATCAAACATGTGGGGTGCAGTCAATATATACACATATAGTACATATCTTCTTAGCTCTTTGACCCCAGCCTTATGGCTTAAAACAACAACCAAAACAGCCTCCTTATATTATCAACATAGCCACAATAATAATCTATAACCAAGCACCATAAACCAACCAATTTACTTCTATAACAGTTAATCGTAGCAACTAAAAGTCAACATAATAGTCCATATAATTTCCAAGCTATCCGACCAATTACAACCCAATTTGCTATTAAAGATGAAGTGGAAAAGGATTGGAAAAAGTCTAAAGTCATTTACCTTGCTAGCTTAGTGATTGGTTTTGCTTTGTTGCTTGATAATTTCCTCCGTTCCAGACGGACTCTCTTTCTCTCCCTCACCGTGAATGTTATGGGTTTGAATACTTAGGAATTGGTGAAGCTAACTGATTTCAAGCAATGTGTTTGGCCTTATATGGCTGAGCAGAACAACTACTATTGCTTCTACTACTGGCTCCCTATTCATTTTCATTATTGCTCTACCCAGCTATATTGCGGCTTCTATAATGGCTTCCTGACATTTCACTCTTTAGCAACCTATTTGCCCCCTTGTATTAGCCCCTAACAGCTTCTGTCCAGCCCCTACTTTATTCCCTATTCAGTCATTCTAAACATTGTAGAAGTCAACTAACCTCCTGACTAACTGCTATCTTGCTAATTGAAACCCAACTCAGTTCCTTTCTAACCCTCCAATGTGGCTGTCGAATTGGGCTTAGAAAAGGGGCTGGTAATGGCTTTATTTTGGGCTTAATGTAATAATCCCATACACTTAAAGAAATTAAAAGGCTTGTAAGCAAACATGAAAAAATTTAATATGGCCCAATATTTAAATGTGGACTCATTACATATCCCTAAACATGAATTTATCTACCACATTTAATTAGGCTAGCAAAATGGTTAGCAAACACTTTATTAAAATGATGGTCCCATGTATTTTAAATATCTCATGGTGATACACACCATTTTTCCTTATTTATCACTAAATAATACTTTTGAATGAAATTAATTATTATATATATATATATAATATAATTATTTTATTGATCACATAGGTAGTTTCATTTCAAGAATGTTTCTCAATTAAGCAAAGTTGGCTTTCCTTTTTATTCTTGATATTTAAATAACATTATAATAAGGTATATTCATTCCCTTCCATTACCGTATCAAACTTGAGATACTTAATTAAATATTAAGTATTACATAACCAATCATATCACAAAAAAAATTAATCCTCTTTTTACACATTTCCTTTATCAAACTAGGTTTTAATATTAATCATTATTTAATCTTTTAATATTTTCCTTAAAAGAAATATTGCTAATATTCGGGATATCACATTCACCCATCCTTCTAAGAATTCGAAATTACAGCATACTTATCTCCGTCCATTCTATTCCTCGAAACTAGGTTTTTAATCAACTTTTAGTTAGTCACTACGGATTACATACCTTACTCTTTTCTCTAGTGAGGATCCCTTTCAACTGTTACTTCTACCCATTCTATTCCAGAATAATGGAATGTCTTTTAGGAATCTTCAATAATTGTTTAAAAAAATGTGAAGTAGTATGAATAACTAGGAAACAAAAAAATTCCTCTTAAGAAAACTTTTCATATCATGCTGAGGGGTCATAAACACCATGAACTCTGTACTAGAATTGACAGTACGGAAACTGCAACCTACGGATACAAACAGATATAAATACTGAATATACCCTATATAGGATGTTTAGCAATCATCAATACTGTAAACATTCTCTGTCAGGCCTGCTTACAATCACAAAGACAGTAAACTACCTCTGCTACTTCTTTAGGGGATCAACCTATCGTACTGCCATGTTGTGCATAACATATTATTTTTATGCGCAAATCGGAATCATATCGTCCGATATCAAGTATCCCCTTTTATCAGGGTTGTTCACCTCAGACTTAGCACAAGATCCGCACCAAAACAATTTGGTTTGGCATAAATTCTTAAAGAACGCTTGAATTCCATAAACCTATTTCAGTATTCATCTAGCTGAATCAAGTAGCTTAGATATATTGTAACAATTTGAACATCAATCGAAATATTTTAGCCAACTCAACTGGGATACTTTTTCATGGTTAAAAAAAATCAAAAATCATTTTATGACGTCATGATACCGTACCGTTTTGACAGTACGTTGAGAATTCTGTCATTTTTTGACTTTGTCATACTACATCATACCATAGTGGGCTGACGATCCTTAGATCACATCTAACACTAGGTTAATCTGCATTGATGACATCATCATCTGTCATTCTACACCAGGTTCCATGATGCATTGACGACTATTTAAGAATACATTTTGATATTTTAAATCATTTTTGTCTAGTCGAAACAAATAGCGTAGACTCTTCTTTAAATAGTTCAAAACCATTGAAAAATTATTTTTGGTGTTATCATGCCGCAAAAGTTAACGATGTGATAATGGCTCGAAGTCCATCTCCACACCCTTGTCACCATGTATGGAGGATAGCAAAAATTTCATTTTTATTTTTAAAGGCACATCAGTGTGAATTTAGCTTGATGTCAAAAATTTCGAAGTCTAGCATAGCTAGAAGATTTGGAATACCTATGCCTCCACCATCAACCTTAATTTTTCTAATGATCCATTGCTTAATAATTCTATCTATTTCTATCATCCTTAAATTTCACTATACTAAAAATCCTTAATTCTTCATGCACAACTTTTCTATACCCCAATATAGTTCATTAAACATACCACACGTTATGAGTTCAGGAACTTACCATAATCATATGGGTTTAGGAACTTATCCTAGTCAGACCAAAATCGTCCATTCGCTGAGGGGTTCCACCATACGATTAGGAGTCATGAACTTACCATACGTATGAGTTTAAAGAACTCGCACCTAATCTTAATATTCTATAACTATCAAATATAAATATGAGAAAAGAATCACCTTCTCGTCATACGTATAGTGATAGCGCGATACCAACATTTCAATGATTTGTCAATATAGGAAGCTAAGTGGTTGTCGAACCAACTCGACCACTAATCAATATAGGAAGCTGAGCGGTTGTTAAACTATGGACAAATCTCGTCCCATACCAGGATTTGTTCAACTCAACCACTATATTAATATAGGAAGCTAAGCGGTTTTCAATCCAAGCATAAATTCCCGTCCCATACCAGTAATCGTACAACTCAGCCACTAATATGAGTACTCAATTGAAATCTCACATAATTCTAACTTTCCCTTTCCTCAATACGAATTTCATTTAATCCGTATCTCAACATTAATTACTCTTTCATGAGCTTATATAGTATAATTTCATAATACAACTTTTGTACAACAATTCTTCTATAAAATCTTCAATCCTTCGATTGATCATCTATCATTCCATGTCTTAATCAGATCACGTTGTGATCCTTCTTATAATCGTGTTATATTACGATTGTTTTCTATTCTAGGATCGTTTTGTTTTACGATCTTCTTATCATTCACTTTAATCATATATTATGATTTTATTTAAGCTTTTCATCTTTACTACTAGAGTCAGGTAACTCCAGATTCTTGTCTTTTATGACTCTACGAGATTCTTCTTTGAATCTTTTCATATATATCTAACCTCATTCTTTATGAATTTTTCTAAATTCATTTATATTCTAACTTATTTGATTCATTTCATATTGCTTAAACTTTTATTCAAGTTCATTTACTTCTCGTCATTTCTATCATCCTTTACTACGGTTATAGCCTAAAGTACCCTTACCTAAGGTTTATAACTTACAGCTCTGATACCAACTGTGACAGCCCGAAAACCCGATCTATCTTCAAACCCGAGTTCGGTGCTGTCAAAACATTACTTACTTAACATATTCTTACAACATCAGAGTAAATACTAAATTATTTCAATATAATTTAACCTTCTCCCAGGTACGAAGACCTTTACATAGCTACCTCAAATAATAACATTACAACATTAATATAATATTGTAACACGACATAAACAATCAGCTAATTTAATTCTATTGCCTTCACATGCACTATCTCTTATCGTTTTCTGATCTTTCTGATCCTTCTGCTGTAGCTGCAAAATTTTTAAAATTTGCAAGGGTGAGCATTTAATTGCCCAGCAAGTATAAGAAGTTGAATAAACATTAATCCTGAATAGAATAATTTATCTGGAAACTTCAACAATTGTACAATAATTGTGAAGTAGCTCAAACAAATAAGAATAAACTTTTTCCTTTACTTTAAACATCTTTTATGAATAACCATAATTCGAAACTCTTCATCAGTTCAGTTATAACATTTTTCTTCTTTAGCTCTACACGTGAGTGCTACTTTGGATTTAGTACGTTAAGTTCTTTTCGCGTTTCAACATTTTTGAAACTACATATTGAGTAGTGTTCGAGACTTCAATCGTTATCTCTACTAACATTCACATCATTACACGGGGTGCAATCCATAAATACACTTGATCATTGTAGCACGGGGTGCAACATATTTGAACATTTGCCAATGTATTTGCTTTCGCACAATTATCTTACCACAATTAATGATTTATTACAAATCATCTTTTCAACAATACAATTCTAACTAGAATAGCTCGTAATTTAAGTTAGGCCGAATCAAATGGCGACTAACTCTTTTTTTTATAAATCATTTCACACAATAGGATAAATTTCATAACAAATGAAATTTCACAGTGAAACATATAATTTTTGCAGTTCAATGAAGCATGAACAATTTGTACCAATACTAAAGGATTTGCATAAATTTAGAATTTACACAATATACAACATTGTGTAATTTAGAATTTCAATACATTCATAGAAATATATTCGAAAGGAATTAGACGACTTGTACAATAGGAAGTTGTGTAAGGTAGGAAACTTGCCTTCCACGTCGTTTAAACTTTTAAGATAATATCTTGCCACTTGGTAGCCTACATGTATACAGTGTTGGCTTACTTAGTAATATAACATTTACTTTATGAATTTCTGTGAGTTTATATGCTATTTTCACAATTCAAGATACTAACTATCTACTGCTAGGCTTATCATGTATCACATAGGATATGTGATTTGTCCTTAATGACATTAACCACATATATTCATGTACTAGGCTCATACCTTAGCATAACACATGTTCACAGTTTAGTACACGTAGCATTCTTCACATAATTAGCTCATATACCTCCTAGAACATGCTCATTTTGGTCTAAACATGATATAATATAGTTCCTTGGTTACTATACACTCCAATTAACATATTAAGGCATGCCAAAATATTTCCAAGCCTAAATTCCACTTTTACAACATAGCTCAAAAATAGAAAATGTGATTTTTGAGGGTACTTTGTAGATTTTTATAATTTTCTACCATGCTCCATTAGCTATCCAATCTAGACAGAGATTTAGACCACACTACAACGTATTTTATTTCTCCTTTGGTTATAGGAAAACCTACCTTTAAGGCATTCAAATTAGGGGCTCAAAGTGTACGGTTAGAGCTGCTGCAACTACTATAGTGCAACAGTTTTAATGAATTTCCAGCCCACTTTGGAGATTTTTATGAATTTTTGTATTTGCCTTCTCAGTTTCAAATTTATGCAGCCTTTTAGACCCTGTAGCAAGGTATTTTATTCATAGGTTAGGTTCTCAAGAAAGCCATCTAAGCTTCTTAAAATTGGTGTCCAAACTAGGTTGTTCACCATAGTTTTTAGCATACTAACTTTGGTCAATTCTCACCAATTTCATTTCTGGCCACTTGGGCTCATTCCAACACTTGAGTTAGTACTAGTTAAGACTAACTTTAGCATTCCCTTGACTTTTATATGCATGGATTTGGTTTTTACCCTTTAAACCTAGCTTTTTCAAGCTTTTACATACCAATTTCTCATGTTCTTGTATACGTTAGCATTCCAACACTTGGAATAGCCTAGAATACCTCTAACTCAGTTGTCTAAGGTGTTAAAACTGATCTTTAAGAAAAATGGCAAAATTCTAAAATTTCACACTTAGAAAATCTGCATAAACTGCAGTTTGCATGATTTTACTAGCTAGTTTAGTGATTTTTATGAATTTCTTAGTTAAGCTCTTGGCTCAACCACTTGGCCTTACTTCTACACCATACATCAAGGTATTTTAATCAAGATTTAGGTTTCTGGATCATGCCCATTAAGCTTCCCATAACAGGGCACACATTTGGCAATTTTCTCACCTTTTCACCAAAACCAATTTTTATACTATTCCAATTTTTTCTAGTTTTGGCTACTAGGATAGTCTAGGCATATGTATTTAGGTTACTTAAGGATACTTTTACCATCATATCACTGTACTTAGTTATCTAGCCTCTTTTGACCTATTAAAGCCAACTTTTATACTTAAACATAGGTTTTAAATTGACTTTTTACTAGTTTTGGTTTTGATAAAGTTTGGGAACCATTACTAGCACCCATTATGAATTTTATATGTGATCATTAGAGTCCTTAATGGTCAGGTATTAAGAACTTCTCAAAACAGTCCATTTTGGGGTTTAAAACATGATTTTCAACAAGTCTCACACTCAAAACATTTTAGACTTGGCTTAGCTAGCTTTTGTAGCTTTCTTAGGTTCTATTATAGCTATTTAGACATGTCTCTAAGGTTCAGATATTTCATCTCTTTTTATAAGTGTTAGATGGCCTTATAGAACTTACTTTATAAGAATTTGAGCTACACATATGCTAGGCCTTAAGTGAGTTAAGGAACACCTTTTAAATGATATATATGGACAATGTAAGTACTCTTTACTGATTTATAACATCAGTAGCTAAAATTGGCCATAACAGCCCCTTATAGGCACAATTTTGGCTATTAAATCCCAAACAGTCCACAATAGAACACATAGGGAATAAACAATCCTACAAACCTTAAATCACCATGAACACTCATTACCACACTCTCTAGCATGTTTGAAAACTTAGCTCAATTTATTCATATCAAAACAGCCCTTACCTAGGCTTTATAAGCATGAATTAGCACCATTTCACCAAAATAGTCCCAAGCATTCAACTATATACATTATCACAACATGAACCTATTATACATTATATGTTCATGGTTTAAAACTCCTAGATGCAAGGCCTATAGCTTTAGTTCAAAACAGCCCATAATAGGCTTTAAGATTTAAAACATGAACTAGTAATACAACCAATCAAGTAATGACTTTGAAACTCAAATGCAGCTATGGACGGAGTTACATGGTACCATAGTAACACTTATGAATCTTTTTGGGATTGCCAAAATAGATAGCCACATTATCCCATTAAAACAGATAGCCACACTATCCCACATTATGTACAAAGGTTCCTAAAACAGTGGTTGAGTCTGGCCTATTCAAAACAGGTCTAGACTTGCCCTGTTCTAGGCTCTTTTCAAGCTGAAAACTCAATTAGGTTTTACTCATACAAGCCTACATGCTTAGGTTCTTTAGACACCATGATATAGCACATGAATCACACTAGAAACAAGGCATAACAGTCATCATTGAGCTCACTAACTCAGTCAAAAAAATTAATTTGTTTTGTTCATAAACAAAGCTACCGTGGTTTGCAAGGGGTTCTAAAACATGTTACACTTAATTATAGAAGCATACTTGAAGCATTAACTTATTAAATAAGCAATTAAACATGAGTCCAGACTTTATTTCATAACTAGCATGCTTTTATACTAGAACAACCCTTACTTGGACATTTTATCAAACATGTGGGGTGCAGTCTATATATACACATATAGTACATATCTTCTTAGCTCTTTGACCCCAGCCTTATGGCTTAAAACAACAACCAAAACAGCCTCCTTATATTATCAACATAGCCACAATAATAATCTATAACCAAGCCCCATAAACCAACCAATTTACTTCTATAACAGTTAATCGTAGTAACTAAAAGTCAACATAACAGTCCATATAATTTCCAAGCTATCCGACCAATTACAACCCAATTTGCTATTAAAGATGAAGTGGAAAAGGATTGAAAAAAGTCTAAAGTCATTTACCTTGCTAGCTTAGTGATTGGTTTTGCTTTGTTGCTTGATAATTTCCTCCGTTCCAGACGGACTCTCTTTCTCTCCCTCACCGTGAATGTTATGGCTTTGAATACTCAGGAATTAGTGAAGCTAACTGATTTCAAGCAATGTATTTGGCCTTATATGGCTGGGCAGAACAGCTACTATTGTTTCTACTGCTGGCTCCCTATTCATCTTCATCATTGCTCTACCCAACTATATTGTGGCTTCTATAATGGCTTCCTGACAGTTCACTCTTTAGCAACCTATTTGCCCCCTCGTATTGGCCCATAACAACTTCTGTCCAGCCCCTACTTTATCCCCTATTCAGTCATTCTAAACATTGTAGAAGTCAACTAACCTCCTGACTAACTGCTATCTTGTTAATTGAAACCCAACTCAATTCATTTCTAACCCCCCCCCCCAAATGTGGCTGCCGAATTGGGCTTAGAAAAGGGGCTGGTAATGGCTTTATTTTGGGCTCAATGTAATAATCCCATACACTTAAAGAAATTAAAAGGCTTGTAATCAAACATGAAAAAATTTAATATGGCCCAATATTTAAATGTGGACTCATTACATATCCCTACACATGAATTTATCTACCACATTTAATTAGGCTAGCAAAATGGTTAGCAAATACTTTATTAAAATGATGGTCCCATGTATTTTAAATATCTCATGGTGATACACACCATTTTTCCTTATTTATCACTAAATAATACTTTTGAATGAAATTAATTATTATTATATATATATATATATAATATATAATTATTTCATTGATCACATAGGTAACTCATTTCAAGAATGTTTCTCAATTAAGCAAAGTTGGCTTTCCTTTTTATTCTTGATATTTAAATATCATTATAATAAGGTATATTCATTCCCTTCCATTACCGTATCAAACTTGAGATACTTAATTAAATATTAAGTATTACATAACCAATCATATCACAAAAAAAAAATTAATCCTCTTTCTACACATTTCCTTTATCAAACTAGGTTTTAATATTAATCATTATTTAATCGTTTAATATTTCCCTTAAAAGAAATATTGCTAATATTCGGGATATCACAGGCAAGAATCGTAGTGTTAAGCTCTACGATTTTCCTCAACTGTCTGCTCTATGAATGAGTGCATTTCAAACCTTGGGCAGATTCAACAACTTTATGATGTTGGAGACAGCTTTACGATCTTGTTGTCACTTTGAAGCTTCTAGATGTAAGTTGTTGTTCTACAATCTCTAAGTGACTCTGTGACATGACTTATCCTTTATGATTGAGCATAATACTTTTATGAGTTATCCTCCATTTGCTCAGATGATCTCATCTTTATAACTTGCATAAGAGCTTGAGGATTAACTTTAACTATTGTTTCTTTATTCATCCTTATGGTTTAACAATCATTTCTTTCATTCTGATAGTCTTACGATCTTGTAGTTTGCTCTATGATATTTGTTTGATAGGTAGAGAAACTTTACAAATTGATCATTACTCAACAACCCTTTGTCTTGTTGAACGATCCTTAAGTTTCTTCAGCGATTGTTTGAACTGCTCTACGTTCAGTTTTTGCTTATCTATCCTTTAAACACTTTACGACCTGATCTGTGTTTTGTGGTCTGAGGTGATCTTTAGTAGCATAACCTCTGAGATGTACTTCTTTATGGTTGTAAAGGAAGACTTTATTAGCTTTGATTTGTTCTGCTATCTTGGTTATCTTATTTCGATTCTTTGAATTCAGCCAAGGATGCTTGGTGAGTTCATCGGGACATTCCATTAGCAACGCTCCCAAGTCAACCATCATGTCAGATCTGATCTTGCTCTACGAACATGGGAGATTGTAGGGTTCGCTCTATGTTCTAAAAGTATCTTTATAATAAGGCTCGAACTCTATGTCTAAACTCTTCTATCAACTTTAGGAAGATTTGCTTTACGTTTTCATAGCTGACTCTACGGTTGAACTTAACCCTCAGCTCTATGAAGATCTGCTTTACGATTCTAGAGCTAACTTTACGATTTTTCTTCTACTAAACGATCTCAGAGTTGCTTTACAATATGACTTATACTTTGCGATTCTTTGAAGCACTCTACGTTCAGTCTGTGTCTTACGAGTTTTGTTTTGCTTTACGATCTTGTTCACTGTACGATAAGTGCAAATTCTCTGCAATTCTTCTGATGTTTAACGAGCAATAGTTGACTCTGCGATATATATTGACTTTACGAACTGGCATAGTAACTTTACGATCATATAATTCCTAATGACTGTACATCAGATTTATTCAGAAGATCAACCTAACATTCTTGATCTTTTTAATCTAAGTCCTTATACATGTATTTCATTGAAGGACTTTACAATACAAGTTTATACAAATATACACTGATGATTTTGTACTTTGAATACTTAGATTACTCTGTTTATAATTTTTACATTATGAACATACAGAGTAACTCTACGATAAGATCAACCTGACATTCTTGATCTTTATAGTCTAAGTCCTTGTACATGTATTTCTTTTATAAAGACTTTACAACTTTTAGACCCAATATCTTATTTCATTCATCAGACTATATTCAATAACAGATATGCACTTCAGTATCCAGCATTTAATAATACAAATAAATTTGCACTCATCACATTCATTTGCCACATGGTCATATATCCACATATAGTCACATAGACATGTAAGCACATAATCAGATAGTTCACATAAGTCAATATGATCACATAGACATATAAGCATATAATCACTTAGCTAATCAAGCACATAAGCGCGTAGCTACATTAGCACATGAACAGGTAATCACATTTTGCACATAAACACTCAACAACATAATTGCATTCACATAACAACATTTGTCATCATCAAATTAAACAAGCTTCAATAAATTATATTAATTTAAAGTTTAAAAATATTTATATTACCATTCAGGCTTTAATAATAATCTTATAAATTGAAACAAAATGACATGACACAAAAACATAACCTTATAACTTATTTAAAAAACCTAATTGACATTCTATTTTATTTTAATTCTTGTGTTTTGAAAAGAGTAACACGATTAGAAAAAGAGTGTTGATATATGCAAACCCTAAATTGATAGTTATACACTTAAATATATTATAGAGACTCTATTATCCTTAATATATATAAAATTAAGTGATTATCCACTGTAGTTAATTGATCCATCTAATACAAAAGATTTTATTTTGACTTGAATCAATTTACATATTTAAATTTCAAAGAAAATATAAATTATTTAGTTTAAACTTTTAGATACTGAAATTATTTATAAAAAAAAAATTTAAATTAAAAATGACAAGTGATAAATATGTTAATTGACTTATCATTAATTAAGGGTAATATAAACTCTTTAATAGATAAGAGTGTGCAACAATTAGGGACGGATCCACAGTACAGCTGCCTACACCGGGATTTTGAGAAAATAAATAAATTTTTACGCATAATTATAATACATATACATTTAGTGATTTAAATAAAATAGATATTTGGAAAAGAAAAATCATTTTAGTACCAAAGTATAGTTTATTACTATACTTGTTTTAAAACTTGAGATATATTTCTGGTCTTTGAAGTGAATTTACGTATTTCTAAATTTTTAAATTGATTTTATTTTATTTAAGTTTCGCAAGTAACAAATATTATGATTACTAGTTTTTTTAGTCAATAATAGTATTTATATTTGTTTAATTACAATTAAATAAGCTCATAGTCATTTATAATTTTAGAATTTTGTAAATTGACTTCAAAACGATTTTTTTTAAGAACCTATTCTATTTCAATATACATCTCATCCTATGGGCTAGGAGGGAACTTTGTGATGGGGTTAAGAGGGAAACTAAGGAGAATTTTTTTTAAAAAACTTACCTTCCTGAAATTTTCTGCTAAGGGGTAGACTTGAACATGTGACTTCGACATGTTAACTGTACCTCTAATTTTAAATTTTAGAATTTTACAAATTATCTTGAAAAAGTAAATATATCTTTAGTTTGAAATGTACTCGCATATCATTGTAAAACGAATTTATTTTCTTATTTAACCAATGTTTTCATGCATCAATTTATAAAATTCTATCTTTGGCGATGACTTATTTTAAGATATAAAGTCTTGAGTTGTGGATGTTATTATATTATTTTATATTTATGTAATTTTGCAATATAAATATATATTACATTTTTTATTTTGTATTTAAAAAATTAATTGTTGCCTACCCTGTACTCGAATCCTGGATCCACCACGGGCAACAATCAATATAAAATATGCATATATCATTATCCTTTGAAAATAATAATTTTTTTCTTCGTCTTTTGGTACTAGTAGCATTACTAATTAGTAATCATCAATATTTTATAGAGTATATTTAATAAAGGTTATTTATCATTCATTTAAGTATAAAATTTAATATTACACTTTAATTCTCAAATGTTTCAACCTTTTTAACTTACTCCAAAAATTATATAACACTCCATCCGTTACACATAAAAATCTCATCTGTAAAATTCGAAAATAATAAGAATGTATTTTATTTTATGTGTACTATTTAAAAATAATAAGTCGTTAATTTAATAAAAATAAAATAATAATAAAATTAGAATGATAAATTTAAAAATATCGTGTTATTATATATTATTATTAAAAAAACCCTCTTTTTATGAAAGAAAAAAAATTGAGACTACTGACGGAGTATAGAGAATATTTATGCTTTTGATCAAATCTAGTTTATTTAAAGTAAATAAAAGATCTTTTTCCTTATTGTTATAAGCTGAATAATTGCTATAAAAAATGAAATATTTAATGTGAGTCTAGCTGAAACAAATAGCTTAGACTTCTTCTTAGATAGTTCAGATATTTTAGAATCAAAGATTTAATGTAATTCAAATATGGTTAGAAATTTTTGCAACAAACTAGAATACTTAAGGTAATAGAAAGAATTTGCATATAAACGTCGAATTGTACAAGTTAGGGAACTTATACAAGCATACAAATATAAATAACTTGCTCAAACATAAACAAGTTAGGGATACTTGCGTAATCATAAATTCCTTGCATAACGTAAATGCATAGTTTAATTAGGATACTTGCATAGATAAAGATTTCTTTTGTAACATTTTGTAATGTAATAAACTGCATTATAATACGAATGAGATTTAGATACTTGCTTATAGCTTCTTGTGTACTTTATAAAAATAAAGCATGAGGTTTAAGAAACTTGCACAATATTAAAACAAATTTCGGGATATTTGCTTAAACGTATACCTATTTGCACCAAATATAAGTAGTGCAAAGGGTAGAGATACTTACCTCGATTGGAGATTATCCTTAAAATTAACTTGACTTCTTTTCACAAACCCTACACAATTATGTTTACATATACACCTTTTAGGTAACTAATTATGTCACAAAACATGCATGCATACATATTAATCATGATTATTAGTTATATTTGCTATAATCTTTTATTCTTATTTTAAAACTAATCTCAATTTCTTTAGAAACTTTATTTATTCTAACCTTTTTATGCTACTTCGATAGTTCATAAGTCAAATCATGTTATCGCCTTATACGCAAATACTTACTTCGTTAGTAATTTAGCTTCGCATTTAACCTCGCGAATAATTCGCATTTTCGCTTTATCTATATATTAAATATATATAGTATTATATAAATCTTCGTTCAAAATCTCCGTTTCGATCTTCGGAAACCTTCATACTATCTATTTCATGACCATTATAATTTTAAACGGTGTCATGCATTTTGTTTTGCTACATAATCATTTTACATGCCAATTCCGACTTACGTTTGCGTAAATATATAAACTTATATTCTCATTACATTTTTATTGCATTCTATATGCCCAAAATGAATTTTCGTGGCATAAAGTTACTATATACTAATTATACTTTCTTCTTGGTACTTTATTAGGCTTTATGTTGCTTAAATTTTAGCTCAAAAGCGATCCAGAATGACGAATGCCAAAACAGCCAATGGCGGCTAAATTCGGCGTCGCCCGGCTAACTAGTCCTAACATGCTCGTTCGCCCATTTTGCTATTTTATAACTTATAAACCAGTAGTCCTATTACGATGAATTTTGGATATGTTGTAGGTGGTATATCCACCTATTATAAAAAATAGATTACCAACTGCACGTTTTGGACAATTTAAACCGACCAACTGAAGAGCCAAACCAGCCTAATTGGCCAACTGCAGAGCAGCCAGTGCAGGCATGCCTACTGCTGCTACTGTTTTGCTGCCCTGCTGCTGCCCTTAACGAAACAGCCGTTTTGCACAATTTTCATTCCTTGCTCGCTCAACAAATTACTCCCATTTTAAAATATGTTATTCGTAACCACCCAACTCGGGTTCGCTAGGTAGCCTTGACAGTGCGTCAAAAATAACCGCGCGCACTAATTTTTAAGTTTTCCTTTTTCATTTAAAACGCGTTCCATCGTG
Source organism: Aralia elata (assembly GCA_034770075.1). NCBI lineage: Eukaryota > Viridiplantae > Streptophyta > Magnoliopsida > Apiales > Araliaceae > Aralia > Aralia elata. The sequence goes on from CM068379.1 coordinate 53,498,671, forward strand.
GTTTAATTCAACGAGGCTTCTGAATTAACTTTAATTAGGAATATATAAACCTAACTTGGGTCTCGGCTTCGCTTAATTATGGGTTTTTAGCCAAAATGGCTCTTTTAGGCCATTACACGAACATATCACGTGCGATAATTTTGTGGACTGATTTCTAAGGATTGAGTTTATGTTTTCATTCCATTTTTACTATCCTTATTACTCCGCACAACCACACTAATCTTCATGGCTCTAATATCAGTCCATAAGTAACAATCACAATTAATATCATACATGAACATATATTTACAAACTAACGGTGACACCCCCAAATTCAGGTACCAATACCTCGAATCTGGTGCTCACGATAAAGTACATCCATACACCTTTAAACAATATAAATCAACTAATGCGGAATAAATAAACATATGTTGTTCATTACAAAAGGTTTACTACGGTCCTAAAGTCTACAACCTTAAATAAATACATCGCAGAATACTTAATAATACAAAATAATTCCACGATTACATAATGGGATAGTGTATATAACTATTCCTTAAGCTTTCCTTTACCTTTGTCCTTATTGGAACTCTCCGTCTTAACTGCAATAGGTTCATGATATAGCAAGGGTGAGCAACTACTTTGCTCAATAAGTTTAAAATGAATAAAGAAGATATATCATGAATGAATAAGAATAATAGCCGCATAGATCAACAAATTATGAACATTGATGAAGTAGCTGAAATGATATAATCAAAGTTCAAATGAAACGATGAATATTAATTAGACCATGAACTTGGATTAGAAGTCAATCATCTTTGACCCTTTTAAACCGGCCCCTGCCAGTAGTACTCGAGGGGATCAACCTCTCGTACCCCATGTATATGCATAATATTAAATCCTGACTGTATAGTATAGCCAACACCTATACTCCCCCATTAAGGGTTGCTCTCTCAGTCCAAGAATCCATACCAATAATCGGTTTGGATAGCTTTTATAAACTTTAACATGCAAACGTCTAGCCGAAAGCAAATGGTGTAGATTATTCCTTAAACAGTTCACGTACGAAGAACTTAAACATTTCACAGTTCAATAATAGAACATGAACTCAAATGCACAAGGTGCGAATATCAATAATTACCTTTGATGTGGAGCAATTGCTAATAATTAATCCATTAAATGATAATCATAAGAAACTTGCATAATCAATGAAAGTTGTACGGTTGAGAAAACCTGCCCAATATTAAATTGAGTTAGGGTAAGGAAACTTGCCCAACACAAGGGTTAGACAAGGGTTAGGAAACTTGCATAATCATAAGAAACTCGCACAATATAAAAGTGTACGGGTTAGGAAACTTGTATAACATATACCTGTTTGCACGAAATAAAAGTAGTGCATAAGGTTTAGAAACTTGCCTGGTGCGCCTGCTACAATATTACAACACACGCTCATTAATATCCTGCACAATTAAGTACATATTCACATAACAAATAGTCACATACTAGATATCAAATAATGGTTTATACTACTCTATAATGTTTTATTCTTATTAGAAACATAATACTAAACAAGATTATACACACTAGTTACGGCGTTACGACGCTTGCACGTCTGTACGCCAACCTTGCCTATTCGAATGCCTAAGCGACACGCATTTGTGTACGCTTAACACGCCCATTCGATTTATCTAATACTCATTAGTTAATGAGGAGTATCATTATAATTCATAACATTCATATTTTAGAACTTAGAACAATATTTTACATTGTCTGGATCATTACATGTGCTTACGCGAATGCCCAACACCCTTCGATTGCCCCCAATTACACATCAGTCCTATAAATGGCTAATTTAGGTCATGCTACAAACCTCAAATTGAAAAACCTAAATAACAAAAGTTGTAGGTCTACTCTTTCTCGTTTCCGATCATCCTGAATCACCACAATCTGAATTCGTGTGAGAACGTTATGCCTATTTTACTACAGGAGGTCAAAACAGTCTACTCAGGCACGTCTGCACCTGAAACGTGTCCGGCGCAACTGCGCCATTCATACAGCCCAAAATATGCAGTTGTTCTGCAGTCGCGAAAATCTGACCTCCTCTCACTCCGATCTTCATATCTCCTTCTATACACGTTCAAATTGGTCCATTTCGGACTCTATAGACTCCTAACTCATGGGGCTGCAACTTATCAAAAATTCAGAGCTACCCATTAATATTAACATGGCCAAATCTTAGGCCAAAGTACTAAGTTCATGCTCTATTTTAGGTGTTCTAAGTGTTCTTCACTAAAATCATCACCAAATCTTTGTTTTAACACTTTTTTACTCCATTCCAACTAGGTTAGCTTCGTAACCCATGGAACTACAATACCATAACAACAAATAAATTAAACAAACACGGAATCATAGCTTTACAGTCCTCTAAAATGGTCTGAATGTCCAAAGTCTATGTTTTGTCCATTGTTCTTGCTCTATTAAGTCAAGGTACGGATTTGTTCCATTTTTGTTCCGCTTTGATATTATTAATTGCTTATATAGTCTCTTAACAACATATGTAAATAACCACAAATAAATAACTACAACAAGAAATCGTTCAAAAATAATCCACGAGCTCAAGAGCTCTAAAAATATAAAACTTAAAAAATCTTTATCAAAATCCATGGAAATGAGTTTTGGATGAAAGATTACCTCTGCAAATCCGTTATAGAGGGTAGAAAGGCTTGCTAGGGTTTGCTAGAGCTGCTAGAAGCTCTTCTTCTCCGGCGACTCTCTTCTCCTTCCTCCTTCCTTCCGATGGCCTGCAACTCTCTCTCTCTCTTCTGTTTTTTGCAGATGGAATGGGAGAGAAGGAATGGATTGGGAGAAGTGGAGGGGCTTCGGGAGGAATGAAATGGAATGAGGAAGGAGAATGTTTGCTATTTTGCTTCTCCATGCCCATTGTGTTTAACACAAGGGTCAACATGCCGACAACTCCTTCATCTCTCAATTCTAATTGGTCCAAAAGTTTAGGTTGGTTTCCTCTTTGAGTAACAAGCCAAAATAAATACCCGAATACACAAAATTTTATCCGAATACTCCCACTTTTGTACCAAATCTGGTAAATAACTCCACCCAAAATTAAAATGGGTACTCCCATAAATTATTGGGACGCATAAAAATATTTATTATGGGATTTTTTTATTTATTCGGAACACCCATATTATACATTTCGGATATAAATTAAATCACTAACGAGCTCAAATAAATATTTCAGCGCTTGGAAAAATTATCACTTCGCTCACACATATTAGTGAAATTTATTAAAATCGAAAAAGACACAAATATTATGGCATGAATAGTGGCTCGAAAAACGTGCTCTGTGAATAGTGATTTAGCGACGCTGCGCGAAATCAATTATTCACTTAAACAAAACTATAACACGTAAAATTTCAAGCATTCGCATAATCCAGGTTGTCACACAACCTTTAAATATGCAGCACAAAAATAATATTAATAAAATATAATACATTCATTAATATTCAAAAATTCGAATTACAAGGCAAATCCAGAATCCCCGGTCGTTACATCTTCCCCCCTTATAAGAATTTTGTCCCCAGAATTACCATCTAGGTACGAAAAACTTAACATGAGTTCACTCAAAAAGATGTTCATCTTCTCTTCTAGTTCCCACGTAGCTTCTTCAGCCGTGTGGTTCCTCCAAAGGACTTTAACCGAATGAATGACCTTGTTTTCTTAACGTCTGTTCCTTCCTATCTAATATTTGGATATGAATCTCTTCATACGACAAGTCTCGCTTAACTTGAATTGGTTCATAGGATATCACATGCTTGTAGTCGTAAGGCAGAAACGTGAAACACATTGTGAATATGCTCAAGTTCAGGAGGTAGAGCTACCTCGTACATCACTTCACCTACCCTCTTTAAAACTTCTAAAGGTCCTACGAACCTGGGACTCAATTTTTCCTTCTAACCAAATCTGATCTTCCCCTTCCACGGAGATACTTTCAAAAACACAAAGCTGCCAACTTCAAAGTCTCGCTTCTGACGATGCTAATCAGCATATTTCTTCTGTCGGTCCTTAGCCGCTACCAATCGAGCTCTTATCACCTTGACAACATCCACAGTCTGCTGTACCAATTCAGGTCCCAACAGTCTCCGTTCACCGACTTCGTCCCAACACAAAGGTGTTCGACACTTCCTACCGTATAATGCTTCATATGGCGGCATGCCAATACCTGCATGATAACTGTTATTATAGGCAAACTCCACCAATGGTAGATGATCGTCCCAGCTGCCTTTAAAATTCATCACACATGCTCTAAGCATGTCCTCAAGCGTCTGAATCGTTCGTTCGCTTTGCCCATCCGTTTGAGGGTGATACGCCATACTTAACCTCAATTGAGTTCCCAACCTTTCTTGTAAGCTCTTCCAGAAATTTGGCGTGAAGCGCGGATCTCTGTCAGATACAATAGATACCGGCACTCCATGTCGTGACACAATCTCTGTCACATATAACTTTGCTAGATGCTCCAAATTGTACCTTATCTTGATCGATAAAAAATGTGCAGATTTAGTTAAATAATCCACGATTACCTAAAACGCGTTGTAACCCTTCTGAGTTGGTGGAAGCCCCGTCACAAAATCCATTGTGATATGCTCCCACTTCCACTCCGGAATCTCCAACGGTTGTAGTAGTCCGCCCGGTTTTTGATGTTCTGCTTTTACCCTCTAACATGTAAACATCGCCCAACATATTCCGTGACCTCCCTTGTCATGTTCGGCCACCAGAAGTGCTGACGCAAATCTTGATACATCTTAGTACTACCAGGGTGTATCGAATACCTTGTAGAATGAGCTTCATGCAGAATCTCTTCTCTCAACTCCGGAACTATCGGTATCCAGATCCTTCCTTCAAACCTTAGCAGTCCCGTGCTATCAATTTTGTACTTCAAATCCTCTCCATCTGAGATTCGCTTCCTTATGGTAACACATTCATCATCCTTTTCTTGAGCCTCTTTTATCTTGTCTAATAAAGTCGGACTCGCCTCCACTGCAAACAGTTTCTCATTTGCCTCTTTCGGATACATGACTTCCAACTCTAGTCTTTCCATCTCCTTTATTAGTTCCTCTTGAGCTGTCAGCGTCATCAACTTATCTCTACCCTTCCTACTTAGAGCATTAGCTACTATATTGGCTTTACCGGGATGGTATAGAATCTCATAATTGTAGTCCTTGATTATCTCTAACCATCGCCTCTGCCTAATGTTTAGTTCCTTTTGAGTGAAAATATACTTCAGACTTTTGTGGTCTGTGTATATCTCACACATCTCCCCATACAGATAGTGCCTCCAAATTTTCAGAGCAAACACCATTGTCGCTAGTTCCAGGTCATGAGTCGGATACCCCTTCTCATAGTCCTTTAGCTGTCGTGACGCATACGTAATGACCTTCCCATGCTGCATCAATACGTACCTAAGGCCTTTGTGTGACGCATCACTATACACCACAAATCCCCCTGTATCATCTGGTAGTGATAACACAGATGTTTCACTAAGTTTCTTCTTTAACTCTAAGAAACTCTCCTCGCACTTATCCGTCCATACAAACTTCACAGTTTTCCTTGTCAAATTTGTCAACGGTGTCGCTATCTTTGAAAAGTTCTGAATAAATCTCCGATAGTAACTCGCTAATCCTAAGAAACTTCGGACTTTTGTCGGCGTCTTTGGCTGCTCCCAGTTTATTACTAATTCTACCTTCGCCGGATCCACTAACACACCATCCTTGTCAATTACGTGCCCCAAAAACTGCACCCTTTGTAACCAAATTTCATACTTGGAAAACTTTGCATATAGCTTCTCCCTTCTCAGCGTTTCCAGGGCTATCCTCAAATGCTCGACGTCTTCCTCCTCCGTCTTTGAGTAGACTAGAATGTCATCTATTAAAACGACAACAAATTTATCTAGGTATTGCTTGAACACTCTATTCATCATGTCCATAAATGCTGCTGACGCGTTCGTCAGCCCAAACGACATCACCAAAAACTCAAAGTGTCCATATCGAGTTCTGAATGTTGTCTTCGGTATGTCCTCTTTTCTCACATTCAGCTGGTGATACTCCGTCCTTAAGTTAATCTTCGAAAAATACCTTGCCCCTTTAAGTTGATCGAAAAGATCGTCTATCCTAGGCAACGGGTACTTGTTCTTAATCGTGACTTTGTTTAACTCTCGATAGTCGATACAAAGCCTTAGCGATCCATCTTTCTTCTTTACAAACAGCACTGGTGCTCCTCATGGAGATACAATCGGACGAATATACCCCTTATCTAGCAGCTCCAGCAGTTGAACCATCAGTTCTTTCATCTCTACCGGTGCCATCCTGTATGGTGCCTTTGAGATCGATGCAGTTCCCGGTACTAAATCGATTACAAACTCCACTTCTCTATCCGGCGGCAATCCCGGTAAATCAACTAGGAAAACATCTAGAAATTCCCTTACAACAGGTATTTGACCCATTTCACTCCCTACTCTTTGAGTATCAACCACATGAGTCAGATAACCTATGTAAGCTTTCCTTAGTAATTTCTTCGCTTGCATCATCGTCAGACAACAAGATTGTCTCGGCGATTTACTACCGTAGAATATGACTTTCGACTTATTCGGAGTCTTCAGGTGTATACATTTCTTCTGACAGTCAATCACAGCCCCATGACTAGACAACCAATCCATCCCAAGAATTACATTAATTCTCCTAGTCGTATCGGAATTAAATCTATGCTCAGTTTATACCCGTTTATCTCAGCATAACAATTTATATGGGTGTATTCCACAGGAATAACCTCTTTATTAGCTACTTCCACATTCATTGGATTATCTAATTTTTCACGAGGTAAGTTTAACCGTTTAGCAAATTTATCCGACACAAATGAACAGGTAGCACCCGAATCAAATAATACATATGCACTAATATTATTGATTAAAATAATACCTGACACCACGTCCTTCGATTCCATCGCATCCTGCACTGTCATGTTGAAGGTACGTGCTACTGGTCTGTTTTGCTGTGCTGGTCCTCTGATAGTCAGCTTATTGTTGTTCCCTTGGTTAGCACTGCATGCATCACTCTTCCTCTTTGGGCAATCTTTCTTCTGATGATCTGAAGCGCCATAAGAAAAATAACTTCCTGCCTTCGCCTTTGGGCATTGTGGGGCAAAGTGCCCCGGTTGACCACAGTTGAAACAAACTCCTTTTCCTTTCATGCATTCTCCAAAGTGATTCCTTCCACATTTCTCGCATTTATTGCCTTTCTTTGCATCCCTTCCGGATTTGGTTCCTGACATCTGACTGTCGTTCCATTTTCTCTTATTTGGGTTACTTCCCCCACTGCTACCTTCCTTATGACCATCATGGCTCTTCTTCTTTTTTTGATCTTGGTTGTGCTTTGTCAAAGCTTCATTTCCTCCCTTAGCAATGATTGCTTTCTCAAGTAACGTAGAAAATGTGTTGATCTGCAAAACTGCAACCTTACTATACACCTAAGGCTTCAACAATCTCTTCGCTCGCCTAGCTTCGGTGTCCACCTGATGGGGAGCAAACCTAGCTAACTCGTTAAATTTTGCGGCATACTCCGCAACTGACATGCCTCCTTGATTTAGTTCCAAGAACTTTATCTCCATGCTTGCCTGCGTGCTTGTTGGAAAGTAATTTTCGAAAAACAGGTCCTTGAAACGAGCCCATACAATCGTGCCCTCCCCAGCTCGACCTTTGTTCGCCTTCCACCAGTAATTTGCCTCACCTTTCATCATGAAAGTGGCAAATGACGTCTTCTGTTCTTTGGCCACTCGTGCGACCTCGAAAACTTTCTCTATTTCTTCCACCCTTGTCTGGGCTTCTATCGGATCTGTAGTCCCGTGAAACTCCGGTGGTCCTACCAATTTGAAGTCCTTAAAGTTTGCCATGTGACTCCCTGGTTTATCAACCACAGTGGCTGGTCTGCCATGCATCGCTTCAGCTAATAAGTTCACAAAAGTCCTCATAGGGTCTGCCTGACCCTCCTCGTTATTCACCGACTCTTCCACCCTTGTGTATCGGGGTTGTCTTCTCGGCGGCATTGTCTGTTTAAAAGAAAACCGTCGGCTTTTACTAATAGATTTATGCCCTGTGCAAAAAGTTATTTAAGTCAGCAATTAAGAGTAAAAGCATCTATGAAACACATTTGATTTAAATAAAAACAACTGCATTTATAATCATACACCAATGTTTTAATACAACTTGACTTAACATGTGGCATACTTCTATAAACGTTAAATGACATAGTCTGCCAGTCACTAACTATCCCCTAACAACCAAAAGTGGGGAATAATATCCTTCCACCCCTCTATTAGAAACAAAATTGGGGTTCAACTACTATCCCATGCACGCTACAAGCATAGGGATTTACAACATAAGTAAGCCCCTATTACAACAAAATTGGGACCTACTGCGAACAAAATGCTAAAAATAACACATCACCGTCTGCTGCGGCGAACTGCAACTCTGAGCTCCCGCCGAGCTAGCCTTGTTCCTCAGCTTGCCAATGGAAGTGGCTAAGTCTAACCTAAGGGAAGCAATCTTTGAGGCCAGGGTTGCCAACTGCTCAATAGCCTCATCTTTCTCCAGACGAGTAGTCTCCAGCTGATCCTCTACCTGCTCCGTCTGTCCTACCAAAACCACATTCCTCTCTAAGAGGTCATAAACCATCACACCAAGCTAAACAGAAACCCCACGCCGACCGTGAACTTCTGCCTCTAGCTCGGCAATCCTCTGGTCCTTTTCCTGTAGGTTCTAGGTTAACTCTGCCTTTTCCCCCAAAGTCTGATACACTAATGACCTATACTGCTCCTCTCGGTCCTGGTGATCCTGGTTCAGCTCCTCTAAGTGGGCTACTCGATTCTCGAGCTCCTCATTCTTATTTGTCAGCTCTTCGATGATGTCACTAGCAGTAGTGCCCATGCCATCTGCATACTCAGGTGGCTCATCATCCCTCGCCACGGGATCCTCCTCGGGGTCCTCATCCTCCCCCTCATCGCTTAACAGTCTCAGCACTCCTCCGGTAACTGGCTCCTCCTCAGAACCATACCCGGCCTCAGACTTATCCCTAGTGTCCATCATCTCTGGCTCACTCGGCTGCACCTCCACTAAATGCCCTGCGTCCACATGAATGTCTGTGAACTCCACCCCTCTGGCAGGACTGGACTCTCCCATCTCAGACATCCTACAACCACAGACAGGAACAAACAGACAGTAAGATGTCAGTGTCATAATAAAATATATTCATTGATAAAATGAAATGATATTTTATCATGCACAACTCGGCTCGATGGATTTCCACAATCCACCTCCAGACATAATCACAAAATGAATCTCCTCGATTCATATCCTAACGTACTCAATACGTGTTTAATACTAAGGTTATAACCTAGGTTTCGCATTCCTAAAGTTTATAACCTACATCTTTGATACCAACTTGTGACATGCCCAAATTCAGGTACCAATACCTCGAATCTGGTGCTCACGATAAAGTACATCCATACACCTTTAAACAACATAAATCAACTAATGCGGAATAAATAAACATATGTTGTTCATTACAAAAGGTTTACTACGGTCCCAAGGTCTACAACCTTAAATAAATACATCGCAGAATACTTAATAATACAAAATAATTCCACGATTACATAATGGGATAGTGTATATAACTATTCTTTAAGCTTTCTTTTGCCTTTGTCCTTCTTGGAACTCTCCAGCTTAACTGCAATAGGTTCATGATATAGTAAGGGTGAGCAACTACTTTGCTCAGCAAGTTTAAAATGAATAAAGAAGATATATCATGAATGAATAAGAATAATAGCCGCATAGATCAATAATTTATGAACATTGATGAAGTAGCTGAAATGATATAATCAAAGTTCAAATAAAACGATGAATATTGATTATTTACTGCTGAGTGGTCCAACCAACCATGAACTTGGCCAAAAGAGTCAATCATCCCTGACCCTTTTAAACCGGCCCCTGTCAGTAGTACTCGAGAGGATCAGCCTCTTGTACTCCATGTATATGCATAACATTAAATCCTGACTGTATAGGATAGCCAACACCTATACTCCCCCATTAAGGGTTGCTCTCTCAGTCCAAGAATCCATACCAACAACCGGTTTGGATAGCTTTTATAAACTTTAACATGCAAACGTCCAGCCGAAAGCAAATGGCGTAGACTATTCCTTAAATAGTTCACGTACGAAGAACTTAAACATTTCACAGTTCAATAATAGAACATGAACTCAAATGCACAAGGTGCGAATATCAATAATTACCTTTGATATGGAGTAATTGCTAATAATTAATCCATTAAATGATAACGCGAATTTGAGTTAGGAAAACTTGCAATAAGATGGAAACTTGCAATAAGATAGCATACTTGCTAAATCAATCAATAAACTCGCACAATAAATGAAAGTTGTACGGTTGAGAAAACCTGCCCAATATTAAATTGAGTTAGGGTAAGGAAACTTGCCCAACACAAGGGTTAGACAAGGGTTAGGAAACTTGCATAATCATAAGAAACTCGAACAATATAAAAGTGTACGGGTTAGGAAACTTGCATAACATATACCTGTTTGCACGAAATAAAAGTAGTGCATAAGGTTTAGAAACTTGCCTGGTGCGCGTGCTACAATATTACAACACACGCTCCTTAATATCCTACATTATTAAGTACATATTCACATAACAATTAGTCACATACTAGATACTAAATAATGTTTTATAGTACTCTATAATGTTTCATTCTTATTAGAAACATAATATTAAACAAGATTATACACACTAGTTACGGCGTTACGACGCTTGCACGTCTGTACGCCAACCTTGCCTATCTGAATGCCTAAGCGACACACATTTGTGTACGCTTAACACGCCTATTCGATTTATCTAATACTCATTAGTTAATGAGGAGTATAATTATAATTCATAACATTCAGGTTTTAGAACTTAGAACAACATTTTACATTGTCTGGATCATTACATGTGCTTACGCGCATGCCCGACACCTTCCGATTGCCCCCAATTACACATCAGTCCTATAAATGACCAATTTAGGTCATGCTACAGACCTCAAATTAAAAAACTTAAAGAACGAAAGTTATAGGTCTACTCTTTCTCGTTCCGAATCATCCTTAATCACCCCAATGAAAGTTCGGATGAGAAAGTTATGCCTATTTTACTACAGGAGGTCAAAACAGTCCACTCGGGCACGTCTGCACCTGACACGTGTCCGGCGCAGCTACACCCAATTTGGACTTATGAATGGCGCAGCTGCGCCATTCATACAACCCAAAATATGCAGCTGTTCTGCAGTCGCGAAAATCTGACCTCCTCTCACTCTGATCTTCATATCTCCTTCTATACACGTTCAAATTGGTCCATTTCAGACTCTATGGACTCCTAACTCATTGGGCTACAACATATCAAATATTCAGAGATACCTATTAACATTAACATGGCCAAATCTTAGGTCAAAGTACTAAGTTCATACTCTATTTTAGGTGTTCTAAGTGTTTTTCACTAAAATCATCACCAAATCTTTGTTTTAACACCTTTTTACTTCATTCCAACTGGGTTAGCTTCGTAACCCATGGAACTACAATACCATAACAACAAACAAATTAAAGAAATACAGAATCATAGTTTTACAGTCCTCTAAAATGGTCCGAATGTCCAAAGTCCATGTTTTGTCCATTGTTCTTGCTCCATTAAGCCAAGGTGCGGATTTTTTTTAATTTTGTTCCACTTTGATGTTATTAATGGCTTATATAGTCTCTTAACAACATATATAATCAACCACAAATAAATAACAACAACAAGAAATCGTTCAAAAATCATCCACGAGCTCAAGAGCTCTAAAAATACAAAACTTTAAAAATCTTTATCGAAATCCATGGAAATGAGTTTTGGATGAAAGATTACCTCTGCAAATCCGTGATAGAGGGTAGAAAGGCTTGCTAGGGTTTGGTAAAGCTGCTAGAAGCTCTTCTTCTCCAGCGACTCTCTTCTCCTTCCTCCTTCCTTCCGATGGCCTGCAGCTCTCTCTCTCTCTCTTCTGTTTTCTGTAGATGGAATGGGACAGAAGGAATGGATTGGGAGAAGTGGAGAGGCTTCGGGAAGAATGAAATGGAATGGGGAAGGAGAATGTTTGCTATTTTGCTTCTCCATGCCCATTGTGTTTAGCACAAGGGTCAACATGTCGGCAACTCCCTCATCTCTCAATTCTAATTGGTCCAAAAGTTTAGGTTGGTTTCCTCTTGGAGTAACAAGCCAAAATAAATACCCGAATACACAAAATTTTATCCGAATACTCCCACTTTTGTACCAAATCTGGTAAATAACTCCACCTAAAATTAAAATGGGTACTCCCATAAATTATTGGGACGCATAAAAATAATTATTATGGAATTTTTTCATTTATTCGGAACACCCGTATTATACATTTCAGATATAAATTAAATCACTAACGAGCTCGAATAAATATTCCAACGCTTGGAAAAATTATCACTTCGCTCACACATATTAGTGAAATTTATTAAAATCGAAAAAGACACAAAAATATTATGGCATGAATAGTTACTCGGAAAACGTGCTCTGTGAATAGTGATTTAGCGACGCTATGCGAAATCAATTATTCACTTAAACAAAACTATAACACGTAAAATTTCATGCATTCACATAATTCAGGTTGTCACACAACCTTTAAACATGCAACACAAAAATAATATTAATAAAATATAATACATTCATTAATATTCAAAAATTCGAATTACAAGTCAAATCCAGAATCTCCGGTCGTTACACTAACTAACAAGTTAGTTTACTAACTTTCATTTTTCCAAGCTCCTTTGCAATATACTAACCATGTAAACATGCATTTCCATAGCTAATCAACATAAGGAATTGTTAATTACCAATCTATATATCATCATCTATTTAATTTATCCATACATAATAATTGTTTTATACAACTTCTCTGTTTTTGCAACAAAAAAAAAACTAATTTTTATTTCCTAACCCATTTGCAATATCCAATATATCCTTTCTATGTATCAATTCCCATGACTAAATAACAAGATCATAAGCATTAATAATCTTACCCATCTCTGACTTTGCTATATAAACTAACAGTTTTTGCAAAAACTCCATATAGCTAACTGTTAACATATGTCTTGGCTAAAATTTTAAAAGTTAAGTGATTACCTTCCTTGTATGCTCAATTGATAATAATCTAATGAAATCCTTGGCTTTTTTTTGTATGCTAGATGAATTGCATTTGAACTTTATCTTGGTTTTGAGGTGATGGTATGTTCGGCAAAGTAGGGCAGAGGGGAAGGGAGTAGCTCGGTCAACAGTGGGAAAGGAGGGGAGTGTCGTGGCCTTTATAGGCTCAAAACCCTTTCTTAGCACGAAAATTTCTTGGTCTCCAATCCTTTTTCTTGCCTTGCACATCCATTCCCTTGTCCATCACACTACTTGGTCTCCACGGTTTGAAACTAAATTATGCCAGCTCTTCCTTCCTTTTCCCTTCTTAGCCATACTGCTCTTTCCCTTCCTTTAGTATTTTGATTTAAGGCCTTGTTTGGTGTTTTTTAATTTGTTTTCCCAAATTAACTAAGCTTGTTTTAATTCCTAACTTAGGTTTTTATTTTTCTTTTCTCCCTTATTGTTGTTATTTCTTATTTAGTTTACACATGTTTTATATAATGCCTCTTGATTTCCCATTTTTCATGTAAACCATATATATTATATATTTACATATAATATATCACATACATATTATGTTTATTTAATAAAACATAATATCCAAGATAATTACATTTAACTATATTACATATATATATATATATATATATACATGAAAATGCGCTAACTATATTTTCATAAAATTACTCCATCACAGAAATTACTTTATTATCTCTTATTAAAATATAATTTCTAATAATCTTATTATTAGAAATTATTTCTTAAGCTAGTTATTTCTTTCGCGAAAAATTTATTCGTAATAAATCATGTAATAAATATATATTAATATATTTATCACATATTTATATTCGTATTACATCGCGCGTATTCACATATACTGCAACATATATTCATAGCAATGTATATATTAAAAAAATAATTTATTTATAAAATTCTCATTTTAATATGTAATGAAAATATGGATTATTACAATTAGCCTCCAACAGCACCGGCACGACCAGCCACCACCGCCTTCGTCAACTAAGAAAACCCGAAAAAGGGGTAAAAAAATATTTAAAATACCAGAAAACTGTTGCGACTCAATTAGAACCCTACGTCAGATGATAACTGAAGAAGAAGGTGAAATCCTAGAACTCTTTCTTTGTAAGCGCTATGCATGCACAAAAATCACAAGCTGGAAATATAGTACTTTGGTTGAAAATAGAAATGGAACATAGGAGTAATTAGTAATGGATACTCCTATGAACATTTTCAGAGACAGTAATTAGTACTTCGTCCGTTCCAAAATATAAAATACTTTTTTAAATATAATAATTAGTATTTCTTCCGTTTCAAAATATAAGATCATTATTGACTTTTTAAAGACAATTAAAAATATTTTCAAACTCAAAATTGATATTAAGTTGTTGATTTTAGTCAATACAATAATGAATATTATAAATTACCTCAAAAGTACTAGTCATTGTAATATTTATTTTTTTATAAAATATATAATGAATCATCTCAATTTTGAGTTTAAAAATGTATCGAATTGACTATTTTAAAAAAGTAATGATCTTACATTCTGACAGAGGCGGAACCAGGGGGCATATGACCTTGGTAGTATTCTAGCGACTCCCCCAAGTGTACCCTACCGATTTGACCCCGTCCCTGATGCTGCCCTGCCCGTTGCTGCCTGTCGGCCTTCACGCCTTCATCTTCGCACAATCGCACTACAGTCTGCAATTAGTTTTTTTTTAAACTTACATGAAGCGACGTCATTTTATATAGTAAGTTTTTTTAAAAAAAAACCCTTATCTTTTCTCTAAATCGCATCTGACCGCCTCTCTGAACTCCTCTACTATCTTTTCCCTTGAATCCCTTCCAGTCTTCCTCGGTTCCTCCTGACTTTGCAAGGCTGCAGCTTTGCTTCTCCGGTGTTAGGAATCTAAAGCAAGAGAAGAGAGGAAATAGTCGTTGCAGAGTTTGGCTTCCATCAAAACGCAGCGTTCCATCTTCAGAGGTTGATAAAGAATAATAGAACCAAACGCAGCGTTTCATTTAAGAGTTTGTTATGTCTTAATTTTAGCAATAGACACGTGTTCTAAGTTTATTGGAGAAGGTTGTTAGAATATTATTGCAGGTTATCAGTTTTGGCTAAGTATATAGCAGCCCGAGAATGTAAAAAAAGGGCATCGAAAAATCTATGAAATTCCTTTTTGATGTTTTTATTATCTTCTTCAATTTTTATGTCAATTTACTAGCGTAATGGTAACAACTTGGTATCTGAGCATTCCCTGGGCCGGCGATGGCAGACACTGTTGCCAAGGTGAGTCTCCAGAAACATGAGAAGGAGCTCAAAGCTATGGAAGGAAGGATGGATCAGATGCAGGAATCAATGGCTAGGAACCTTGAGCAGACATCAACACAAATCGGAGTAATGGGAGACCAAATTTCCCAGATCAATCAGAAGTTACAAACTACCGGTGAAGAGATAGCTCAGAAAATTACAGAGGCATTGGAGGCATTTCGACGATCGGAGAAGGAGAAACCTGCAATAACTGAGGTACATGCACTTCCTCCCAATTCTACTACATCTCCCATGATTCTCCAACCACCACAACCATCGTCCCCAGCAACAAATCTCCTGCCTCCACTTCAATTTGGCACGACTACTACCTTTTTCCCTGCTACCAACACCTCTGCACCAGTAGTAACTCATTGTTCCAACCCAGGAAATAGCATCCAACCCAATATACCTCCTACACACTATACACAACTTCCCTCTATAGTAGCAGTCCCTGAACTAGTCATTATGACATTTGATGTGACGTCAACCATTCCAAACACAATCAGATTACCGCCTTATACTACTCATGTGTTGAGTTGGTACCCCTGCTCGAATGCAACAGGTACTATGGGAAGCATTGTTCCCGTGACTAACCCCAATGTAATAACGAACCCAACTATCCCTGCATATACCTGCTCAAATTCACCAACTCATAGTACGCCTTATAACCCTTCAATGCAACAGCTACCCAGTCATACCACCAGTTATGGTCAAACACACTTCAGCCCACAGAGCTCTACAATAATTACTCCATACAATTTTTCTAGTTTTACATAAAATCCTAACACAGTACCAGCCTATCATAGCCATCACTACCCCCTCCTTTCAATGGATCATACCCATGGCACCATTCTACAGACGGAACCCACTCCAGACAAACTACAAACCCTTTTATGCCATTTTCCATACCCAAGATGGATTTCCCACACTTTGATGGAAGAGATCCTAGAGGCTGGCTAAAGAAGTGTGAAAAGTTTTTTCAACTTAATCCCATGATGGACCCCAGATCCAAGGTATTATATGTTGCTCTGTACTTAGAAGGGGAGGCTAATGTATGGTATTAATCCCTGCAAGATGAAAAACCTTAGTTAGTATGGGATGACCTTGCACATCATATTTGTCACAGGTTTGCAGAAGAGGGACTTGAAAATTTAGTGGGACAATTTAATAAACTAATGTAAAAGGGAAAAGTAAATGATTACATCAAGAGATTTAAGGAACTGAAAACCTATATGTTATCTCAGAATAAAGGGTGCACTGAAGATTACTTTATTGAGAGTTTTCTCAGTGGCTTAAGGGAAGAAATTGTTAATGCCCTATATCTGGTAAGGCCCCAAGAGAGGCCATTAATCAAGCCAGAAGATAAGAGGTTTACTTAGAATCCCTAGACAGAAGGCAGGGTACCTCTAAAGCTATGGGGGGAAGTCCAGTGCAGAAGAGCAAATTAGATTTTGCTACAAATAAGGGACCACCCCAGCCAACTAAGATGGATGCAGGCAAAGATCCTTCCCAATTAAGAGACTGACTGCAGCAGAGATGACAGAAAGGAGGAATAAGGGATTATGTTACCATTGTGATGAAGTGTACAAACAAGGACACAAATATAAACAGAAGCACATTTACATAATGATAATTGAGGAAGAATAAAAGTCAATTATAGAAGAACAAGACCAAGAGTTAGCTCTTATTATACAAGGAGAGGAAGGGGAACTACTGTAGATTGAGGAGAGTTGTGGGGTTTCACTTCATGCCATACAGGGACTTGTAACAACCCAGATTTGTTTTTAATAAGGATAATTAAAATAATAATTTAATAAATAAAATTCTTATTATGAGACGTTGCGGGTTGAGTGTAAAAATATATTATGAGATGTGTTGTATATATATTTATGTGACTTATGTGATAAGAGAATAAATATATGTGTAAATATACTTATTATCGATTAAGTGATGAGATGTGGACTAATAGTTAGTCAAAGCTAATTAATTTAATTAGTATGGACTAACTGACGAAGTGTGACGACCCGAATTTTCGGGAATTGTTATAATAAGAATTTAATAACCAAAATTCTTATTATGAGGCATAATAGGTAGCTGGGTAATTGAGCCTATAGATATTGTTATTTAAGAAAATAGATATTTTTATTTATAATATTACGAGTTAAGCGTTTAAAGGTTATATTGCGACCTAGATTATGTGTATGCGATGATTAGTAAGTATGAAAGTCTTCGTATAAGTGAATACGGTGATTTCAAGTATTGTTGACGTGAGCACTAGGTACGCCCAAAAATGCTATTTATTAGATAAATAAATAGTTGAATGATATTATTATTGAACGAGTTATTTGGTATAAAGGCGTTAACCCAAATATGGGTGGGATATATGTACGTTGATGTATATTATTATGGGGAGTTAATCAGGAAGAGTAGCGATCGCGAATCATGAATACCCTTATAATTTGGGTTTATTAATATTATTAAATGGATTAAATATTATTTTTGTGAGAGGTATTTTAAGGTTATTTTATAACCTGGATTATGTGTATGTGTTGGTTTTAAGTGTTGTTGTCGCGTGGGAGCGGATAGATTGATTTCGCGAAAAACCACTAAATCATTATTCACGGGGCACGTTTTATGAAGCATTATTCACGACACTATTCACACCAGATTTTTTTTACGTCTTTTTTGACTTTGAGTTATTTCGTTAAGACACGTGTGCGAAGGAATAATTTTTCCAAGCGTCGAAAATTTTATTTGAGCCCAAACGAGATTTATTTCATATCTGAAATGTATTATATGGGTTATTCGAATAAATGGACAAACCCCGTATTTATTATTTTTATCTATCCCAATATTTTATGGGATAACCCATTTTAATTATACGTAGATTTATTGGGCAAATTTGGTACAAAAGTGAGAGTATTCGGATATATTTTTGTGTATATGGGTATTTATTTTTGCTTGTTACTCTAAGTGGGAACCAACTAAACCCATCAACCAATCAAATGAGAGAATGGAGGGAGTGGTCGGGCAAGCCTAGCATTTGTTGGACAAATTGCATTGAGAAGCAAAATGGCCAAACATTCTCCTTCCCCATTTCTTTTCACCCGAAGCCTTGTCCCTCCCATGCCATTCCTCTTCCTTTCCATTTCCAAGTTCAGCTGCTAGTTCAGTTGAGAGAGAGAGAGAGAGAGAATCTACAGGAAGAAGAAGAACAAGAAGAAAGAAGAAGAGAGTTGTCGGAGGAGAAGAAGAAAAACAAGGTAGCAAGTGAAGGAAGAAGAGACACGGGTGGAGGAGAAGAGAAGAGAAGAAGGAACTCAAGCAAAGCCTAGCAATCTTCATAACATCTAGAAGGGATTTATAAAGGTAAATCGTTATCATAAACTCAATCCATTTGATTTGGTTGAGGTTTTCCAAGTTTTTATGGTTTTTGAGCTCTTAAGCTTGTGGGTTAGTTTTGTTGTGATTCTTATTGTTGTTGCCTGTTATGGATGGTTGATAATGTTGTTAAAAGGTTATGTAAACCATTAATAACTTTAAAGCGGAAGAAAAATGGAAGAAAATTCGTACCTATGCTTAAGGAGGGTGAACAATGGACATTTTTGGACAAACATGGACTTTTGGACGGTTTAGAGGACTTTGTAGCTATAATTCTGTGTTGGTTTAGTTTGTTTGTTGTTATGGAATTGTAGTTCCATGGGTTACAAAGCTAACCCAGTTGGAATGGAGTAAAAAGATGTAAAAACAAAGATTTGGTAATGATTTTAGTGAAGAACACCAAGAACTCGAGAAACAGAGTACAACTTTGTACTTTGGCCTAAGATTTGGACATGTTAATGTTAATGGATAGCTCTAAATTTTGGATAGGTTGTAGCTCTGTCTTAGGAATCGGTAGAGTCTGAAATGGACTCATTTAGACGTCTAGAGAAGAAGTTATGGAGATTGGAGTGAAGGAGGATCAAATCGTGAAGCTGGACCAAATGGGCAGTTGGGCTGCTGTGCAGGACAACTTCGACGTCCTTTAGTAAAACGGGCATAACTTTCTCATACGAACTCGGAATTGGATAATTCAAGATGATTCAGAAAGAGGAAAAGTAGACCTACAACTTTCTTTTAATAAGTCTTAACATTTGAGGTCGGGATCAATTCCCAAATTGGCCATTTGTAGGACTGATGTATATTGGAAGGCAATCGGAGGGCGTCGGGCATGCGCGTTTGCACGTGTAGGGCTTCCGACGATATAAGATGATGTTCTAAGTTATAAAGATGAACATCATGATATATAATGATACTTAACATTAACTATTCAGTATTAGACAATTCGAATGGGGTTGTTAAGTATACGCAAATGTGTGTCGCTTGGGCGTTCAAGTAGACAAGTTTGGCGTATGGGAATGCAAGCATCGTAACTCCGTAATAATTGTGTATAACCTTGTTTAATATTTTATTTCTAATAAGAATGAAATATTATGGAGTGTTGTAACCCACTGTATGAGCGTGCTAAGCACATGCAAAAGAGGCAGATTAGACAGGTGACGTATAAACGTCGAAACGCCGCGTAAAGTGTTAATACACTTAAATAGTGTTTCAATTCAAATGACATGAACATTATAAGATATAGAGTGGGGTTTATATAAACCAATAAGGATTGATGATGATGAGGGTCGTAACATTTTCAAACGACGCGACGCCGAGAAATATTTCAGAGTTAATCGCGTTAATTGTTTATAATGCGCGAACAATATGAGATAAGAATTATTATAATGAGAACCAATATATGAAGTCTTTTTAGTGGCTAATTATTGTTTTATTGTTAAATAAATTGTGTAGGATATTTGAAGGACGAGCCATCATAATTTGGCAAGGAACGCTTAAGGCAAGTTCTTTCCGTAACTTGTTAACTTGTTTAAATGTATTAATGTACATGAGTTGATTGCTAAATCTTTCTCTGTTATGTGAAGTATATGCGAGCATGATTAAAGTGTACACGTTGTGTAACTACGTGATTATGTTGTTATATGTGGAATTTGAAATATTATAAATGTGTAGTATGAGATATATGATGCAAATGAAACTTGCATATTAAGAGATGTATGATGCATATGTAGACGCATTGCATATAATTGATGATGCACGAGTAAGATGCATAGTATGAGAATCATAGTGCATAAATAAAATGTAAACTTATGTGCTACATGAATCATGAAATGTGAAAACTGTTAGTTCTTGCTGAGCCGTCGTGCTCATACTTGCAAAAATAAAACTTTTTCAGATTCTAGATGCAACGAATTCTCTTGATATCACGTTGATAAGGATTAGAGGAGAAGGTAAAAAGGAAAGTTGTATTATTTCCTCATTGTACTTATTTGGTCGTGATGACGGTATATGATGCACGTGAACTAGATTGTGTAAACCTTGAGTTAAAAATGGAGGTTATCCATCATAGTAGTTAAGATGTGTTAATGTTAGTTAATTGTTATAGTAAACTAGAAGGAGGACGATGTTGTATATAGGACATTTATAACGAATATATGGTTATTGAATAACTCTACGAATATCCAGAAAATGATTACAGTCAAAGACTGAATCTTATGTTTACTTATAAAGTTTTGAAAATGGATCATGGTATTTATTCAACCTTGATCATAAGTGTAGATTTTAAAGGTTACAAAATCTGGATTTGTAATAAAGAGTGTAATGGTAAGTTTTAATACTTACTGTTGTAAAGTACTGTAATGTACAACATGAATAGAATTAAATTTGTAATGAATATTAGATGATGTATTAGTAAAGGTCTTCGTACCTAAGATGAGAACATGTTGTAATAATATCGTAATTACATTCATGTAGTAAGACTATGTTGCATGGGTAGTATCGTAACGAACCGAACCCGGCTTAAAAGCAAGACCCGGATTTCAGGGGCGTCATAAGTATTATGTTTTAGTTATGGTTTTGAGGCTTGAGACGACAATATTTATATTATATCAATATAAATATTTTTTATTATTCCGCAATGAGTTGTTGATAGTATGATGTATGAGTTGCATAGTGATGCACCGAATTCGAGGATAAGGTAACTCGGATTTGGGGGCGTCACAGGACTCATTGGATTCACACCATCAAATTGAGCAAGTTAAAAACATGTCCATTAACATGCTAGTGGATAGTGGATCCTCTCATAACTTTGTATCACAAGCCTTGGTAAGAAAACTCCAATTACCTACTGAGCCTTGCATTCCCATTAAAGTCACAGTTGCAAATGGAGAAACTATCAAGTGTGATAGAAGGATTGCCCAATTTAAGTGGAAGTTGGCCCAAGGAGATTTCCAGACCTGTATGTATGTTATTCCATTAGGAGGGTACGATGCAGTACTAGGGATTCAATGGATGCAAACTATTAGTCCCATCAGCTTAGATTTTGAAAAAAAGGAAGTCATTATACACTAGAAGGGAAAAAGTGTAGTGCTAGGGGATCAAGGAAATTCAGAACAGTTTTATTCAGTGCAAATAACAGAGAAGTTCAATTGGAAACCTAAAGAGGAAACTTATTTCTTGGTTCAGTTGACAGCAATTGAAGGGACTCCAAAATCTGAGAAAAAGACTCCAGATGTGATAGAACAATTGGCGACAGCCTATGGTAACAGATATTCATACATATAGAAGAATGAAATTGAAAGGATGGTCAAAGAGATGCTCGACAGTGGCATTATCAAGCACAACACTTCTCCCTATGCTTCTCCAGTGTTGTTGGTTAAAAAGAAAGACAACACATGGAGGTTTTGTGTTGATTACAGGGCTCTGAACAGTATCACTATAAAGAATAAGTTTCCCATTCCAATTATAGAGGAGCTGCTGGATGAGTTAAAAGGGAAGTAAGTTCTATACTAAACTGGACTTGAGGAGTGGTTACCACCAAATTAGGGTAAAGGCTGAAGACACCCAGAAAACAGCATTTAAGACTCATCAAGGACACTATGAATTTTTGGTCATGCCATTTGGGTTGACCAATGCACCTGCCACCTTTCAGCGTTTAATGAATGAGGTATTTGCTCCATACTTAAGGAAGTTTGTATTGGTTTTCTTTGATGACATTTTAATATACAGTCCTTCCTTAGAAAGTCATGAAAAACACTTGCAACAAATATTTGATGTTTTAAGGCACAACCAATTCTATGTGAAGAGGACAAAATGCATTTTTGCACAGCCACAAGTAGAGTATTTAGGACATGTTATTAGTGGGAATAGGGTGGCTGCTGATAAGAGTAAGGTGGAGGCAATGGTATAATGGCCCAGACCTAACTCCTTAAAGTCCTTGAGGGGATTCTTAGGCCTCATAGGTTATAACAAGAGATTTATCCAACACTATGGGATTATCAGCAAACCATTAACCAATCTATTAAAGAAGGGAACATTTGGTTAGAATGAAGAGGCTGAACAAGCATTCCAAAAACTTAAAGTAGTTATATCTAGTACTCCAGTGCTAGCATTGCCTAATTTCTCTAAAGCATTTATAGTTAAAACAGATGCATGCCAAATAGGTGTTGGGGCAGTTCTAATGCAGGAGGGAAAACCACTAGCCTTTTTAAGTAAGGCTTTGTCTGCAAAACATCTAGGCCTGTCAACTTATGAGAAGGAGTTATTAGCAATTATTATGGCAGTCTAGAAGTGGAGAACATATTTGTTGGGATAACAATTTGTTATAAAAACTGATCATGAAGCATTGAAATACTTCATGGAACAGAAATTAACAACTCTGGTATAGCAGAAATAGTTGTCAAAAATGTTGGGCTTTGACTATATTATACAATACAAGAAGGGTAAGGAGAATATGGTAGCTGATGCTTAATCTAGAAGGTATGAACTGAAAGGCAGTTGCGTCGTTATATAATCAGTTGTCCCTAGTTGGAGTACTAAAGTTTCTAACAGCCTAGAGAATGACATAAATGCCCAAGAGGTAATGGCTCAAATCTTGTTAGATCCCTCTGGTTGTCCTAATTATAAATTACAAGATCAAATTCTCAGGAAGGATAACAAGATCTACTTGGGCAGCACTGGTAATCTCAGGAAAAGAATCATGGAACAAATCCATAGCAGCCCTGAAGGAGGACATTCAGGTGTAACAGACTCAATCAAGAGGGCTGAGCTATTATTCTATTGGCCCACTCTAAGAAAGGACTTGACAAAGTTGATTGCTAACTGTGAAGTATGCCAGAGGAGTAAAGGGGAACATGTTCCCACACTTAGACTGCTGCAGCCTAGCCCTATTCCTAGTCAGGCATGGGAGGTTATAACTATAGACTTTGTGGAAGGCTTACCTAAATCAGAAGGTAAGGATACAATCCTGGTAGTGGTTGATAAACTCACTAAAGGATGTCATCTTATGGCCCTCACATCCATTTACAGCAACTCATGTAGCACAAAGAGTGTTAGATTCAGTTGTCAAATTACATGGTCTTCCAAAAACTATCATTTTTGGCAGAGACAAGATTTTTGTGAGCACTTTTTGGAGGGAACTATTCAGAGCAATAGGGACTCAAGTGAAGCTAAGTACAGCTTACCATCCACAAACGGATGGCCAAACTGAAAGGGTGAATCAATGTATAGAAATGTATTTGAGATGCATGACTAGCCACAAGCCTACACAGTGGAGTAAATGGTTACCTATGGCAGAATGATGGTATAACACTTCATTTCACTCAGCAACTGGGATGACTCCTTATAAAGCCTTGTATGGCATTAATCCACCAGTTGTCAATTATCATCAAGGAGGCACAAGCAACAACCCCTTGGTAGTAGACTTTGTGAAGGAAAGGGAAGCCATTCAATAGTTATTAAAAGAAAAGTTGCAAAAAATCTCAAGAAAGAATGAAGCTCTATGCCGATAAGAAAAGAACTGAACGAGAGTTTGAGGAAGGGGATGAAGTGTATCTGAAATTACAACCCTACCGACAGATGTTAGTTTCGCAAAGGAGAAATTTCAAATTATCTGCAAAATATTATGGGCCATACACTGTAATTCAAAGGATTGGAAAAGTAGCCTACAAGTTGCAGCTTCCTCCAAATGCTAAAATACATGATGTTTTTCATGTTTCACAGCTCAAGAAGAAAATTGGAAAAAGTAAAGTGGTTCAAACTGAATTGCCACCAACAAACAGTGCAGGAGAGTTAAGTCCTGTAGTTGTATTGGACAAGCGTTTGGTGAAGAAAGGACAAAGGCCAACAACGATGGTTCTGGTTCAATGGTCTCATAGCATTTCTGAAGATGCAACATAGGAGGAATGGAGTCGACTAAAGGAGCAGTATCCGAACTTTGATCCTTGGGGACAAGGATCTTTTCAAGCAATGGGGAATTATCAGGAATCCAAAGCAAGAAAAGAGAGGAAATAGTCGTTGCAGAGTTTGGCTTCCATCAAAACGCAGCGTTCCATCTTCAGATGTTTGTCGACGCCGGGAGGAATCGCTTCCGTCGCGATATTTATCCTTTCCAATTCTTAGCCTTTTTATATGATTTTGGAAAAGGTCGGTATGAATGTCGACGGGGTTTTGAAAGATCATTTTTCTATGATGAGCCAATTAACCAGAGTCGCCAGTTGGTATATTTGAAATGGATGTACCAACTCATCCGAGTTTCGTTCTCATAAATCGCTGGCTCATATGTGACTCCGAATTAATTGGTCTGTGAACCGAGATTCATAGAGTTCAGGGGCTTGCTTAAGCGAGGGGAAGGTGTTAGGCACCCCCCGACTTCCGTGAAACACGGTTACCGCAATCTTGATGCTTTTCCTATCCTTTAATGCTTAAAGTGTGTGCGCGTGTGTGTGTGTGTTTACGTGAATGTTGTGGTGAGTTGTATGAAAGAATCATTTGGAGTTTTTTATGGAAAGTCGTGTTTTGAGAATGCTTTAGAATGTCCTTCGATTTATACGAGAAAGCTTTATTCTCTACGAAAAAGGTTTGATTTTAATTGTCAAAACTGCGAGATTTTCATTAAGGGTTGCTTTGGCAAAACAAGATTAGTTTTTTAAACCCTCGTCAAAATAGGAATCGAGACCTATACATCGCTTTCGCATACAAAGTGGCGGGTAATTTCTAGGATCTCTTTAACCCTATGCACAACGGTTTAATAAAACAACCATTTATTTCCATAAAACCATTTCTTGTGACGTTTGAACACGATCTTTCTTTTGCCTTCTCGTTAAATAGAAATCGACATTCATTAGCACTCCCAATTTCTTATCCTCGTGATGTTAATAACCTAGTTTGATTGATTTTATGAAAATCTTCATCGTTTAGCTTTGAAATCAATTTGTGTCATAAATCAAATCAATCATTAAAATGCATTGGGGCTATTCATGGGCATGTAAGCCATCAAAATAACCCCAAACGTCCACAAGCACAGATTTCACTATTTCGGGGCCTTAAACCCGATTTTTGACTTGGTGTCGTTTTAAGGCCCGACGATTACATATTTACAATCAAGGATAATCGATCCTATTACATGCACCAAAATTGTCCATCATCGGATTTGGACCACGGGGTCGCGTCCTAGGCTCACAACCAAAATTTATGCACACCCACGCAATGGATATTACAAAATTTAAACAAGCTAAAATTCACCAAATGGATATCATCGGATCATTAGGAAGAATTTTATTCCATGGGAACCCTCACTAATAATCCTCAAGCCTTGTATCCTCAATAATATACAAGGAAAACTACATTTAATATAACCCAAATGACCAAAAGCTTAACAAAATGATATAACAAAAATGCTATAAAAGAGGGCTTTTCACCTTGCAAATGACACCACGATTCGTATAAACTCGTATATTAATTAGAGTAGAGAAAGTATATGATACAATCTAACAATAGGGGTATAAATCCTCACTTTTTTCTCTCTTTTCTCTCTTCTCTCGCTGCTGTTTGCTGCTGAATTCTTCCTCTTTTTTCTGCTTCTTCCGCTGCTGCTTCTCTTTCTTCCTCTCTCGAACTCCCTGTATGCTGAGTGAGGGATGAGCTGAAATAGGCTGGCCAGAGCCAGCTGCAGATGGATCTGCGGCTGGCCGCAGATTAATCTGCGGCTGGCTGGCCGCCACCCCTCCACTCAGCTGATTTTCGGTTTCCGTGTTTCGAGTTCCGTGTTTTCAAAAGGCGCACTCATTGGCCGCAGATCAATCCGCGGCTGGCTGGCTCGACTTTCTCGATTTTCGTGCTATGCCTCGATTCTTATGTCGTGACGTCGGTTCTTGCCGACAGTCTCGGATTTTGTAGTCCGGGAATTATTGGGAGACGTGCCACATCATTCGGGAATGCTCATTTCAGACAGCCTTGTTGTTACGTCGGTATCGGTTGTAAATCGTCGCGGTGGCGTCAAGTGTTCGTACTTGTCCATCCTTTACTCTCGTAGGCCAGTTCATTTGTCGAATTTGCCCTCCTGTCAAGGTTAGTATACGAAGTGCAAAATTTGGGTGTCTACAATGTTGATAAGGAATAATAGAACCGAACGCAGTGTTTCATTTAAGAGTTTGTTATGTATTAATTTTAGCAATAGACACGTGTTCTAAGTTCATTGGAGAAGGTTGTTAGAATATTGTTGCAGGTTATCAGTTTTGGCTGAGTATATAGCAGCATGGGAATGTAAAAAAAGGACATCGAAAAATCTATGAAATTCCTTTTTGGTGTTTTTATTATCTTCTTCAATTTTTATGTCAATTTACTAGCGTAATCGTAACATCCGGTTCTCCTTTTCTCTCTTCAGGACGGCGACGGCAGGACCTGGAAGATGAAGTCGCTTCAAGTAAGCAATATCCTTGTTCTTATTTTACTTAATAGTATTATGTTCTGATGCGGTTTGGTTTCCTTGATCTGTCTAAAGCAACTCTACAAAATTAATTTATCTATATAACTATATTGTTAAATGGATTATCTTCATTAATTTATTATTGATTTTTTCTCAGCTGCTGACCTTCACTTTGAGGCACCACTCAAAATTGTGGAATATCCAGACCCAATACTAAGAGCAAAGAACAAGGGAATAAAAGCATTTGATGATAATTTGAAGAAGTTAGTGGATGAGATGTTTGATATAATGTACAAGTAACTAAGTAAGTTTATTACTTTGTCTAACACATTTTATTTTCATCCCAGTTTCATCATATGCTTTTGATTTTTGAATAACAACATAGAAAGTTTGAGTTTATTGAGTTTGCTAGTTGTTACTTTTAGTTTAGTTGATGAAATTATGATAAAATGTTTGAATAATTGAATTGATGAATGATGAAATTATTATGAAATGTTTAAATTGATGAAATTATTGATTAGCAATTTGTAGACACCCAAATTTTGCACTTCCTATACTAACCCTAACAGGAGGGCAAAATCGTCAATTGACCCGGCCCACGAGGATAAAGGGTGGACATAAAGACGAACACTCAAAGCCACCCTTACGGGACGAGATCGAAGCCGACACGACGACAAGCGAATGGCGGGAGTCGGTTAATGATCACTGCGCTTACCCGGATGTCATAGCATGTTTCCCGGTGATTTCCGGATTGCAGAATGCAAGCCCTTCAGCGGAAACCAACGGTACGACACGAAAATCGAGACGAGACACGGAAAATGAGAAAATCAGCACAGTCAGCCGCAGATCAATCCGCGGCCAAGGACGGAACTCGAGACGACACGGGACTCGAGCGCGGCTGGGGGGAGAACCAAGGGCCAGCCGTAGATCAATCTGCGGCTGCCCCTGGCAGTCCCTTATCAGGCCATTTCGCATACAGAAACAAGGAGAAGAATTCAGCAGCAGCAACAGCTCGGGGAGAGGAAGAAAATAGCAGGAAAAACAACAAAATTAAGAGAGAAAAGAGTGAGAAATAGTGAGAAATTGTACCCATTTTGTGAGATTACATCTCATATTTTCTACTCTACTCAATACACAAATTCATACATATTGTGGGGATCATTTGGAAGGTGAAAAAAATCCTTTGTTTTAGCATTTTGTTATACTATTTTTGCCAAGCTTTTTGTCATCCGAATTATCTTGAGTGTAGCTTTCTTACATGTTATTGTGAAGCCATGGATTAGGGACTATTAGTGAGGGTCTCATCGGAATGGAATTCCCCCTAATAGCCCGATGATGTCCGTTTTGTGCATATTTTAGCTATTACGGTAATGTATCGTTCGTAGTGTATTTTAATTACTATTGTAAGATATCCTAGAGCCTTAGGCATCCCACGGTTGTTTATTTACGTTGTATCCATTTTGCGGTTGTGCAACAAGTTCTGATGTGAGCCTAGGAACGCGACCCCGTGGTCCAAATCCGATGATGGACATTTTTGGATGTATGTAATCGGGTAGATGCATTCGTCATTGTAAATATGTAATCGTCGGGCCTTAAAACGATACAAAGTCGGAGGCTGGGTTTAAGGCCCCGAAATAGTGAAACTTGTGATTGTAGGCGTTTGGGGTTATTTTGATGGCTTACATGCCCATGAATAGCCCCGACGCGTGTTTATGCTTGATTAGATTTTGTGACGCGAAAAATGATTTCAAAGATTAAACGATGAAGGTTTTTCATTAAAATCAAGCAAACTAGGTTATTAGCTTCACGAGGCTTAAAATTGGAAGTGCTAATGAATGTTGATTCCTATTCAAACGAGAAGGTTAAAAATCGTTTTCAAACATCACCAAAAAATGGTTTTTATGAATAAACTAAACGTTTTATTAAATCTTGGTGCGTAGGGTGAAAGACATCCTAGAAGTTGCCCACCATTTTATGAAAGCAATGTATAGATGTCGATTCCTATTTTGACGAAGGTTTAAAAGACTCTTGTTTTACCAAAACGACACCTAATAAAAATCTTATAGCTTTTGACAAGTAAAATCAAACCTTTCTCATAAATAAAGGAGCTCTCTCGTACAAACGGAAACGACGTTCTAAAACATTCCCAAAATAAAACACGATTTTTCATAAAAGCCAAATGTTTTACCTCACCACAATATTCACATAAGCACACACATACACACACACACACGCACACATACATATTTCATGAATCAAAGGATAGGAAAGTATCAAGATTGCGGTAACCGTGTTTCACGGAAGTCGGGGGGTGCCTAACACCTTCCCCTCGCTTAAGCAAGCCCCCGAACTCTATGAATCTCGGTTAGCAGACCAATTAATTCGGAGTCACATATGAGCCATCGATTTATAAAAAAACGAAAACTCGGATGAGTTGGTACATCCATTTCAAATATACCAACTGGCGACTCTGGTTAATTGGCTCATCATAAAAAATGATCTTTCGAAACCCCATCGACATCAATGCCGATCTTTTCCAAAAAATCATTTAATCAAAAGGCTAAAATCGGAAAAGACGAGAAACCGGCGTCGACAGCTGGCGACTCTGCTGGGGACATTAGAGGGATTAAGCCGCGTTCAAATCTTGATGTTATCCTATCCTTTAAAAATTCATAAAATGTGTGTGTATGCGATATTTTGATTTTTCTTTTTGTTGTGTGAACGTGTGTTTTGTCCAATAAATGAATAATTGAATGGAATTGCTTTACTTTTAAATAATCATTTGCATACGGTTAGGACGATGAATGTGAATGTATGTTGAGAGAGTACCTCCTCCTGAGGCAAACCTGTCGGTTCCTTATTACTGGACTCGAAGGGGCTGCTCCCCGGAGATGGCTCAGGAAACGCACCACCCAAATCCGCTCCAATCGAAAGGATTCAAACGAGTAGATTGCGAAG
Organism: Aralia elata; assembly: GCA_034770075.1. Classification (NCBI taxonomy): domain Eukaryota; kingdom Viridiplantae; phylum Streptophyta; class Magnoliopsida; order Apiales; family Araliaceae; genus Aralia; species Aralia elata. The sequence continues at coordinate 53,529,025 of CM068379.1, forward strand.
ATTTGGGGACCTTCATGCCGAAAAGCCCGTGAGAGTAACCTTAGGATAGGTCAGCCTCAGATTAACCCAACGCAGGAAAAGTCTCTTCATGCCCTTTTACATTCACGTGTATAAATGTCATGATCCCATTCATATATACCTCCCCTTCTGTCAAGAGAAATTACTAACCTCTATGTTTTGCAGGGAACAGCTGGGGAAGCATAATAAAGTCATGTTTAGCATTTGTTATTGCATTAAAGGACTACTAACTTTCTGTTTTACAGGGAAAGATTAAAAAACCCAAAAGCACAAAAGTTATAGCTTTAGCATGCATCCACATTTTTCATTCCCCATGACTAAACTTCGAACCATTGTCTCTATAGGATTGCTCCTCAAACACGTTCGCAATCTAAAAGGGCTCAAAACTCTACATCTGAAATGGCTGATCTCCCACCTACTAATCCTGGCGCCATATCTCGTGAGGAATTCGAAGACTTTAAGAAACAAATGTTGGAGATGGCCATAATGCTGAAGGAGCAATTGATACCTAGACATGATCCACCTAAGGAGGATCTACCTCAACCTAAGGGCGAACCCGTCGTCCCAAAGGTCATCCCCATACCTAACAGGACAGTGATTACTATCCCAGAGGAAGGAGACACTGATGACCTGCGAAAGAAGATGAAACAAATGGAGGAAACTATCCAATCTCTAAAGGGCATAGGGTCCGTAGGCAGAGTTAATTACTCAGATCTTTGTGTCTTCCCCGGAACCAGATATCCGGAGAAATTTAAAATCCCCGAATTTGAGAAATACAATGGGAAGGGGGATCCTTATACACATCTGAAAATCTACATTGGGGAGTTAGGATCTTATGCAGAAGACGAGGGTCTAAGAATGCAACTTTTTCAAAAGAGTTTGACGGGAGAGGCGAGAATCTGGTATGCCCTTCTTGATAATGCCCGGATCCACAATTGGGAAGAGTTGGCCCACACCTTCTTAACACAGTATAGCTTCCAAGCACAAATGGCCCCTGATAGGTACCAAATGACAAAAGTTAAGAAGCAACCCAGGGAATCCTTCAGGGATTATGCACAACGATGGAGGGGTATGGTCGCACAGGTGAATCCCCCGATGAGCGAGTCGGAGATGGTGATGACCTTCGTAGATATTCAAGAGGCCCCTTATTATGAACGGGTTATATCAGGGATTGGTAAGCCTTTTGCCGAGATGATTAAACACGGAAAATGGTGGATATGGGTCTGAAGTCTGGTAAGATTTGGGATTTCACGGCTTTGGAAACGGCTGCAAAACAAATACAGAGTGGAAATTATGGCAGCACTTCCCGTAGGGTGCAAAAGAAGAAGGAGGAGAATGTTTCCCTCATCCTTCAGGGGTCATCTAGAAAGGTAGAAAACCATCTTCCAGTACAGGTACAGAGAGTAGGGCCATCCCGACAGCCTAACTTCGCTGATCAGAGGGCGGAAGGGCGAAGGAGATTCGAGGCCTCGCAAAATCGAGTATCCACCCCACTCGGGGAGCCTCTTGAACGGATTTTAGCGGTATTGATAGCCCAAAAGAAGATAGTCAATTTGGCACCCCCAAGTGACCCGAAGGGAAGAAGGTTTGACCCAAGCAAGCGATGCGCATACCACTGAAGTTCCCCTGGCCATGATACGCAAGAATGTTGGACGTTGAAGCACAGAATTTAGAACTTGATTGATAGTGGGGAAATTGTGGTGGAACAGCCAGACTCCCCAAATTTTATGGTCAATCCCCTACCAAGGCATGATGGAGGGGGGTCAATGTGGCGGAGGCCAGTGAAGCCGAGGGGCCATCAAGGCTGAACTATGTGAAGAAAATTGATGAAATGATCAACATGATAAATGATCACGGGAGTGCACGGGGAGCGCCCATTAGGTTGATGGGTGTAAGTAGAAATACCACGGAGGGACCTGTCAAGTTGGCGACGCCAAAACCCCTCATCCTTGCAGCGAGACCGCAAATCCCTGTCAGCAGTCTAAAGACGGTACCATAGAATTATGGGGGGGTGTCAGAGGGAGCGGCCAGTTGTGCTTCTGTGACGACAAAAGGGAACCCCTTATATCTTCCCGGGCGTGTCCTTGAAAGCCAACAGAAGAAAAATGAAGAAATCTCCGAGGAGAAAGCCATAGAATTCTTGAAGAGGATGGATCATCCGGAAGCGAGAGGGATCCAGGTATTAAGCGAGGAGTCGACCCTGACATCAATCATGGACTTGGTGTTATCGTCCAATGATCACTGCAAAACCCTGGCGAAAGTCCTGGAGGAGGCATATGTGCCCAAAGAAATTAGTGAGGAAGGTTTCGGCCATCTGGTGGGCCATTTGTTGGAGAGTGATGTAATATCCTTTGCAGATGATGACATCCCCAAGGAGGGAAGGGGGCATCAAAAACCGCTACATATTGCGGTAATCTCCTCAGGTTATATCATGAATGGGGTGCTGATTGATGGGGGATCGGCGTTGAATATATGTCCCCTCAGTACATTGCATAAGATGAACATTAATTCTAAGCGCCTACGGGCCAGTCATGTAGTGGTGCGAGCTTTCGACGGTTCCTGGAGGGATACAATTGGAGAGATAGAATTGTCGGTGGAAATAGGACCTTGTACTTTTGATATCTCTTTTCAAGTCCTAGACATTGCAGCCAGTTATAACCTGTTATTGGGGAGGCTGTGGATACACATGGCCGGGGCAGTTCCTTCCACGCTACACCAGCAAATCAAATTAATCATCAACGGAAATCTGGTAACGATCTCGGCAAAATGTGATGACCCTTCTCCTCCCAAGAATGGCCTGCCAGTGATTAATGTGGACGAGTCGGCGGCACCTGCCAGTTTTCAGGCACTGGAAATCAGCACTCCCCACTACCGATGCCTGGGGGCTCCAGCCATGAAACCTAAGGTCTCCCCAGAACTTACCTTTGTTGCAAAGGAAATGATGAAAATGAAATTCCAACCTGGACAGGGGTTAGGAAAGAGCAGTCAAGGAATCACCGAGCCCATCCAACTACCACAGCAGATAGGCAAAGCAGGGTTGGGATATCATGAGGGCGTGGCACGAAGACACCGTCAAGGTGCGGCTCCGATTCGACTGGCTGGCAGTCCGGTGACCAAGGTCAACAATGAGCAGGGGACTAGCGAGCCTGTGATTAGGTCGGGGAATGAAGAATTAACCCCGCTAGTGATGAGTCGACCAAGAAGGAAAGTTTCCTACAGGAGGTCGCGCAAAAGTTTGAAACCAGGTGCTATATCCCCGGAAAATTAACAAGCAATGGAGAGGGGACGGATGTTGTCACGCCACCGGGAGCCCAACAAGGTGTGCCTGCTATCGATTGGGCAGGGCTAATTATTCCTGAAGAAGGTAGGAGGAGGGACTCAAGCGATGTAGCTGTAGTCATCGGGGAAGTGTCCGATGTGAGACCCCCTTTTATCCAGCGCATTTCATCTGACCTGACCGTCGACAACTGGACCATGAAACCAGTGATATTCAAACAAGGGTAAAACCCGACATCAGGGTGGTAGACCCAGAGGATGGGAGGATGAAGAAGTTTATTTTTGTTGTTTTATATTTTGCATAATTATGTCGTTTCTTCGTGTTATCTGAAAATGTGATCGTTGTGGAAAATAACTTATATATGACAAGTATTTTGTTTCATGTCAGGTGTACCAATTTGAGTAATCCTTGCCTAACAAACGGTCTTTCAAATTTGAATGATGATTATGATTTTGACATTGAGCTGGATTTCGATTTAATGGGCATTGAGCAAAACGAGACAGATTACGACGACGCGCCTGATGAGATCAAAGGATGGGTCGAGGATAAACCCAAACCCAACTTGGACCAAACCATCACTATAGATATCGGAACCCCTGACAAGCCAAAAGAACTCAAGATAGGGACGGACCTTACCCCTAGCCAGAAAGCGGAAATGACTGAGTTGCTAAGCCAGTATGAGGATGTCTTTGCCTAGTCTCATGAGGACATGATCGGTTTGTCCACCGACATTGTGGTACACCGGTTGCCCATCAAGGAGGGTTTCAGGCCTGTCAAGCAAAAATTAAGAAAGTTGAAACCGGAGTGGAGCTTAAAAGTGAAGGAAGAGATCATCAAGCAGTTCAGGGCGGGAATCATTATGGTGTCCACTTACCCAGAATGGCTGTCCAATGTAGTCCCAGTGGTTAAGCCCGGAGGGAAGGTGAGGGTATGTGTAGACTACAGAGATCTAAACAAGGCCAGTCTCAAAGATAACTTCCCGGTGCCTTTCATACACATCCTGGTGGATAACACAGCCCAGTACGAGATGTACTCTTTTGTGGATTGCTTTGCGGGGTATCATCAGATAATGGTGGCGGAAGAAGATCGGGAAAAGACCGCGTTCATCACCCCTTGGGGCACCTTCTGCTATAGACGATTGGCTTTTGGTCTCACAAACGCGGGGGCTACTTATCAGAGAGCCATGATGGCCCTGTTTCACGACATGATGCATAAGGATATAGAGGTCTACATGGATGACATTATCGTGAAGTCAAGGGTAGAATCTGACCATATAACCCATCTTAAAAAGCTATTCAATCGGCTCAGAAAGTATAATTTGAAGCTCAATCCAGCAAAGTGTGCTTTCGGAGTGCAGTCGGGTAAGCTTTTGGGATTCCTGGTTAGTGATCGAGGCATTGAGTTGGATCCTGCAAAGATTAAGGCCATTGTGGATATGCCGGCACCTCACACAAAGAAGGAGATAAGAGGATTCCTGGGAAGAATAAACTTCATCAGCCGTTTTATATCTCATTTAACGACTACATGCGAGCCAATTTTCAAATTATTAAGGAAGGGTGCTTCCCAAGAATGGAATGAGCAATGTCAGAAGGCTTTTCAGACCATTAAAAAGCAGCTGACAGAGGCACCAGTGCTGGTACCCCCGAAGGACGGGATCCCTCTGTTTATGTATATATCGGTCAATGCCATCGCGATGGGATGTATGTTGGGACAGAAGAATGAGGCAGGTAAAGAGCAGGCCATCTATTACCTTAGCAAGAGATTTAGCCAATGTGAACAGAATTACAATCCCATCGAGAAGACCTGTTGTGCTCTAGCCTGGGCTGCAGGGAGATTACAGCACTACCTCCATGGGCATACTACGTACCTGATATCGAGGATGGATCCCTTGAAATATATCTTTGAAAGGCCCATGCTGAATTGTCGACTTTCAAGATGGCATTTAATCTTACAACAGTTCGACATGGTATACGTAACTCAGAAAGCCATGAAAGGGCAGGTAATTGCGAATCAGTTGGCAGAAACGCCATCAGGAGGGATGGAGCCGTTAGAAACTCCTCTGCCGGGCGAAGATATATTTTGGGTATCACACACGAAATGTGATGACGAGGGGCAATTCTGGAAGCTGTATTTTGATGGTGTCATGAATGCTGAGGGGGCAGGAGCCGGAGCGGTCCTGGTCTCTATCACCGGAGAGCAATACCCTGTGGCCACTAAACTGCAGTTCAGCAATTCGAATAACACAGCTGAATACGAGGGATGTATATTGGGACTCCGCTTTGCCCGCGACATGGGAGTGAAGAGACTAGCGGTGTTCGGGAATTCAGAACTAGTAATCAGACAGGCAATCGGGGTGTACAACACTAAAGAGCTTCGGTTACTTCCATACCATCGTTGTGTTACCCAGTTGATGCAAGAGTTCGAAGATATCGCTTTCCGCCATATTCCCCGGGGACGGAATGATTTTGCCAATGCATTGGCAACTCTGGCTTCCTTAATCCACGTAATCAAGAATAGGGACGTTCCACAGATTGAGATAGCAGTACAGAATGCCCCGGCATATGAGGAACATGTGGCAGTATTATCAGACGAGGTGGTTCTGCCAAAGCAGCCTTGGTATCACGACATAAGGGAATATCTGAGGGATAGGTCCACTCCCGACCAGGCAGGCCGAACTAAGAGGATGAGAATTCAAAAGATGGCAATGAAGTTTTACCTGAGTGGGGATTCACTCTACAAGAAGGATGCTGGGTTGGGACTGTTGCAATGCGTAGATGAGACGCAGGCCCAAAGGATTATGAACGAAATACATGGTGGTGTGTGTGGGCCACACATGAGTGGACCGATGCTGGCCAAAAAGATCTTGAGAACGGGGCATTATTGGTTAACACTGAAGGCCGACTGCGATGATCATGTCAAACGGTGTTACCAATGTCAGGCGCACGGTAATGTGATCCATATGCCTCCCAACGAACTGCACTGTATGACCTCCCCTTGGCCATTCTCAATATGGGGAATGGATGTAATCGGACCAATAGAGCCCAAAGCAAGCAACGGACACCGATTCATTTTCGTCATGATCGATTACTTCACCAAATGGGTAGAAGCGGCTTCTTTCCCCAAAGTAACTCAGGAGGTCATCGTCGATTTCATCAGGAATAATGTCATTTGTCGATACGGGCAACCTGAGGTTTTGGTCTCCGATAATGCCAAGAATTTAAACAACGCCCTCATGAAGGGATTGTGCGACCAGTTCAAGATCAAACACCTCAATTCCGTCATTTACCGTCCTAAGATGAATGGGGCAGTGGAGGTTGCAAACAAGAACATCAAGAAGATCATGGCGAAAATGTCTGCTAATCATTGGGGATGGCCAGATTTGCTACCCCTCACCCTGCTGGCATATCGAACGTCAACGCGTACTTCTACAAGGGCAACCCCTTACGCTTTGGTGTATGGAATGGAGGTTGTTCTGCCAGTTGAGGTTGAAATGGCGTTCCTCAGAATAGTGATTGATGCTCAGATAAGCGAGGAGGATTGGATGCAAAGTTGATGCGACCAATTGGCCCTAATTGATGAGAGGAGGGTGGCTGCTGTTTGGCACGGTCAGTTATATCAACAAAGGATCTCTCGATCATACGACAAAAGGATAAGACCTCGGAAGTTCAAAGTAAATGATTTGGTGCTAAAAAGAGTCATGCCTTGTCAAGACGAAGCTAAGGGAAAGTTTGCCCCGAATTGGGAAGGACCATTTATGGTTAAGAAAGTGCTATCCGGAGGAGCACTCATATTGCAAGAAATGGATGGTGAGGTATTTCCACAGCCCCTCAATTCTGACTCGGTGAAACGGTTCTACGCTTAAATCATCAGTTCCCCTTTTTCTTTGAGGAACGAACTACGTAGGACCTGATCTCCCAACTTATGGGGGTACGTAGGCAGCCATCACGGCACGGTCCGACCCCTTAAAAATAATCCTTTCCCTAAACAAAACCAATTCCCAACAGCCAGATAAACCTTCATATACCCTCAGAACCTTCCCGAAACCAGCCGCCTAATCAACTTCATCCCAAATGACATAACCCTGATCCAGCCAGACAATTACCCAAAATCTAAGACCCAATCCGATGAAATTGACAGGGTGTGCGGCAATATCTGTCAAATCTCCGTCAAGACTTGAGAGCAGAAAGAAGGCAAAATGTCAAAATCATGGTTAGCTAGATAAAATGAGGATCCAATGAAAGGCAGCGATACGACAAAAAGGGAAAATGACTAAATTTAAATGCATGTCTACATATATAAGTCATTTTGTTACAAAATTTCTTTTTCAATAACCGATGAAATTAACATAGTCTATGCAGGAAATAAAACAATCTACAAATCTGCAACTAACTGAAGCAGGACGGATAAAGTGGTGGATAGATCCGAAGCATCAGGGTCCCCTGCAATCTGCCGTCCCATCATGTCGATGCGGCCCAATAAAGCAATAGCTCGGCTGACGGTCCCAGAATGAGCATCTATAACTGCCCTGATCTGAAATACAATGGCGTCTTTGTCAGCAATGGCAACGTCTCTGGCCAGAATAGCGGCATCTCTCTCAACAATGGCAGCATCCCTCTCGGATTCAATAGCAATCAAGGTAAGTCGGATCCGGCTGTCTTCAGTGACCCGACTAGGGGCAGAATCAGCTGAGATGGAATGATCTGGGGTATCATCTGGGAAAATCACTCCAGAGTCATCAAAGGCCCCAGTCTCACTCAAACCAACCGGATCCGAGTCTCCGCGCAACCACTGCACGTAAGCAAATGTCTGGATGTAGCAGCTCTCACTATATTCGGCAAAAATCCTGCGGGACCAAAGATCGTATACCCGCAGTAGATCCCTCTCTGTCTGGGATGATATAAGGAATCGGTAGGCGGCTGCACCCGTGAAAGGGTAAAAATCCTGTGTCTGATCAAACTGCCCTGTAACTGCCAAGGGATGATAAGTCGTCACGCCCCTCAAGCCAGCAATAGGGATGAAATCCAGGTTGGGCACATGAGTCAAGAAACTCATAAAGGAGCAATAACCCGAATAGACCAGGAGATGAAAGGGATCCTCAATGACCGACAAAAATGATGTCCAGGAGGCCACATCAGTACAGCTCACGGGACGAAACGAAAACTGCGTGGCTATGTCATGGCTGAAGCAAAACCCTTGGCGACAGAAATGGCCGATGGGACTGAGATGACTCATGAACCACACGTATAACAAGGTCGAACTCCCTCTGAATACTCTGCCTCAGAAAGACTGGCAATATGAGGCTGACATGTAGGTATCCGCCAATATCATGGGAAGAATGGTGTGATCCTCCTGAAGGGCTCTAACAGCCGCGACAACTCGCATGTCCAATTGATCGGGTCCTGCGGGCAAGTACAAGAATGATATGACACAGGCCATCAAAATGTCTAATCTCAAAGCACCCCAGCGCTCCTCGGGTATGGAAAAATCACCAGAAAATAGGTGAAAACTGTCGGGTGAGCCAAATCGGTCAATCAAGAAATGAAGGGGAACCAGATGGTCTGATGTGATCACCGGTAACAAGACAGCCCTCCGCAAACCGGTGAAAGTCAAGAATTGACGGTGCATGGAACCAACTGTAACCCTAGCACAAGGACCATCCAAAGGCAAGTCGGTGGAGCGAGCATACTCCTCGAGAGTGGGGGTCAGCTCTACTGTCCCTAACCTGAACACCTGACGGGCGGGGGCCCAATAGCTCAGAATACCCTCCACAAAGCCCGCTGGCACCTGAAAGGATAATAAGGACCAAGAATGTCCCAAAAGGCCGTCTGTGATAACCCTGTCGGCCGGCGATAAACTGTCCAACCAGCAGAAGAGACTACCGACCAACCCTGTGGGAGGAATGGAATCCAAACGTGCCACGACATCTGAGGACGACATCTGTGAAAAAATAGTATCAAAAAGACTGTACAGGGGTCATTCTCTATCCATAAATAAAAGCATACATCAGACAGTTAATAATAGAGCAATTGAATTTCATAAGGATAAAAAGTTATGCATCAATGAATAATAAGTTCAATACATAGTGCATGAAATAAAGAAAAAAGAATAAAATCTAGCAAGTTCAGGTACAAAAGGGCCCTATCCTAACCTGATCTAATCAAAAGTGAGGTCGTCTAAGTAGGCCGGATCCACAAACTGATCCCCCGGAGTCGTCGAAGTCGGAGGCCCAAAGTTCATGTCGGGGATGTATGGATGCGCTGGGGCATCAGACGAGCTCGGGCCTATGTCAAATCCCATGCTATCAGGATCATATGCATAGGCATCCTCTGGGGTCCGACCTAGCACCTGAAGATACAACGACAGCTGCTCCACCTAGCGGGTCAGAGTGGCAATCTGCTCAGTATGAGTGGGAGTCCGAACACAAGCGGCCCAATCGGTCATCATCACCGAGCCGGGAACCATATCTCCGAGAAAGAAAGTGGCCCGGGTCTGAGGACCGATAGTGCGGGGCACCCACCAAGTACGAAAGGCCTCGCTCGTGATGGGATCCGAAGAGAGTGTACGGTCATCCTCCCCCGCAAGCATAATCTCCGAAGGCTGAGAATCCAACGGCCAGGAGGTAGTAAAGGGAAGAGAGTGCGGGATGCGGATCTCTCCAGTAACGCATCTGAATGCGCGCTCTCCCAAGTACATCACCCAGCCCCCGACACTCTGCAAAGTAAGGCGGCGGGTGGAAAGTGCGAACTTCGGGCCGGAAGGATACCCATCGGTGAACCCCACAGCTAGATGCTCCGAAAGATAAGGAGTCCAAACGACCTCTGCGGCGGTGATCAGCTCCAGCTGAATGCGGTAGTGTGCGAAGCTACCAGACACCGGCACCTCATCCAAGGTGTTGTGATGCCATCGCCGACCCCGGGGATAAGTGTCCAGGCCAAGAGTAGTGACAGGCCTTAGGCATGGAAGTCGCTCGTAAGCCTAGAACTGTGAACAAGAAAAAGGAAAGGCATGAGTAACCAACAAATGCAGAAAAGAGAAATGAAATAACGGGAAGTGCAGTGAAAAAAGGAGGAAAAGAAGGCTCACCAGCAGAAAGTGGTAAAATCCGAGCCAGGCATCTGTCTGTCCCTCCGAGCGTAGACGAAGACCGTGGAGGAAATAAGCAAATGTGAAGGACCCCCAATCGTAGTCGTCGATCCGATCTACATCCCTGACAGCTCCAACGACGCTGAAATGAATGGTAAAAGAATTGTTCCCTAGGAAACAACCCCTCATGATGGTCAGGAACAGGTGTCGAAGCAGAATGTCCCGGGTAGCTCGATCTGCGGGAATAGGCAGTGCATAGATACCTCCGACAGCATCAACAGCTAAAGCTCCAGACCGAATGCTGCGGGCCTTGAAGACCCTGTCATTGGCAGCGAAACCTAGTAAAAGTCTGACCTCTGCGGGAGTGATATCGAGATCCAGAGGGACGCGGGATCCAGTGAACTTGATACCCGTGATGTACCTCCAGTCCCAGGGAGTCAGCACGACCTCACAGTCCAGAAGGTGAAGAGACTGGGTCTGGTGAAACCATCTCTCGGACAAAGCCCTCATATAACCCTAGGGGCCCTAGCGGGGAATGATGGTGAAGAAGTGACGAAAGCCCCAGGAATCCACCACCGCCCGATAATCGCTGTGCAGAGTTGTGTAGAGGGAGTAGATGTTGAACCAGTTACCCCTCGGCTGAGTAAACTCGGGCACCTGTGGCAATCACCAATGGGTCAGTCCAGATGGAACGGGAATTGAGAAATTGAGAATGAAATCAGAGTATAATTGAATATACCTCATTAGCCACGAGAGACGCTGAGGGGTGACGACTGAGATCCCGACCCAACAGATCGGATATCTGAACAGAAGCGCCAGATAGGGCACGATGAGAAGAGGGAGCTGGTGTGCTAGAAGATGGCCCCTCTACCGCAACATCCGGGAGAACAGCCTCCTCAACATCAGGATGATCGGGCCGGATGACAGCCTCTGCCAGTCGGCGAGCCTGACGGGTCTGAGGAAGAGCAGGGGCAGGTGCAGCCCTACGGCGGCGAACGCCCGAAGTCCGAGACGTGGTGGAGCTACTGGGAGTGTCAGGATCCATAGCTGGAATAGACCAGGCGAAAGGGGAGGTAATTCTATTTTGAATTATGTCATAAATATTCTAATTGTCATCATAGAATTAATGCAGCATGATGCATGTTTATTATGTGTGCATGAAAAAAAAAACAAATCGGCAGAGTTCCGTTTGTAAAATGGACATCCCATGCATAGCCAAGCATGTTTTTCAAAGAACCCAAACCACAACAGATCAAAATTGCATTTATATGGATAATTGCAGTATGAAAAGCCCTTAATGCATGATTTTCTTCGAAAAATAAACTACAAGTATGTGGGACTGCATCATGAGCATAAAATAGGACTCACACAGTTGATACATAGCATGTATATACGATAATACATAGCATAGCATTGTAAAGCATACATTTCTATCTCTAACCATGCAAATAGCCAAATGTATAGCAAAACATTGACGAAATTGAAAAGCGATCGGTCAAAGTGTTACCTGTAACGCGTAGATCGATCTGGCCGGAGCGGTTTTTGCAAAAAGGTTGGAAAACTCGGCAAAAGGGCGTGCAAAGGTCTGAAAATCGCGTGGGGTACGAATGAAAGTGACAGATCTGGGAAGCGGTTGGCCGCCTATATGCCTGATCTTGGCCGCAGATCAAACTGCGGCTGGCCGCAGATCCATCTGCGGCTGGGCCCAGTGCTCCCTCCTTGGTCCAATGCAAGCTTAATCGATCCTAAAGCCCATTTAACTCATAATTTGGTAATAAAATACGAGATTTTGATAAATTGGATGTCGAACACGGCTTCTCAATTCGGCCGAGTGACCGGATACGAGACCCGACACCGACAAGACGATCGACCGGCGACGACAACCGGCGATTGCGAGATGGGTGACCGGCGACGAAACCCGGCCCCGACAAGACGATCAACCGGCGACGACAACCGGCGATTGCGAGATGGGTGACCGGCGACGAAACCCGGCCCCGACAAGACGATCAACCGGCGACGACAACCGGCGATTACGAGATGGGTGACCGGCGACGAAACCCGGCTCCGACGAGACGATCGACCGGCGACGATAACCGGCGATTACGAGATGGGTGACCGGCGACGAAACCCGGCCCCGACGAGACGATCGACCGACGACGATAACCGGCGATTACGAGATGGGTGACCGGCGACGAAACCCGGCCCCGACAAGACGATCGACCGGCGACGATAACCGGCGATTACGAGATGGGTGACCGGCGGACGAAACCCGGCCCCGACAAGACAATCGACCGGCGACGATAACCGGCGATTACGAGATGGGTGACCGGGGACGAAACTCAGCCCCGATAAGACGATCGACCGGCGACGATAACCGGCGATTACGAGATGGGTGACCGGCGACGAAACCCGGCCCCGACAAGACGATCGACCGGCGACGATAACCGGCAATTACGAGATGGGTGACCGGCGACGAAACCCGGCCCCGACAAGACGATCGACCGGTGACGATAACCGGCGATTACGAGATGGGTGACCGGATACGAGACCCGGCCCCGACGAGACGATCGACCGGCGACGAGATCCGGCGATTACGAGATGGGTGACCGGATACGAGACCCGGCCCCGACGAGACAATCATCCGCATTGACACCCTTTTACGAATATTTGTGCATGCCTTACATCTTACGTTGCATCATAAGTCATATGTGTTGCATCACGCATGTATTGTCATTCTTGTGCACTGTCATTCATGCATCGCGTGTGTATTTCTTTATCATGTTCATTTCATTTACCATTTCATAAACATGATAAAGAGGGATAGCTGTAGACACCCAAATTTTGCACTTCCTATACTAACCCTAACAGGAGGGCAAAATCGTCAATTGACCCGGCCCACGAGGATAAAGGGTGGACATAAAGACGAACACTCAAAGCCACCCCTACGGGACGAGATCGAAGCCGACACGACGACAAGCGAATGGCGGGAGTCGGTTAATGATCACTGCGCTTACCCGGATGTCATGGCATGTTTCCCGGCGATTTCCGGATTGCAGAATGCAAGCCCTTCAGCGGAAACCAACGGTACGACACGAAAATCGAGACGAGACACGGAAAACGAGAAAATCAGCACAGTCAGCCGTAGATCAATCCGCGGCCAAGGACGGAACTCGAGACGACACGGGACTCGAGCGCGGCTGGGGGGAGAACCAAGGGCCAGCCGCAGATCAATCTGCGGCTGCCCCTGACAGTCCCTTATCAGGCCATTTCGCATACAGAAACAAGGAGAAGAATTCAGCAGCAACAGCAGCTCGGGGAGAGGAAGAAAACAGCAAGAAAAATAGCAAAATTAAGAGAGGAAATAGTGAGAAATTGTACCCATTTTGTGAGATTACATCTCATATTTTCTACTCTACTCAATACACAAATTCATACATATTGTGGGGATCATTTGCAAGGTGAAAAAAATCCTTTGTTTTAGCATTTTGTTATACTATTTTTGCCAAGCTTTTTGTCATCCGAATTATCTTGAGTGTAGCTTTCTTACATGTTATTGTGAAGCCATGGATTAGGGACTATTAGTGAGGGTCTCATCGGAATGGAATTCCCCCTAATAGCCCGATGATGTCCGTTTTGTGCATATTTTAGCTATTACGGTAATGTATCGTTCGTAGTGTATTTTAATTGCTATTGTAAGATATCCTAGAGCCTTAGGCATCCCACGGTTGTTTATTTACGTTGTATCCATTTTGCGGTTGTGCAACAAGTTCGGATGTGAGCCTAGGAACGCGACCCCGTGGTCCAAATCCGATGATGGACATTTTTGGATGTATGTAATCGGGTAGATGCATTCGTCATTGTAAATATGTAATCGTCGGGCCTAAAAACGATACCAAGTCAGATTTAAGGCCCCGAAATAGTGAAACTTGTGATTGTAGGCGTTTGGAGTTTATTTTGATGGCTTACATGCCCATGAATAGCCCCGACGCGTGTTTATGCTTGATTAGATTTTGTGACGCGAAAAATGATTTCAAAGATTAAACGATGAAGGTTTTTCATTAAAATCAAGCAAACTATGTTATTAACTTCACGAGGCTTAAAATTGGAAGTGTTAATGAATGTCGATTCCTATTCAAACGAGAAGGTTAAAAATCGTTTTCAAACATCACCAAAAAATGGTTTTTATGAATAAACTAAACGTTTTATTAAATCTTGGTGCGTAGGGTGAAAGACATCTTAGACGTTGCCCACCATTTTATCAAAGCAATGTATAGATGTCGATTCATATTTTGACGAAGGTTTAAAAGACTCTTGTTTTACCAAAACGACACCTAATAAAAATCTCATAGCTTTTGACAAGTAAAATCAAACCTTTCTCATAAATAAAGGAGCTCTCTCGTACAAACGGAAACAACGTTCTAAAACATTCCCAAAATAAAATACGATTTTTCATAAAAGCCAAATGTTTCACCTCACCACAATATTCACATAAGCACACACATACACACATACACACACGCACACATACATATTTCATGAATCAAAGGATAGGAAAGTATCAAGATTGCGGTAACCGTGTTTCACGGAAGTCGGGGGGTGCCTAACACTTTCCCCTCGCTCAAGCAAGCCCCCGAACTCTATGAATCTCGGTTCGCAGACCAATTAATTCGGAGTCACATATGAGCCATCGATTTATAAAAAAACGAAAACTCTGATGAGTTGGTACATCCATTTCAAATATACCAACTGGCGACTCTGGTTAATTGGCTCATCATAAAAAACGATCTTTCGAAACCCCGTCGACATCAATGCCGATCTTTTTCAAAAAATCATTTAATCAAAAGGCTAAAATCGGAAAAGACGAGAAACCGGCGTCGACACTATTGATGTTTTTATTTATTCTAGATTATAGATAAATACTTAATTAAGCGACCAAGAACTGTTGATTCTTCTAATAATCAATTACCAAGTTCCGAAGCAAGTGGTGGTATAAATAATTCACGTGTGGAATTCAATCTGAATGATATTATTAGTGATCCGGGGTTACGTAAATCAATTGAAGACTTTGATATTGTGATTAGAGATCAAGTTCGAAGAGAGTATTTGACTCCCAGTCGTACAATCGAAAGAAGCATTTCAAGTGTCAATAAAGAATTTTTTTTACTGATGTATTTTACCCCCCTCAAAAAAAGTTCTGGTTCCGCCACTGCATTCTGAAATTGAGAGTATTATTTTTGTGATTGTAAACATTTAAAGTTTCTACGCGTCTCTTTCATACATATATATATACATATATATATATATATATATATATATATATATATATATATAATTTGATAAGGATTTGAAATATCAAGTCTGCTTCAACAATCAGCTTGTAAGTTTTGTAAAAGAAATGCATATATTAATTTTATTTTATTTTATTTATTACAATTTATGTTGTCAATATTTTAATCTATATATTTAAAAGTAGTTATATAATCGCAACCGTAAATAATTATATAGTCGTGATTATCAATTTTAAAAATCACAAATTGCGATTGTAGTTGATACTTAAAACCTCACCGCGCCGTATTTTTTCATCTTATTTTAGATCCCCGCAAAAAATTGCACTCTAACTCAACGATTTGAAGGTTATCTGTGACCAATGGGCCAATGGGTAGACTTGTAACTTGTTGGTTTCCAATCTGAACGGCATGATCGAGCATTGGAGTCCCATAACCTAATTTTCTACAATATTTCTACAATATTTTGCTGTTGCAATTTTTCAGTCATTTTTTATGTGAGATTTTCAATTTTGTCTTGTGATTTTTTTAGTTTAAGGTGGTGGTTGTTGGTTTATACGGCCTTTTTTTTCTTTTTCTTTTTTTTTCCATTTTTTTAGAACCTATATTATTACAACTCAATTTTTAGAGATACATATGAATAATGTTAAGCGTATCAATTTTTTTGTCTCAAATAATGTGATATTGAATAAAATAAATGATATTTTATAACATAGTTAATCACAAAAGATGTATTCAATCAATGTTTTTACAACATATCAATTGAAACATTATTTCATATTCCTAGCATTACTTTTTATTGATAGATGAAGATTTAGTGAGTTACGATCCAGTCGCTCAATGAATTCTTGATTTCATTCTTCCACTGACCTCGGCCTCTATTCAATAGACAATTGTATAATAGAAAGAGGATCGGATTCCATCCCCAGTTGACGAGAGAAAGTCCCACGATTGAGACTCTCTCGACCCTTCGACAACAATTCCTGCACTTGACACCGGATCTTCTAATTTAAAAATGGGGATAAGTCCCACGACTGAGACTAATTTTTACTCCTCACATGGAGAAAGTTTTTCCACATAAAATTAACTTTGTGTTTTTGTGCCTGATTTATTTTTGAACGTTTCGTGCTACACCTGCCATTCTATCAATCTTTTCCAGAGCTGCCCAAAATTTGAACCTTCATAATCCTTTAAAAGAAAATTGGGTTTTGCTCGCACAAATAAGTCAAACAAGTAGTAGGCTAAGGTTAAGTTCATAAAATTCTGGTTTAATTTCCGCAGTGAAAATTTAAATTTGGATGTCAATTTTGTCAAAGGGCTAATAAGAAAAAATGTGCAAGGTAGTAAATTAAACCAAGTTACCCCAGCTCGACTTATATTAAGCTGGTTCAAATCAGCTCCCAGATTAGCAACTTAAATTTAAGCACAACTTTGAAATCCTTAAAAGGTGGTGTTATATGTGCACCCTAAATACTGGTTGCACACTTAAAATAACAAAGTGACTAATATACCCTCAATGAATAGAAAATCATTTCACCCTTCACCATTTGCCAGATTAATCCTTTAGCCTACTGTACACATTATAATAACTACAAAATAAAACATAATTGTCAAATATAAAGAACTAAAAGCTGTTGAAAGAGAAGTAAGAAAAAAAGAAAGAAAAGAAATAAAATCCGTTGTAACAAATAGTTGAACACTACATAATGATATTAAAAGAACAATCAAAGTTCATATATTGTATAGAAACCAAAAAATGATCATGTCCTCTTAAAGAAGGCAAGAAAATTTTATCCTATTGTATAGATAACACAAAATAAACTCATGTAGCATCAGTTTAATTTCATAACTCTACTGTCATCCTAGGGTTCATCCTTAATTTTCAGTTACCCTGTCCATGCTAAATTATTTTTTTTATCCAATTCAAGTTGATTTGTTGATTATCACAGTTTCAAAATAACTCTTTTTTATTTTCTTTGTCTAGCAACATTTTATCTTTTGTAAAATATCACACTCATTATTTGAATATCAAATACAAGATACAAAATTGAGATAATAATTTGTATGAAAACATTAACAAAAGTAACACTAAAGCATTGGGTACGATCAATATACCTAAATTACACACACACACACAGATAAATATAAATATAAATATAAATATATATATATATATATATATATATATATATATATATATGAACACTACATCTAAACAAGTCAAAGGACAAATTTGGCTTTGATAAATGGGTGAATGTATATTTCATTAAATGAGGATACATATTAGTCATTTTATTACTTTTAATGTGTAACTAATAATTTAGGGTGTGCATATATCAGCACTCATCCTTAAAATATCAAGTAAGACTCTAAATGCTTCACACTGCTCGCTAATCTAACTCAACTAGACTAGCTCAAGCCGGACAAGACTTAGTCTGAGTTGATTAGATTCAATTTGTATAATTTATTAATTTAATAATATATATTTTCTTAACCTCAAACTAGCTTGTTTAAACCCGAACAAGTTTTGATCTCGCAAACAACTAGTTTATTAAATTGGTCAAGTTCATCCCAACAAATGTAGATTATTTGAAACTCAACTTACGTAACTACATGTTAGACGAATTGAAGTACGACAAGTCAAAATTCAAATCGATTCAACTCATTTATTACCTAAGTAACATCATCGACCCAACACTTAAAACTACATAGAATATCAAGCTATTCAAACTCAGCTCGTGTTAGACACAGTTCAACCATCATAAACTATATCTTGTGGTTCAACTATTATAAACAATCCAATTTTAAGATTTAAGCTGGTTTTTTAGCAAGACAAAAATTTTGACTTAGTTCATCTCATTTACTTAATTATGTTAGTATTGAATCCACAATTAAAAGGTATTAGCAAAATATATTTTCTTGATAATGGTTCCTTGGTAGCTTTTGAATTAGTTGACAGTTACTTGCTGGACTACAACCCAACACAAAAAGAAAAATATTATTCGGACAAAAATATTATTCTTATCCACCATTCAGTTCCCATGCTGATAAGGAAACTCTTTTGCCAAAACCAAACACAAACAGACACATACCTACACACAGTGTCACTATTATTAAGTCCACCACTGGATAAAGTTTCCAATGAAAAAGGACACAAACTTATTCCTTTTCAGCTTTTAGCCAAAATAAATATATAAAAAAGAAAAGGTAACATTTTTCCCCTAGTTTTATGGTTATGGTAATTCTTTAATCAGTCCCTAGAAAGTTGTCTGGTTCATTCATGTGCTCAAATCATGCTTTTTCACCAAAAAGTATTAAGAAAAAAAGAAAAAAAAAACCCTTCAATCTAAGTATAGTGACATAAAAAGAAGATCCAAATAAAATATTATTAGAAGTTACCTTTACTCAAGTATGATTAACTATACCTCTTTAATTTATCTGTTTGCCTGGCACAAAGTATGCTTGCATCAAGATGACTAATTCTTTGAAATCTGCAGATACATGTGAGTAGAAAATGTTATAGTCCTATTAGATAAAAATCATCTATATTTTCAAAATAATGGTGGATTTTGTAAAGGTCATGCTTGGTGTGATGATCAATTGTTTGGTCACATTTTTTAATGGAGGATAGAAGAAATTTTCCTTGCTTAATACACTTTAAAGATTAAGCTTTTCCGTATTTTTATTATAACTTAAACCTTAATATCTCAATTTTAAGATATTAAAATTTAATGTACTTGAATTTCTATAAATAAAACCTTTTTGCCATCAAATTTGAAATTTTTTGCCGGAACAAGTCATGCAATTCAAAATAAAAGGACAATTTAATCTTTTAAAGTTATCTAGGAGTTAAATTATCCAGAATACCTAACTCTGATCAATTATTACACACTGGTAGCCGAAAGATTTTATTTATAAAAATTTAAAGGACACTAAGGTTCAATATCTTATAATTGAAAATTTTGCATCTAAGTTTTAACATACGAAAAAAAAAATTAAATGTTTAAAGTGTATTTAAGTCATTTTCCTTCGTAAAACTGCTGAAATTGTAAGTTGTTTCCCCTACTAGTTTAAACAGGACATCATGCACTGGTTCTCATTTTCCTCAAGTAATTGCTTAATTTTCACAAGGATTGAATGTAATTTTCCTAAAAGAAATTGGATATATATTGCAGAATCTTAAACTTAGGAAATATGAAGATTCCGAACTCATGAAAATGATAGCTGAATTGGTAGGGTACAAAACTATAATGGTTTACATGTCATGGATAATAAGGTTCAGTGGATTTGCCTCATAATGCCAGTCTACCTCGCGTCCTTCACGCTTTCTTTCATCTGTCAATCATCATACTTACTTTCCGATTAGCAAAATAAAATTTCTCGTATCAGAAAAATAAATATTTCAAGATTAACCATCTCCACCAAACTCCACAATGGTGTTATGTGAAACTTCTTTCCATTTAAGATTATAAATAACATGTTAATTACTATTCTAATGTTAGATGGGAAGAAATAATCCGGTGAGATTTGCCTATGATGATAAATTTGAAAATATTGTATCATTTTATATTAAGATCAATAAAAGATGACCCTTTTTGTAAACAGAAATTTAATTAGCATTTTACATCAGAAAATAAATATGTCAAGGTTAAACATCTCCACCAAACTCCAATATGGTATTTTGTGAAACTTCTTCCCATTTAAGATTAAAAATAGCAACATGTTAATTACTATTCTAATCTTAAATGGGAACAAATAATCCGGAGGAGTTTGCCTAAGATGACAAACTTGAAAATATTGTGTCATTTTATACTAATACCAATAAAAGAGAACTCTTTTTGTGAAACAAAAAAACGGTAAAATGAGACTTTTTTTTGTGAAACAGAGCGAGTAAATCTAATTAGAAAAAGAAAATTTCTATATTAAAAAATAGATATTTCAAAATTAAACATCTCCACCAAACTCCACTATTGTACTTTGTGAAACTTCTTCCCATTTAAGATTAGAAATTGTATATGTTACACACGCTTTTCACTTTGTCCTAAAGTACTTGTATCCAACACTCGACACTTGGACAAGAATGAGTACTAGACACTTCATTTTAGTATTAAAAAAATTAGCAAAATTAAAGAGTACTTGTGTCGAACTCTTCAAAATACCATGTCCAACCTGGCATTCCATCTGAGTTCGTGTAATATAGGAAATTGCAACACGTTAATTACTATTCTAATCTTAAATGGGAAGAAATAACCCAATGGAGTTTGCGTATGATGACAAACTTAAGGATATTATGTCATTTTAACTAATATTAATAAATGTGAAAAAAATGATAAAATAAGACGCTTTTTGTGAAACTGAGAAAGGAAATCTAGTTAATTAGATGTCTGCTGCCTTGCACTTTCCAGTTGAAGATATCAAAGTTTGTTTACCAACTTTTAGCATAAGTGGAAATTCTCAACAGATGCTTAGCCTGAGTTCCCTAGCTTGGTGCAAATCCACCTAACAGACCCTGCAGTTTACCCCTCTTTCTTTTATGCACATATTAGGTAAGACAAGGCACATCATGGTCCCGACATGTTTAAATCAGCTAGCAAATATCAAGACGTAAACATTCCCCACTTTAATCTTATCAAGAATATGACTATAATATAATCACAAATAATTACTACAGATTTATTACAGTTAATTCATATGCCGAAAGTCATCACAAAATTTCGGATGAGAAAAAAAATTAGTCTACGTTATGTACTACTCTTAAAAAACTAGAGACACATTTTAACTTTAAGTCAATATGCGAAATCTTATACACTAAAATTGATGTGAATTTATTTTAAGTTTTTTTAAGCAACAAATATGGTAATTAGTAGTAATTTTAAGCTAGTTTATAATAATTATATTTGTCTTTACTAAAACTCAATAAATTCGTATATATTTTGAAATTTAGTATTTCGCACATCGGTTTAAAAAGTCAACATGTATATTTAATTTTGGAACAGAGGGAGGGATGTATGAACTGAAACCATTAAATTTGAAATTAGCAACAATTAAAACTTTGCATTTAGTAAAAGTACAAGCGCCATCAAATGCCACACTAACTTTTCAACGCCTAAATTAATGCCATTTTGCTAACTTTTGACACGAGACATCAACATAGGACTGAAAAGAACAATACAATATGCAAGAGAATGTCAACAAACAGTTTTCTAACATCAAAACAAGTAATCTCAAGTCTAAGAAGGTTGCTGAGAAATAATGGCGACAGAACTCCACTCATTCAATATGAGACTTGAACAGAATGTTAAAAGTCATAAGTTTTACCATGCTGAAAGTGAAGGAAATGTCTGCTAGTTAGTTCACTATAAATAGTACTAAACTTCATCCATTTCATGCACTACCAACTTACCTCTCTTCTATCCTTTCTGCTTCTGCTATCTAACTCCCAAAACAATGGCTCCTGCTCTCCAATCCCTTTTGATCCTTTTCGCAACCTTCCTTTCTGTCATAAATTCGGGAAAAGCTGCAACATGCAGTGACTGTTTCATTCATTCTCGGGCAGCTTACTATCCAAACTCTGATGAAAAAGGAACAGAAAGTATGAGTTTGTAGTATAAATATATGTCATGTTCAAGTGGACAAAATATAAGTTTTACTTGATACTAATATCTGTTTTTCTCTAAATAAATTGCAGCCGGGAGATGTGGGTATGGCACATTTGGAGCTACCATCAACGGTGGGGATGTATCAGCAGCATCTGATCTCTATCGAGATGGTGTAGGCTGTGGTGCTTGCTATCAGGTTATTTACTATCTCTAGTATCAAACAATTAACATTTATTTAACTTAGTTTTTTGTATAATACAGTACTCTTATATAACTCATAAATTGTACAACTATTATTACTTTTTTCACTAGGTGAGGTGCACCAACAGCAACTATTGCTCAGATCAAGGAGTGAATGTGGTTATAACTGACCAAGGATCTGGTCATAACACGGATTTCATTCTAAGCAGGCGAGCCTTTGGACGGATGGCTCAGACTACAGATGCAGCTGCATCTTTACTAGCCCTTGGTGTAGTCGATATTGAATATAGACGGTAAAAATATTTCACGTGTAAAAGGTTCTACAAGAAACTTTTATACTGTGTTTCTGAGTTTAAAAATGGACGGAAAAGAAAATACAAGGATGGAAAATTTAAGTTTTTCGACAAATTCTCTTGTTCTATAGTTTTAATGGACAGAAAAAGAAAAAAAATTGACGAAAAACTCGGTCATATTTTTTTGCCAACAGTCCCAAAATAGACAAATTTGCACCGAAAATTAAATAACATAAGCAAATCTTTAATCATCCCTATCTCCCTACTTGAAAACACAACAAATTTAATTATAAGAGTATAATAGTAATCTAAATGCAAAACTTGTAAGTTTTTTATCCATTTCTTTTCCATCATAATTTAAGTTTTGCGTTCTTTTTTTTTTCTGTCAAAAACTCAGAAACACAGCGTAAGAAACTCATGCAAGATTTATGCTAACTCATGGAACTCTATCTCTCTCTCTCCTTTTTGAACAGGGTTTCATGCAACTATCCATCCAAAAATATTACAATCAAGATTGATGAGAACAGTAACTACCCTTTTTACCTGGCTTTTGTTATATGGTATCAACAAGGCAAGAATGATATTACTGCTGTTCAGCTATGTGAGGTATAGTTCCAAAAAGAAATTCTTTTCAAAGTGACTAAAATGCAAATTTTTACCCTGCGTTTATCACTTTGTGGAGATATGGTACCAGACTTTATAATATAACAAACCGCTAACTCGTGCTATAATCAGCACTAATAATTGTACTTTGAGGGAGGAATATGCTAATTAGTCAAAACAATGACGAAAACATCACACGGGCACAATACATGGGAAAGTTTTGCATTTTAGTCTTTCGAAGTAAAAGTTAAAATCTAGATTATGTCTATAAACTTTCATCATTTTTATAGTTTATCACCTTACATACTATTTGTTACATGCAGACAACAACTTTTGCTTGCAAGCTACTGGATCGAAGTTATGGAGCAGTATGGACAACAACTTCACCCCCTAGTGGATCCTTGTCTCTAAGGATGCTATTCAGCAACGATGACGGAGATGAGGAGTGGGTTGTTCCGGTTAACAGTGTTCCCAAAGACTGGAAGGCTGGAGATATATATGACTCGGGAGTACAAGTGAACGGATAGACAAACATATTAGAGTCAGTTGTTTATTGATTACATATTTTTACTAATTGAAATAAAAAGCAAAGATTTTTATATGTATTCTTTTTACAAATATTCTATATTCATATTTCTACAGAGGTTAGGATAGGATTTGAATTTTGAAAGGACTTAAGTGGAATAATTGTAATGTTGACTAGTAAGTTCAGATTTTTCTAGTAAGATATGAATTTGATGCATTTATAACCGTTATTTAAGAGACTTTTTTTCAATGGGATTTGTTAAAGATTCCACAGGTTCTATTCTGCCCTTGAAAAGACACTTTAAAGAATTATGTATCAAATAATGAGACCAAACCCCAACCCCAAAAGAAAAAGAAAAATGTGGGATGATTAACTAGTAATGATGATTTGTCTACAATTCAACAAATTTGGGTGTTTTTTTCAAAAGCTAGGAAGGAGGCTCATGCTGAAAAGAGTTTGACACTAATGGTTATTGTCAAGAAGCAGCATCTAGTATCATGTTATGAGATTTGATATTTTGACAAGTAAAAATAATAATTTCACAAGCTCCTCCTCACATGAATATTACATTGGGTCCATCCTCATATGAGAGGAGTTTGTGGAATTAACACTTTGACTTGTGAAAATATCAATTTTTTATGTTATTTGTCGGAATAGTCAACAGCGTTTTCTATAATCTTAAAGAAAACAAGGATATATAATAAAATAAAATGAGCAAAGTTGATTATCTTTATTTTTCAGTAAAGTACCATGCTGAATATCTAACTAAAAACTAATTGGCAATGAGTATAGTAGCTCATCAGGGTTACATATTGAGCCTCCGGATTCTTTTTTGTTCGAAGTGAAACTTTGTCTCTCAACAATATGTATAGTGAGACAAGGACAAAAAATTGAGTAATCATCAACTTGTTCGTCATCAAGCATAAAGCATAGTTTTTGTAAGCAAACTTTTTTGGCAAGTAGTTTTCATAAGAAATTGCACAATCAACAAGAAAAACAAATATGGTAAAAAATCCCACAAAAATAATGCTCCCTTCTGTTCCAATTATAAGATCATTGTTAACTTCTGAAAGTCAATTGAAGATATTTTCACACTCAAATTTGATATAATTCATCAAAATTTACAAAACAATAAATATTATAATTAATAGTACTTTTTAGATTGTTTACGATACTTATCATTGTATTAACTAAAATTAAATGAATCTATGTCAATTTTGAGTTTGAAAATGTCTCAAATTGATTTTTAAAAGTAAACAATGATCTTATAATTGAAAAAAAAAAGAGTATTCCTAAAGACAAGAAACTACATTAAAATTAAGCCTAAAACAGTCCTCTGGCCCATAGATTGCGCCTACACCTAACAAAGATGAAGAAATTTTATGACCATTATGATACTTATCACATGATGTAATTTATCACGTAAAGGACACAACCCTTTACCTATAGATAGTCAGTGATTTAGAGCTCAAACAGGACTTTGGACCTGCGGAGAACTTTACCCTGGGGCTTCCATCTGATGCATGGGCTGGTCAAGGATTAGGTATTTTTACACAATAGCAGAAAAGGCATCTATCTCAATACATACAAGGAGGCTTTAAAATTAGAGAAAGAAATTAGGCTAAGAAGCAAGGAATTTTTTCCAAGTTGGTGAGGGATTCCGGATTCTTCAGGATTCGACTGGATTTTTCTGGGAATTCTTCTATAGTTTTTTTGTTTTTCTATTAAATGATAAGAATAGATTATTGATATTATATGTACTAATCATCCGCGAACACGCAATGCGTGTGACATAAACATTTCAAATAACAATTTTTTGTTTATTTTTTGTCAAAATAAGTAATACTCTCTCCGTCCCAAATTAACTGCTTAATTTTGACTTTTTTTGACTATTTTTAAAACTAATTTTTGTACCATTTTTGCCAAAATATAGGTGAAGAGATTATAACCAAAAGAAAGTATATACAATTTACTACTAATACTAATTTTTATAATGTTAAAAAATATATTTATATATGATTAATTATTAATTTTAAAAATAGTCAATTTGACTAAAAAAAGTCAAAACTAAACGGTTAATTTGAGACGGAAGGAGTATGTTAGTAGTAATTATGTTGTTAGTTTGTTTGAGGGGTAGGGGGAAGATACAAAGAATGTGGAAGAGAAAATAGAAAGTAGAGATAGTGCGAGAGAAAATAGAAAGTACAGATAGTGGGAGAGAAGATAGGGAGAACAAATGATGGAGATATTAGAAAGGAAGGGTAAAAAGGGAGAGCAAATCAGCCCAATCCTCTTATGGCAAATCCGAATCCGAATCCTCACTTAGGAATTAGGAGAGAAAAAGTGTAAAGAGAAAGAGGAGGGGAAGGGGGACATGATGGAACATAAGAGCTTCATTGAGGATGTCGAATTAAGAGGATGGTGGTTCGTCAACAACTGAATCATTTAAGTAGAACTTGCTTAATTTGATAGGATTCAGAAGAATTAGTACGAACAAATTCCGAAATATCGATTAATTTAACAGACCCTTACTTTTATTTCTGTATGCTACTGTTCATCAATTCATGAATTTACATATGATATCTTCTGGTTTATAAGTAGCATACTTGAACTTGACATATTAAATTCTGTCTATATAGCAAGAAGTTAATTGGCTTGAACCTGTGCGTGTATTTTGAGCAACATGTTTATTAAATCAGGATATGGCTGTTCCCTTATACACCTTTTTGTATAAATAAATCAAAAAACCCTGTTATGATTATTGGCACAAGTGGAAACATTAACAGATGCTTAACATGTTTCTTAGGCAGAACCACCTAACTGGCTGTCTAATTCCCTTCTTGTTCAAGCAACAAATTAAATCTCTTTGGTCTCAGTCTCAACCCACCTGCATCTTTCTGTCTCGAACACCTTTTTTGGTGCTCTCTCATACGTCACTTTATAGTCTAAAATTAGAGATGTGTCTCTAATTTTTTAACAGACTAAAAAGAAAAATGTATCTCTAACTTGGGGCGGAGGGAATATGTACGAAACAGCTAGACAAGGAACTTAGATGTAGAAATTTACAAGCTCAAGATTACCAAAATATATATATATATATATATATACACACACACACACAAGAAATTATTGTACTTACATGGATCAACAAGAATCAGCTAAAAAGAAAAAGAAGTGATATATATATATATATGATATGAGCAACTAATGTGGTTTGAATTAGTTAATACTTATGTACCTATTCCACACGACAGTACTGATTAATTAGTGACATTTTGGTAACTTATTGCACAAGACACCAACATGTGATTCAAAAATACAACAAAAAAAGCAGAAATTAATAAAAAGGTTTACTGCATCATCTAAAGCAAGTAATGCTCGAGTGTAATAGGGAGCTGGAAAAGCAATGGTAACATTTTTCTATACATTCAAAATGACTTAAACAGATTGTAAAATTATAAATTTTACCGAATTGAAGGTGGTCTGGTGGCTGGTTACAATAAATATAGTAGAAACTTGGTTCAGTTCATACAATACCAGCTTCCTTTCTTTGCTTCTGCTCCTTCATTCCTAGAATGGCTCCTTCCCTCCAGTCAATTTTGATCTTTATCGTAACTTCTCTATTTATGCTAAATCCAGGAAATGCCGCCAGATGTAGTGACTGTTTCATTCATTCTCGTGCAGCTTACTACCCAAATTCTGATGAACACGGAACAGAAAGTAAGTATTCAAATTGCACGTATGAGATAACTCGTTAATGCATAATAATTTACTCACCAACAATATATATTTATCCTGGATGTGTTTGCAGCTGGGGCATGTGGATTTGGTACATTTGGAGCAACAATCAATGATGGAGATGTTTCTGCTGCATCTGATCTCTATCAAGGAGGTATTGGTTGTGGTGCCTGCTATCAGGTGATTATTGTCACAATGATCAAACTATGTGTTTTTTTGTTTTGTTTTTTTTTCTCTTTCACCGTAACTTAAGTTGTATTGACTAGGTGAGGTGCACCAATAGTAACTATTGTACAGACAAAGGAGTGAATGTAGTCATAACAGACCAAGGATTCGGTGATCGAACTGACTTTATTCTGAGTAGGAGAGCCTACAGTAGGATGGCTCAGACTACATATGATGCTGCATCTCTACTAGCCCTAGGAGTAGTCGATATTGAATATAGACGGTAAGATTGACTAATGTACAAGACATTTAAAGGAACAATGACTTCTATCTATTATAAAAGTAAATTATTTGAATAGGATCCAAAGAATTTTGAATTGAAAGTCATAATGCAATAAATAAACGGACAAAACTACGGGTACCGGAGGAATATCCAGGAAATTGACCCGAATGTAACTTTTTGCTATCGGGCTCGTATAGAAAAAAAATTTCCATAGGATCCCTCATCCCTGTGACCAAAAAGTTGCATTTGGGGCAATTTCTGGGATTTTCATCCAGTGTCCCTACTTTGATCCTGAATAAAAACAAAGTAACAGTTGTTTGTACTTCTCATGTATTATGATATGCTAGAATTTAAAAGAAAATGTAGAAGAGATATGCTGAAAGAAGAGATTTTCTCCCCTTTTTAAACAGGGTTTCATGCAGCTATCCAAACACAAATATAATTATCAAGATAGACGAGAACAGCAACTACCCATATTACCTGGCTTTTGTTTTATGGTATCAGCAAGGGAAGAAGGATATTACAGCAGTCCAGTTATGTGAGGTATAACCCTTACACCACCTCCCCCCCCCCCCCCCCCCCCCCCCCACCCAACCCACCCAAAAAAAAAATCAATTTCTTTAGTGTTTGCAATGACATTTTTTAACCCAAAGACACTTTCCATACTCTAGGGCTACGCTTGTTTACAAATTTGATGGGTGGTATAGGACTATTTGTACTAATTTATTACTACTACAGACTATTTTATCCGATGATTAGTCCGTTATTTAATCCCATAGACTATATTTAGTCATTTCTAAAGTCATTTGATGATGGATTATAATCTCAAGTGGAAAGGTGGTATAATATAATCCCCTTTTAGGTATCAAATGACCTTAGAAATGATAACAAATAGCCCATGGATTAAATAACAGACTAATCATGGAATAACTAGTCCGAAGAAATAATAGATTAGTACAAATAGTCATGTCCCAACCATTATTTTTGCAAAAAAACGTAGCCTAGATTCTCAACAGAACGAAGAAAAATATATTGAAGAACAGAATTTTACAGTACTACTAAACAGAGTTGCATTGTTTTCAAAACATGCCCAGAAAATGAATATATGCCTTTATCTTCCTTAATATTGAGATACTATTTATTATATGCAGACAAAAAATTTTGCATGCAAGCTATTAGATCGGAGTTACGGAGCAGTGTGGACAACAACTTCTCCCCCTAGTGGATCCTTGTCAATAAGAATGCTATTCAGCGATGATGATGGAGATGAGACATGGGTTGTTCCAGTTAATAACATACCCAAAAACTGGAAGGCTGGAGAGACATATGACACAGGAGTACAAGTGAATGTATAGCCAAGCATAATTCATTCATTGACATCATTTGTAGTGTTAGATTTGAGATTAGCAACGTCTAGTTCTAATCTGTTTCCTCATTGTCTGATTGTTTGGCGGTTGTGGAGTTTTGTTGTTTTGTGTGTGGTGTGTTGGTGTGTTAATGTGGATCTTCCCTTAAGCAGATTTAGGGGTTTTGACAGTGGGAAGGATAGGAGGATTCTTAGGATATGTGATTGTTTAGCCATTTTGTAGGGTGTTTGGATCGAAAGGAATGCCACGATTTTATTTTTATTTTTTTACTTTGGGATAGAGTGTACTTTTACTTTTTATTTGCTTCTCTTTGGGCTCATGCATTTGGAGACTTTGTAGGAGTTTATTTGTCAGACATTCACGAGGATTGAAGGGTGGTACTTCTCTAATGCCTGCATGTTTTCTCTACTAATATATTTGCTTTATTTTTATTTTTCAATTTCTTGGAAGGACTTCTTGTCCTCCGCATGGTCGTAATTTTTTCTCTCCTCATCAATGAAATATTCTTCTTTTATCTGAAAAATATTTTATTCTTCATACTTTGTTCTAGTTCCATTATTGAATCTTCAACTTTGTTTAACTTTTTCCTATTTCAAACTTCTCATTTTCTGCAGTCATTCACAAGAATGAACAAGTTTAAGAAAATCTCAAAGAAAATGAGGAACATATAAGAATCAAAAATGTTTTCATAACACAAGGTGCAGGGATGCTTATAAATAATATAGCTTCCTAACTAGTACTACCAGTACAGACGTACAGTGTACAATATTTACATGTGAGAAATGGTAGTAAAATCAACCTCTTTTGTATTAGTTTCACCAGATTGACTTAAAATAGAAAAGGAGGAGCAAATAGACTGGAGAGAGGTTGGACCCCTTTCACTATGAGGTGTAAAGAGATTTTAGGAAAAGTAGTGATTTATAGATTGAATCAAATTTTTCAGCGGAGGAGGTCCCTGTATCCTAGCAAAGTAAATTGCATTTGATGCATACACTGGATTAGGGTATGCCTCCTTTTTGCATGGCAGTGCAGCAGAATTAAAATGAGGCAGTAACCTCAATATCGGTGCTATTGGCATCTAACATAGTTTCAGGTCCTCTATTCCCTAATGGATGATAGTGTAAACTTTTTTATGTTTTTGGCTTATCAGTTGCAGCAAAACTAACAACAGATTTTTATTTATTTATTTTTTTTATGGATAAATCAGCAACCTAACAACACTAGGTCATTGATTTTAGGGTGTAAAAGCCAAATTGGCAACCCAATATGGCAGTGCCTATAATGTTGGGTTAGACTGTGTAATATTTGAACTTGAATATTACACTTCAGTACAACTTTTTGGGGAATAGATTGATGGTATAAAACTGCCTTAGAGAAATGTTGTCTACTCTTGCTCAGTCTTTCATTTTCTCCATATGCACATGCCGAAGATTCTAAGGATTATGCATGTAGCTTGGAGGATGCATGAACTTCAGTTAATTAAAGAAGGCTGAGAACGGGTATAGCACCTTAGAGTCCTTGTAAATGTCATAAAGCTCTTAAAAAAGGAGTTCACATCAAGATAATCTAGACAGACATCTTATCTTTCTTGAAATTGTGAAGACTCCCCTATGTATATTCTTGTGGTATTACCGAAAGATGTTCCGGGGAAGGTTCGATATAAATCAAAGAATTTAAACCCTATAAACAGTGACTAAAGAAGTTAAATTAAGCACTTCTGTCTATTGAAGATATTTCATACCCCTACCTTTTGTTTTTTTTGGGATGTTTTTTTTTCCACATTAGACTTGGTGGGTTTGTGCTGTTGATTTTCAGCCGCTTCTCAAGTGTCCAGCAGCTCCCCATGTTGGTTTTCTTGCTGGTCCTTGGCTGTTTTCCAGCTTTCTTCTTTGATGCACCATATTTGCTATTCTTTCTTCCCATATGTTACCCATTGTTGATGTGTACTCCAACAAGGTATTCATTGTTGATGTCTTTTCCAACATGGTCCCGGGTCTGAATTGGTTCTAATCTGCAACTATGTTGTTTGAATCTTTCTGATTTTTTTTTCCTTTCTTTTTTTTGTCCTCCTTTTTTGTCAAATGCACTTTATTTTGTCCTTTTTATATAAGCTGCATTTGAGGGGGAGATATAGGAGGTATGAGATATGAGATATGAGATATGAGATATGATATGGTCTAGGTTGCATGAGGGGTTGTTCATGCTACGTCATGCTCATTTGCAGCCGTATGGTTTTTCGCTTCGGTTCGGTTTGTTCTTTGTTGGCTTGTGCAACTTGGGTCTCACATGGGTGCAACATTGGTTCTCGGCGTTGGCTGCTTCTTGGTGATTCCAGCTCACTTTCCATGGCGCTTTCCTCATGTTCTTCAGCTGCTTGCTAGTCATGATGGCTCTTTTATGTTGTTGCAATTTTTTCTTCATATTTTTGTCAAATGCACTTTAGTTTGTCCCTTCTATGTAAAGTTGCATTTGAGGGGGAGTGTTAAAATATGTTATGTGAGAAAACATGTTTCCATGTTTTCCTCCCCATGTTATCCTCTCCATGTTTTCCTATATTGTGTGTTATCCTATTTCCTATATAAACCAATGTAATGCTATGTAAATAAAATAATGAATCAGAATAATACAACATAATGGAATTATTCCTATTCCTCATCCTTATTTGTTCTATTACATGAATACTCTTCCTATTTGTATTATTACATTATTACATACATACATACATACTCTTATTTTCTACAGTTTTCATACAAAAGCTAAAAAGATTCATGGGCAGGGGACATGATTATATTTAACGAGACTACAAATTTTCTATGAGAAAAAAATATAAATCCGTTCACACAGTCAAGTTTGAGAATTTTCACTAAGATATAAGGAGGTAAGAGTCATTAAGATGAGCACATAAGACCAGAGGTATAAACAAGAAATAAATAACTATGTTCAGAATACAGAAGTCAAAAAACAAGCATATCATAATAATCTACAGGCAGTAATCATCACCTGAGTTGCTTCAATACACCAAAACCCTAATTTCAACTTTTCTAACAGCCACAAAAACCAATTTTCATCATGTCACTCCATCTGGGACCATTTTGCCCGTCAAAGCAAAGGCTGGGATTTGTTTTGCAGACAACCTACACTAACATCAATTTTATGCTTCCTAATAAAAAATTTAGTAATCAAATCCATAAATTTTTGCCCCTGATTTTTCAATTTTAACCAAGTCTCTGAGAATGTCCACCGCAAATCTCAAAAAGTTAGATTACCAAAATATTTATTGCACCTCTTTAAGTTCTAGATATATTTAGCATTATCCAATAAACTTCCAATTGGATATACAACCATTAGTCTGCAAATCCTCTGCCAGAACACACAGTTGAAGTTTGTCTTGCTCCCTGTTTCCATGTCCTTTTGAAGCATGATTACATATTCTTTTCGAAGAACTTAATTCAAGTAAATAGACTTCCTCTATTCCCTCAAAGAAAATAAAACCTATTTAAACACTTAACAAGACAACTTTATTTGAGCATCCATCTTGCTGAACATGGAGTACACCATGGTTGATGGTCATCTTATGGACCAAATCATTTCCTCTAAAAGATTCAATTCATAGATTGCACATTGAAACAGCCCAGAACCCACAACATTTTGGAACTCCTTTCCATCAACCTCCTCACATATTCTACATCATCCCATCTCCCTTCAGCAGCATATATATTCGATAACAGTACATTGGATTGAATCTCCTCTGGTTCCAACTCAATTAACTGCTTGGCAACAATTTCCCCAAGATCTAAATTTGAGAGACGCAATCTCAAAGTAAAAGTCCCCATAAAGCTGTCCCACCTCCATAGGCATCTTCCTGATAATCTCCTTAGAATATTCCATCAACCAGCACAGAAAAGGAGATCTTATACAACTCCCGCACTAGTACCTGAGCTCAAAATGCCTAAAATTGTAGCATAATTTGGCATCTGGCCACTCCATTCCATCTGCAAGAATATATGAAGTGCTTTCTCTCTATGGCCATGCATTCCATACCCCATAATCATAGAATTCCATTGATTCAACACTTAGGTCAGGCATCTCATCAAAAACATCCTTATCCAAATCCATAGCCACGTCAAGATAGCAACTGAAACTAAAACATCAAGATTAATATTTGTCTTATTTTATGTAAGCATGAATCCATTTTCTCCAACCCAAGTTCCCCTCTGTATGCATATGAATCAGGAAGCTCGTGATAGTGGCTTCATTTGGCTGCGCATCTCCTTCTTCCATCATCCTATCAAACAGTCTCAAACCGCATAAAAGGAGGCAACATTGTATTCCAATCAAAACGCCATCCAATTAAAAACATGTGTGGACATAACTTCCAATCCTAGAATACCCATCAATCAAACAATTCCAAAAAACTAGATCTCTGCACGGCATCTCATCAAACAATTCTTTTGTCCCCTGCATATCCTGTAACCATAGAATTCCAACTAAAGCCACTCTATCCACCTCTTTTATTTAGGTGTCTCATCAACAACCCGACAAGTAAACCTCAATTCCCCATTCTTCACATTCCAATCAATTGTCAAACTCCAAGTCACCTAAATCTCAGTTGGAACTCACATCAAACACCTTGAGTGCTTCCCCAATGCTCCCAAAAACAGAGTAGATATGAATCATCGCATTCAAAACAAACAAAGCCAAGTTTCACAATCCTGGTATGAGCTCTTTCTCTTTCAATCAAAAAACCCAACTCAGCACAAATCTTCGCAAGGATAGGAAAAGTGTAATAATTATTGGGTTGGGAGGGGGGTGTAATTATAAATAGCTAAAGCACTAAATGGGTCATTAAAATTCATACCACCTCTTATAATTGTTTTGCATATAATTTCATATGGGTCGTTTAAATGATTAAAGAGCTCTCAAAACGACACCTTCACAGACCTGGACGAACAAGGGATGCAATGGAGTTGTTCATCTCGCCAAAACTGGAGCTGTACATCCCCAATTGGAGGCAATGAATAACGATCATTTTTTTCTAGTTTTCTCACAGGATATACAAGTAAGAATAATACTACGGCCACAAAACATGATTAAGAAAACAAAATAAATTATAAAAGGATGGTCGATATGTAAATAATATGTTACGCAAGTAATTGAAGAGAAAATTATTCCGTCTGTTTCAAATTAAAGATATATTTTTTATTTCAAGATTTTAAAGTAATAGGATGTGTAATCAGGGCCGGTCCAAACTTTTTAGGGGCCTTAAGCTAAATCTTAAATTGGGGCCTTTTTTTAATTATTCAATATTAAATTAAATTAATATCTATGATTTTTTTAATTAGAAATTAATTTTTCTACTCTTTTTTTTGAAGTTTTTGATATCCAGATTCATATTTTCGAGTAGCCATATAGTGCTAAAAAAACAAGATACAAGCCAAAAAATAAATAACAAACAAATACTTTCCAAATTCCAATCAAAAAACAAATAACAACAGTCAATAGATAATACTCAACCAAAAAATAAATAACATATTTTTTTTTAGCCAAAACAAGTAACAATAGTACCTAATTAACAAATAAAATTTAATAAAATTAAAGTAGAAAAGTATAGAACAATAAAACTTGATTATGTTGATTAATGATTTATCCGAAGAGGCCAAGATTAAATACCTGAAAAGTGATTAATGAACATTACAAATTCATAAATTAAGAAATATTAATTTACAAATCCTAATTGCAAAGAATTTTTTTTACAGAACTTTAATGGGGGATTCAGGTCAAGCAACACTGAGTGTGCAAAATACTGGAAAATCAATGATACAAAATAAATAGCTTTTCATTGGACAACCAAATCCTACCCTGATGAGGGTTTTTAAAGTTTCAAAACTCAAGGTTTAAACTCAACATTTAATTAGAAATGACTAGAGAATGAAGTAGCGCAATGTTATTTCCCAATTTTACCAACCCAAAAAAAAAAAGCTACTTCCAGATAATTCTGAAAATCCTAATTCATAAATTAAGAAATATTAATTTACAAATCCTAATTGCAAAGATTTTTTTTTACTAAACTTTAATACCTATCATCTAAAAAACAGAATCGAAAATGATTCAAAATTACCTATTGATGTAATGTAATAATGTGTTGATGAAGAGATGAAGAGATTAAGAGAGAAAGAGACAAAGTGATAAAGAGATGAAGAGACCAAGAGAGAGAATTAGAGAGAGGCGAGAGAGTCTGCAGATTGAGATTGTGGAGGCAAAAAGAAAAGAGAGAGAGGTCTAATTGTTAGGGTTAGGGTTTGAGGAATAAATTGGGCCTTTTTTAAATGGACTCAAGTATAAGGCTTATTAAAAATCTTGGGCTTCTTAAATTTTGGGGCCTCTTAATTTTTGGGGCCTTAAGCCATGGCTTAATTCGCTTAACTATAGGACCGGCCCTGTGTGTAATTTAGTAGTTGTAATATAGTAATAAAATTATGTAATTATAATTGAGAATATTATGTCACTACAAACCATATCAATAAAAAGAGACATTTTGTAGAACAAATTTTATTACAAATATAACACTTATTATTTTAAATAACGTTTCATCATTACAGTAGTTAAGTACATTGCATGTAATTGATTAAGTCATAAAATATATTTATGTACACATCTAACTCAAAAACACTGAAAGAACGTAAAATAGTAATGAAAGTATCTTTCTTTTGATCACACTTTCTCTCTCCTCTCTATATACTATTTTTATTCTTGAGTGTGTATTTGAGTGTGAATTTGGATTTGCACATAGATATAGAACATGTTCGGCAGTGACTTATAAATTGGTCAAACTAATTTATAAGTCATTTGTCACTATTCTTTTGTTTGGTAATGACTTATTTTTCTATTTATAAGTTAATTTTTAAGTCAAAAAAAATAAGCAAATATTTGTAACTTATTTTAAAATGACTTATAAGTCATTTTAAATTAAGTTAGTTTGACCAAATGTAATATTTTGCCCTTCTTCTATTTTGCCTCTCTTTTTATTAATATCTT
Organism: Aralia elata; assembly: GCA_034770075.1. Lineage (NCBI taxonomy): Eukaryota > Viridiplantae > Streptophyta > Magnoliopsida > Apiales > Araliaceae > Aralia > Aralia elata. The sequence goes on from CM068379.1 coordinate 53,565,498, forward strand.
TTTTAGTAATCTTTACATTTGATTTTAACTTATAAGTTATTATAAGCCGAACACCTTCTAACTTGTTTTAACTTAATTTCTGACTTATAAGTCAAATTGATGCTGAACGTTTTTACTTAAAAATCACAATTTAAAATAACTTATAAGTCAACTTATATTTTAACTTTAAATCATTTTAAAATAAATCATTGTTGAACGGGCTCATATTCTTGGAGACGCATTTGAGATTAAAAAAAATTGACATGTTAAAACTTGGGATAACTCCTTCAAACGTCTCTTAACTTATCACCATTTTCACATTTGGTCCCCAAATAATTTTTTTTACTCGTTTGGTCCCCGTACTATTTAATTCCAAATCTTAGTAAATTTGGACAGATTTAGACAGAATCTCCTATTTTTTTAACAGAATTGGCAAACGTGGGAATGGCAAACAAATATTTGAGGGATAAAATCGTCTTTCCACTTCCTCTCCTTTATATCAAGTCACACCATCCGTCTCCTCTACCTAGTCCGCCTCCTCTTCCGTCATGGTGCCACCATCACATTTCACCGCCCACACCAACCACCCATTCATTTCTAATTCTCTCTCTGGCATAGCCCATTCTCTCCATTGCAATAATCACCAAAAATTAGTCCCCCACCGCAAGTCCACCGCAACCACCACAAGTCCACCACCATCACCAAACAGGGCCGGTCCTATAGTTAAGTGAATTAAGCCATGGTTTAAGGCCCCAAAAATTAAGAGGCCCCAAAATTTAAGAAGCCCAAGATTTTTAATAAACCTTATACTTGAGTCCATTTAAAAAAGGCCCAATTTATTCCTCAAACCCTAACCCTAACAATTAGACCTCTCTCTCTCTTTTCTTTTTGCCTCCACAATCTCAATCTGCAGACTCTCTCGCCTCTCTCTAATTCTCTCTCTTGGTCTCTTCATTTCTTTATCACTTTGTCTCTTTCTCTCTTAATCTCTTCATCTCTTCATCAACACATCATTACATTACATCAATAGGTAATTTTGAATCATTTTCGATTCTGTTTTTTAGATGATAGGTATTAAAGTTTAGTAAAAAAAAATCTTTGCAATTAGGATTTGTAAATTAATATTTCTTAATTTATGAATTAGGATTTTCAGAATTATCTGGAAGTAGCTTTTTTTTTTTTGGGTTGGTAAAATTGGGAAATAACATTGCGCTACTTCATTCTCTAGTCATTTCTAATTAAATGTTGAGTTTAAACCTTGAGTTTTGAAACTTTAAAAACCCTCATCAGGGTAGGATTTGGTTGTCCAATGAAAAGCTATTTATTTTGTATCATTGATTTTCCAGTATTTTGTACACTCAGTGTTGCTTGACCTGAATCCCCCATTAAAGTTCTGTAAAAAAAATTCTTTGCAATTAGGATTTGTAAATTAATATTTCTTAATTTATGAATTTGTAATGTTCATTAATCACTTTTCAGGTATTTAATCTTGGCCTCTTCGGATAAATCATTAATCAACATAATCAAGTTTTATTGTTCTATACTTTTCTACTTTAATTTTATTAAATTTTATTTGTTAATTAGGTACTATTGTTACTTGTTTTGGCTAAAAAAAAATCTGTTATTTATTTTTTGGTTGAGTATTATCTATTGACTGTTGTTATTTGTTTTTTGATTGGAATTTGGAAAGTATTTGTTTGTTATTTATTTTTTGGCTTGTATCTTGTTTTTTTAGCACTATATGGCTACTCGAAAATATGAATCTGGATATCAAAAACTTCAAAAAAAAGAGTAGAAAAATTAATTTCTAATTAAAAAAATCATAGATATTAATTTAATTTAATATTGAATAATTAAAAAAAGGCCCCAATTTAAGATTTAGCTTAAGGCCCCTAAAAAGTTTGGACCGGCCCTGTCACCAAACAACACAACATTACACAACACATTCTCTCCATTGTAACAACACTCGAATCGCAGGGCCACATCATATTGTTCATCAGCTTCTACAATTACTACTAAATACATTGCCTCTGTCTAACCTCTTTGCCTAATTATCTGAGGTAAAAAATAAATAAAAAATAAAATGGTCATCATATTTCTTCCACAATCTCACTGCAATCCAAGCCCCATTAAACGAAAATGAAAATGTGAGAGTGAGAATTATACCCATAAGATGAAATGAAACCCATTAGAAGGAAAGGGAAAAAAAAAGGGAGAGGGGAGTACGAAGGTGTGTGAAAGAACCCATCAGATCCACAGATTGAGGATCAATTGTACCAATAGATCTATCATTTATGCTTCCCAAAACTTTTGTGATTTGTAAAAACCAATAAATCCAATTGCACCAATAGATCTGTCATAGGATGTCGAAATCGCCAACAAATTCATATGGGATTGAACCTCATGCAGCTCATCATTGAAGACTTCACCCTCACGCGCTGCCCGGACTGCAGTGTCGCCAACAAATTCTACCCGTGCACTTCCGACCTCGCCGCCTGCTTTTCCATTCCCCTACTCTTTTTTAACCCATATTCTATTTTTGCAAAATTCTTGCATGAAGCCCTTCTCAACCCAACTCTCCTCACCTCACAATGGAATTCGACTATGATCCATTTTTCATTCCAAATTTACCTCCGTTTTTCATTCCGAATTTACCTCATCGAATTTCCCTCATGATGGTTGGAGGTAATTAGAGTTTGGGGTGACAAGAAATTAAGGATTTGGATTTGCATTTTATCGGGCTAGTGGTTTTCTTTTTCTATTTTTTATTTATATTTTCCTTTTTTTAATTAATGAAAAGACTAATATGCCCCTCTTGTACAAATAAATATTAACAATCTATTAATGAAATTGGAGATTCCGTTTAAATTAGACAAATTTTACCAAGATTAAAGAATTTAAAAAGTACATGGACCAAAAACATGAAAGAAAATTGTTTGGGGACCAAACATGAAAATAATTTTGATGGTAAGTTTAAGGACGACCGAAAAGGTTATCCCTAAAAACATTGATGAGCATGTTTCTCTATCATTTGCTTTGACAAATCAAAATGATCAAAGCCAACTACGATATTAATCACCCAGAACCACGATATTTATTCTGGATTTACTTGGGATTAAGAGAAAATAATAATCAAATCAAATCAAACGCAACACAACTTAATGCTTTTTACACTACAGACCACTTTTTAAATGACAACATGGAAAATCTAGCCTAATTTCAAAAAGAGAACAAAAAAAAAGGGCTTTCTATAGTTCAATTCTGCTACTCCCCTATGACATCTCTCTAAACCTGGCTAGAGCTTTCTTCTGAATAAGAGTCCGATAACTATCGCCAGCTTGCACTTCAAGGCTAGGATCCAACTTCTTTGGTTGACTCCCTAACCCTGCTCTTTTCTCAATGGCTTGTGCTTGGACAGGCTCAACCATGCCGCTCCCATCCTTCCCCAAACCCTGCACATTGAACAAATACACCACCAAAAGCAAAAAAATTCCCAAATGCAAAGTCAGATACTACTGCAAGACAAGGAATTTCCAACCTGTCAATGATTTATTGTGCACATTAGAAAGCTCGATCATATAATCACCGTACAAGATACCAGCAGAAACAGAGATTAAAGGAAACAAGCAACACTAATTGCAACAACAGATCCACCGGAGAGAGAAATGGCAAACTAATACAAGTTTGTTTTTGTAAAGACGGTAATTAAATAGCTTTTCATAAATACATCAACACAGAACTAATACGAGTGCAAGAGTGGAAATGTTACCAAGCCTTCTTGCCAGCCCATGCTGCGGAGCATACGGTTCCCTACATTACTCTCATCAATTGCTTTCTCAGCTGTAATCACCTCATAGCTCTGAACGTTGCTATTACCATCTGCAGCACTACGCCCTCCAACACCCGGAGGGAAGGGCATCGAATCCATTACACCCCTTTTGAAAGCCGAATCTCGATCTTTAAGTATTCCACAAATTGTAAAACACAGGATTCTCTCAAGTCAATAAAGATATTGAGAAAAATAAAGTAATGAATGGACCATTAGTTCTCTCCTTATATTTCTCTTTGATTAATTTTTAGGGGAGGGGGGAGTAACGGAAACGGGGGCATGCCAGGGGCAATGAGAGTGAAAGCCTTGGGGGAGAAAAACTCTTAAGAGTCATTTAACAAACCTATATTTTGTCAGAATTCACAAAATTACATATAGGAGGAAAGAAGCAGCACAGAGTACAATAGTTCTACTGTATCAGGCCAACTAATAGATAGCAAGACGATCTAAAAAAATAAGCTCATAAAACAGAATCAAGGGCCATGAAAGCCAATCACAAGTTATTGAGCAAGCTTACTTGAATCCCCAGTCTCAGATAGATCGTCCCCAAAAGAAGACGAACCATACAAGTTCCTACGCTCAGCTGCACGATCCCTATAGATAGTCTGAGAATGTTCCTTATGAGAAGAAGCTGGCTGCAGTGGCATCTCTGAGAACCTCCTCTTACCGCTCCCAGCAGCTACTGGTGGAGTATAAGAACCCAATGCAGAAGCGTCTGTTCTGAAAGGCAATGCAGTTGCAGATGCATCTGTTCTAAAAGGTAATGCGGTTGCGGATGAGTCTGCACTTGCCACTGAGGATAAACCGGCAGAACCTGCTGAAGCAGACAAAGAGCTGGAAGTAATGTCTGATGACCCTAAATAAGAAGTATCTGATTTCACCACTCCTCTGCCAGAGCCCCTAATCACTCCCATAATAGTTTTCCCTGAGCTATTACTCACAGGCCTAGGTCTCTCTGGAGACTCCAAACCAGAAGACTGAGCAGGTGTGATTGTGTTGAATCCTGAAGTACTCATATTATTCTCTTTCACAGTCGCTACATCCCTTTTGAACTTGCCCTTCGTGGATGGCCCAAGAGAATTTAATTTTTCTTCGGCAGAGGCAGAAGGTTGATTTTCATCAAGCGCCAAACGTGGCGCTTGCCCTTCATGACTCCTTTGCTTCCACATTGTCAAAACATTACTCATCTTCTTTTTACTAGCTAGAATACTGCTTTTTGATGCAAGTCTTATCTCTTTCAACTTCTCTTTCTCTTTCTTCTCTGCAGCTATTGCTGCTGCCGCAGCAGCCTGGACAGCATCTGGCAATGAGGCAGCCTTCTCATTTGATGTTATGGTAGCAGCTGGGGCAGAGATAATTACTTTCCTATTATTAGAACTATCAGATGTTTTGGAAGGTTCCACTTGTTTTCCAGCAGTTTTATCATTCTGATCCAAACAGGGGACATATTGTTGAGTATGCTGATCATAAGTGTACCAGATCCCATTGTTACCATCATAGTATAAACCTGCGGGATTAGCACACACAACAATAAAAAGTCAGGAGAAGAAAATAACAGAAGGATGCTTCACCCTACCAAGGGTTAGGAAAATTCAAAGGACAAAATACCCAAAATATTAAGACTCCATACTCTAATATTAATGACATTACACTTTCATTTACAGAGTAGCCTATTCAAACTATCAGGACTACTATGACAAAATAAGAAAAAAACTATAATGCTTTACCAACTAATTCTATGCTTAAGAACTCAAACATAAGTATAGGAAATGCAACATAAAGTTACAAACACTTTTCTTCATACAAATGACATCTTAAAAACTGCAAGATCAGCCTACCTTAAACAAAAGCATTGCATTGTCACATTAATATGATGTACAAAATTAGTCTAGAACATGTACAAATTGAAATCAAACATGACACAAACCTGTATTTCCATCATAATAGAACCCAGAAGAAGCATCATAATAATAACCAGATGCTTCATCCCACACAAAGCCAGACTGTGGAGCCGAAGCATCTTTCTGAACTGCAACCTCACCAGCTTGCTCTTGCCCACCAGTAGATTGTATGTCATCTGGATTATATTCTTTTGGTGCCCAACCAGCAGAATCATACTAAAAGGATGAAGAAAACTTAATCAACAACATAAATTAAGCACAATCTGCAACACGCATACCGCTAGAACATGTATTTCTAAAAAAAATGTCAATGGATATCATATATGATAGGGATCGATCCACGAGTCGTCGTCGTCGTGGATGATTCGCTATTTAGTATTTATTTATCAATGTCTATTTATTTATTTAGTTCGTGGACTTGTTATTTATTAGTTTATTTCAGTATTGAGTTATTTATTTAGAGGCCCAATTGTTTATGGGCTTAGGATTATTAGAGTTTCTTTTTATTATAAATATGTAAGTCATGACAGATTATTGGACACACTTTGATATTGAAATTATTCTAATTATTGGTTGCGATCAATACCTTTTTTTCTCTCTCCTACAGTTAGGAAACCCTAGGAAAAGTGGTTCTCCTACGGTTGGATCACCCTAGTTCTCTTTATTGATTTACCGCTTCCAATTAATTATCTGTTCAACAATTTCTGTCCTACATCAATATAGAATTTTGTGGAATAGAAATCGATGGCTCCAAGCTATACCTAGTATCTAGTTAAGCTTAGACAAGTTCAGTATTGGAGTTCCTTACTGTGTTGGAGTTGTGGTGGTTGCTAGATGGATTAGACTGAGAGTGAAGGTTGTGGAATTTGAACGCATTATTCAGGAGTACCCTACTTGTCGAGACTTTAGTAATATTTATGCTGCCCTACAGGATCCTAGTTACCCATCCTCTAGTGATTTTCATATCCATGATGGGTATCTTTTTAAGGGCACCCGCTTGTGTATTCCTAGTACATCGATGCTTGAGTATTTATTGTGGGAGTTACACAGGAGAGGCTTAGTTAGACACTTTGGTCGAGATAAGACCTTTGTCATCGTTAAGGATAGGTTTTTTGGCCTAGCCTCAAGAGGAATGTAGCTCATGTTTTTTTTAAGCGTCGCACATGTCAGACTGCTAAGGGTAGGAAGCAGAACACAGGTTTGTACACTCCACTTCTAGTTCTCCATGCACCTTGAGAGAATCTTAGCATGGATTTTGTCTTGGGGTTACCAAGGACCCAGAGGGGTCATGATTCAATTTTTGTTGTAGTGAACCGTTTTACTTAGATAGCACATTTTATTCCTTGCGGCAAAACTGATAATGCCTCACATATTGCCATAATTTTTTTTAGTGAGCTAGTGAGATTGTGTGGATTACCATTGACTATAATTTCTGATAGAGATGCGAAATTTATGAGTTATTTTTGGAACATTCTTTGGAAGAAACTTAATATCACGGTTAAGTTTTCTACTGCGTATCATCCCCAGACTGAGGTTGTTAATAGAAATCTAGGTGATTTGATACGTTGTCATGTGGGTGATCATGTGTTTATGTGGGATAAGACTTTACCTATGGCTGAGTTTGCATATAATAGCTCAGTTAATCGTTCGACTGGAGTAAGTCCTTTTCTGGCTTACACTGGTTATCAGCCTAAGAAACCTGTTGATTTAGCTCCTCTTCCTGTTGCATATTAGGCTAGTGAGTCTGCAGTCTTTTGCGCATCACATTCATGATTTGCATGCTGAGATAAGAATGAAAATTAATTTGAGCAATGAAAATTATAAGTCTGCTATAGATGTTTATCGCAGGTATCAAGAGTTTAATGAGAATGATCGAGTGATGTTGCAACACCTTGCTGAGAGATTACCTCCTAACACATGGAAGAAAGTGGATGCTAAGAGGATAGGTCCATTTCGAGTTCGAAAGAAAGTTAACGCTAATGCATACGAGTTGGATTTTCCGAGTGATATGGGTATCGATCCTGTATTCAATGTGGAAGACTTTACTCCTTATCATAGGCCTTCTGATAATTCCGTCCCCTCTTTCACTTCTTCTCCTACTTCATCCACTTCGCCTACACTTGTTAATCTTGATGAGCCAATACTTGTTCCTCATTTACTTGTTCCACCTGCACCTCTTATTGTTCCTACACAATGTTTTTGATAAGCAAGTTGTTTCGACTAGGCAGGGTGGTTACTGTCAGTTTTTGATGAAGTGGCGCAACAGGCCTCCAGATGATTGTATATGGCTTAGTGCTGAGGAGTTCCGTCGGCTTGATCCAGAACTTTTTGAGAGATACGAGGCTTTCACTTCGTCAGAGACTTCATTTTCGCAGCTGGAGAGAGTAGGCTCGATCCATGAGACATCGTCGTCGTGGATGATTCGCTATTTAGTTATTTATTTATCGGTGTCTATTTATTTTAGTTTGTGGACTTGTTATCTATTAGTTTATTTCAGTATTGGGTTATTTATTTAGATGCCCAATTGTTAATAGACTTGGGATTATTAGAGTTTCTTTTTATTATAAATATGCAAGTCATGACAGATTATTGGACACTTTAATATTGAAATTATTCTAATTATTAGTTGCGATCAATACCTTTTTTCTCCCTCCTGCGGTTGGAAAACTCTAGGGGTAGTAGTTCTCCTGCGGTTAGATCACCCTAATTCTCTTAATTTTCTTTGTTAATTTACCACTTCCAATTAATTATCTATTCAACAATTTTCTTCCTACATCAATATAGAATTTTGTGGAATAGAAATCGATGGCTCCAAGCTATACCCAACATCTAGTTAAGCTTAGACAAGTTCAGTATTGGAGTTCCTTACTGTGTTGGAGTTGTGGTGGTTGCTAGATGGATTAGGCTGAGAGTTGGAGACTAGCTCCATTATGCCCTAACTGGCATGTGTTTGCAGCAAGATGAAATCATTCCGAAGTATGTCCACAGTTGCTAAGAAAAAATTATTTGGGCCAAGGATCTTCATCAGGGAAGGGACTCTGTATACCTTGTTTTACAAATTTTGTTCTTTTTTATGTCCACCAGTCCACCACCAATAAAACAAATGGGGGGGGGGGGGGGGGGGGGGGGGGGGGGTAACAGAACACACTATCTAATATCATTTACTGGTAAAAGAGAAAGAAGGAATAACAATTTGACTTGTGCAAATACAATCAATATTAAATAATAGACTTTCACAATACACATTTACCAGAGCAGTAAACAAACTTGAGCAAATCAGTAGCCACGTGTCTTTACCCCATATCATGTGTCTTTTGTCATTTTCTGTGTTGTGGACAGGAGAGATTCATATAGAAAATGAAGAATCGGATATCTCTAGCCTAAAAAATCTTGAATATAGGAACTCGAGAAGACCTTGCTTTGAATCATAGTGATTTATTTAATGAAGCAGATTTTAACAGCAGTTGACAATCTCATCGAAATTAACACAACTTTAGAGGTCTGTCCCATACCCTTCTATCATTTGCTACGTTACTCATCTATTCAACTTCTCACTATTTCTTTCTAATTTCTCACTGTTATTTTAAAGCTCTGGGAAAATTTATAATGAAAGGGGGGAAAAAAAGAATTAAAGCACAAATGCTGGAATTAAGAAGACTCATTTTTATTGTCACTGCAAATATCTACAATTTTCTTGAAACCAACATGACCTAGGCATTTGGCATGCAACTAGAAAAATCATCCCGAAGTTTTTTTTGTGAAGCCCTAGAAATCATATTTCTGCGGTCCGATGATGACAACCTAACAACATACCTATAGGTTTCATACATAAGATCCGCAATCTAAAGTGGCCGAGTTTGCAGATATATATTTGCTTTCAGCGTAAAAGGCCTATAAGATGCTAGTTTCAAAAGTCAAAATGCTTGCTAATCATTTCCATTTCTTCCTTTTTTTTCTCCTTTTCTAGTAGTAGTAGGGGACACAGGGAGAGCTACACGAAAGTAGTTGCTCTAATGCCCCGTTACGTATATTTCACTCACTTGTTAGCGCATCCGTTTTCTTGCTCATTAGCGCTTTACAAATAGAAAGCAAAGGGCTTTTCCTGCTTGTTTAGTAAAGTCTCGCTTTTTGATAGGAGTAGGTGCTAGGGTGGAGCACTCTTCATTCGAAATTAGTGAATATCGGGTCGGGGGTTTCTTACTTATTATCAAAAAGGGGGTTGGGTTAAGCAAACTCCCTCCTTGGACGAGCACGGGCTTATTGGTCAGTTTCAACTAGAAGAAGCCTCCCGAAGAGAATTTGCCTTTTTAATATCTTTGCTGCTCATAAAAACTAGTAAAACTTCAATCCTGCATATCCCAAAGTCATACAAATAAGTTTGGGAAGTGATACTTCCACAAGCTTAATTGATATTTCCACATGTGGTCCCTACTTAGTAATCAAATTCGTCTCTTATTGTCCAATTTACCCCCACTTGACACAATACCCAAGTGCACTCTCCCCCTCCTTTCTGCAACTCATTTTCTCCCTTTACTCTCTTTCCCGGTCCTCCCAGTCCCAGATCAACTTGCAACAAGATCCCAAATTAAATTAGATGTAAAATTGTTTTAAGCGGATCTTCCTTTTTGAATACATCCTAGAGCCCTTACATGCAAGATGATAACTTATATCCCAATTTATGAGGATAATAAGGTTTGGGAGATAGAAAGACAATAAATGCTTTAAGCATGTCTCAAATTCTTCCTTCATCCAATAAACTTAAGATCATTTCAACAATAGATGACTGAGGATGGAACTAGATCTCACACAGATTAATAGCAAAGATTGATTGGTGACGGATCTTTACCAAGTTGAATAGGTGGAAAAGAGCAAAGAATTTGTGTGGTGATTTTGTTCATTTGTTGTACGTTTGGGTGAAGAAGATATATATTTTGCTGCTTTTATTTATTTCATGTGGCATGAGTGGCTGGGTCCAATCTTCGGGCTCCGACTATGCAGATTTGGGTCTCATCTTCGACAAAGCAATGATGCAGATTTGGGTTCAAGCTCGGACAAGGCAGTGGCAGTGGCTCTGAGTTAAATTAGATGGTGAAGGGGTGTTTGTTTTTTTGTTTGATGTAATGCTAGTTGGATTAGATGGTGAATGAATCTGTACTCATGAATGAAATAGAAAGTAAATATGGGAACGGTGGAACGGTAGCAATGATACAGTGTAGAGAGAGAAACTGAGATGTGGAAGGAAGGAGGGAGTATAATCGTAGATCGTGTCAATCAGGGGTATATTGGGTACAAATGAATTAATTTAATTAATAAGTAGGGACCACATGCGGAAATAACAAATAACCATGTGGAAATATCACTTTCCATAAGTTCTAATAGGATAATCTTACCTGGAAGTTTTTTTTTTTTAAAAAAAAAAAAATTGTATCAAACCCAAAAATACTTTTTACTTATATCCATCCTCTTGAATGGTTTGTAAATAAACCATATTTAGCTCCAACGGAGTGACAATCAAAGTAAAACACGTGCAAATAATAATAATAATAATAATAATAATAATAATAATAATGTGTTGTATTAGCACTATATGTTGTAGCCGGAGTGACAATCAAAGTAAAACACGTGCAAAAAATAATAATAATAATAATAAGTGTTGTATGAGCACTCTGCTGTAGCCGAAATGCCCTAACACTCTGATTCTGTGTTTTAAAATGGCCAAAAAAGAAAGAAAGAAATGGAGGAAAACCTAAGTTTTCTGTTCAATTCTTGTGTTTGTTTCTGAGAATGTACGAAAAAGAAAAGAAATCAACAGAAAACTTCATTTCTTACCAAAGTTTTCCATCCAAAATTGACCGGATTTGGATGAAAAAGAAAATGGGATAAATAATATTTTTATAATTCCCATATTATCCTTAACTTCCAGTATAACAAATAATAAATTACAACACATGTCCCCAACTTCTTTTTATTACCTATATCAGTAGAATACTTAACGTGTCATTCAGCTAATCAGCAGGATTATCATATTTTGCTGCATAATTCATAACTCTAGCTGTAATATTATATTTATACTGTTTAGTGATAGATAGTTGTCTTTATTATTGAAAAATTAAATACATCAATATAATGATAAAACTCTTGGTGATTGGAGATTGGACTAATGGCATGGTAATTAAGCAAGCTATATACTGTGTTGTTTACTTTATTTTTTCAAGCGTTCTATTGAAAATTGTGTTTTTCTCCTACATATGGTAAGAACAAGGGTTGACCTGGGCAGCAAATTATACTGAAGCAACAAGCACCTTCGCCTCCTATGCAACCTCCACCAGGACCACCACTCTATAGTCTGTATGTCCCAGATTGTGCTGGCATATTATTTCTTGGATTTAAGCATATTGGGTTATTGTACAGAAAAATTAGAACTCAAAAAGTTGGATAATTCATAGTTCAGTAGTTATAACTATAATTGGTATGCCACATGTAATAGAAGGGTCAAATCATAAAAGTGATCTTTTCTTTTCTTTTCATTGGAACTCAGAAACACAAGAAAAGAAAAATTTTAAGCTTTTTGTTCTTTTCTTTTAAAAACTCAGAAACAACACAAAGGAAAACTTAGTTTTCTATTCTTTTCTTTTCCATCCAAAACTCAGAAACAGAGTTTAAAGGTCCTTAGTAGTATTAGTTTCCCAATGGATAGGCATTCAATTGTACAGATCAATATCAGGCAGAAAAATGTTAGCCTCTCCCTTTTCTTTTATCCAAATTCCAATTAGGCATAGCTAAACACTCAAGTGACAGACTTTTGCTCCGGTACTACTATATTCTTTTCTTCTTTTTTCAGGAGCTTTATGAAACTACTATGCTAGTGCGATGATAAAAAAATGAAGTACAGCCACTTTCCAAGAAGGTATACTTACCTGCCAGCCATGAATAATAAAACTACATACCACCAAATGTGCCATATATGTAAAAATACAAATGTTTTGCGTGACACATTACCTGCTGAGCAAATGTGGCAGCCTCAATTGCGGCAGCAGCAAGACTGCTCGACTGAGAAGGTCCCGATGCCCCTGATCCTGGTCCAATTATGCTCTTTGCATATGCTACTCGAAGGATTTGACCATTCTTTTCTAAAGTCGTTCCATTGGTGGCTTCAAGAGCTTTGGTTGCATCATCAACCTTAAATAAAACACATTAAAAAATTATAACTTCAATAGCAAAAGCATCAGGCATAGGATAAAGGTCAAACGTAACCAAAACATAGGTTAAACGTTACCAAAAAAACATTAGGCATAACAAAACATAACAAAAAACAAAAACAAAAAACATAGATATACACTTGCACATATCTTGTACTTGCATAACATTAACATTACGTATTGGTTAAACATTAGGCATAGGTTAAATTATACTTGCAGATATTAAGTGAGCTGAAATCTTCTTTAATGTAGGAGCCAAACCTTACCAAAAAAACATAACAAAACAATTGAGAAAAAGAAGTTCAAGTGCTATAAAGAAAGTACACTTTTCTCATAAATGCATCACAAACTGCATATGCTCCAAGGAAGTCGATGCATTTAGGGCCTATTTGATAACCTCTGAATCAATCTGAATGGCCCAAAACTGAATCGGTAAGCTATTCAACTTGTTTGTTTAGGTTAGATAAGGGTCTGGACCAGTCAACATGGTTCTGACCGAATCAGCCAAATATTTCAAGCTTATTCGGTCAGTTGGCTATCTGAATTTTTACATAAATATCCTTTCACATTAAAATAAATAACCAATTAGCGATCTCTCTCTCGTCTCCAAACTTCTACAAGCTACGTTCTCCTCCCTCTCCAATTGAACCACCTATTTACCAAGTTTATATTCTTCCTGGGCAACCGACTAGCAGTATGTCTTCTCTCCTTCCTCTTTTACATGCCCTCCTTTATCTCTCATGTAATGGTAGAAATTAGTGGGAAATTGGGAGTTATACCATGCTTATAGCCTCCATATATGAAGAAATTGGACACCTTATGTGCATATCAGATTGATTTTACCAAACACCAAGTCCTCGTTTACCGAGAGTATTTGGTGGACTAGAATGAAATTTGACGGTTCCTAGAATCCTACTCGTTATTAACTTATTGTTTGTTTAATTGAAGCCAACACAACTGGTCTTTTCATTTTTTTAATCTAAGAATTGGATAAACATGAAAACTTTAGCATGTTGTCAAGTTGTTTTATCTTTAAAGGTAATACAGATGGAGAATATGGGCCAATTTGTTCTTTCTTTTATTATGAATGTGTGCATACACACATATTTTATATATATATATATATATATAGTGAATAGATATATTAATGAAATTGTGATGCTGGTTTTAAAAGATAAATTATATCAATTTATACCATCATAAAAAGAAATAGGACTTTTTATTAAAAATATAATTGACAAATAAGACTTTTTGTAGAACAATGAGTATTATATAATTAATAATAGATATATTAATGAAATTGTGATGCTAGTTTTAAAAGGCAGATTATATCAATTTATACCATCATAAAAAGAAATAAGACTTTTTATTAAAAAAAATAATTGACAAATAAGACTTTTTGTAGAACAATGAGAGTATTATGTAATTAATAATATAATTGTTTAAATTTTATAGGAAAATATTGTTCAAAAGTTCATTCCGTTGTGTTTCAATAATAATCATAATTATCAAAAAACTGATCTAAATAAAATAATTCTGAAGGTTAAAATTGAAAAATACACACATTCACATGTTTCAGATAGATCAATTATCAAACAACTTATTTCATTCAGCATTCAGATTTTTACTTCATTCAACTCATTCAAATTTCTTAGCTATTTGAAATTTTCATTCAGTTTTATCAAACAACCCCTTAGTTTGCCTACGACAAAGAGATGAATTTTCAAGGGAATCTTGGACATCACCAACGTCCTTGTGTCAAAATTTTATCTTTACAGGGGGGAAATCTATTACTCAGCAAAAGGGAAAAGAAAAGAACATACCGAATGAAAATGAACAAATGCAAATCCCCTAGAAACATGTGTAAATTTGTCTCTAACAAGCCGAAGATCCTGCAAAAAAATACAAAATTCAGTAAACTTCTGCAAACATGAGAAAATGGACAAGAACATTCATTATATGCTCCAGCATTTGTACCTTGATAGCAGCATGTTTAGAAAATTCATAACGAAGCATTTCCTCATCAGCATTTCCATCCAATCCACGAACAACGAGAACATGGGTGGGTCCTGATAATGTATTAGCTTAGACAGCTGCTCCACATGTGCCTAATAGGTCTTAGCCAAAAGCATAGGAAATACTAACCTGTGTCACCTCTCTTCCCAAGTGAGGTCGGATTTGATGACGACATATCTGCTGGAGGAGCATCATCAGTTCTTGCCTCATTACACTGCTTTCACAATTAGGAAGGAAATATGATTAGTCATTGGAATATTGTATTAGATGAGCCTATTTTAGACAACAGGTTATACCGTCATAAAGTAGCTACGCTTAGTTGGAAAAGCCGTTTGTCAACACACTTCATTTCTGCTTTCATACGAATAAATAAATAAAAATTCTGCCATAATTTTGAAAAGGCAATATATAATAATTCTGGAATCCGGCATGTCATAGGTTCACACTGAATAATCATGACAGAGTTTCACTACCACTTCATATATAAATTTAAGAACAGCATGTTAGAATCAATATGCACACTGGAACAGCAAACCTAACTGTCTGCACTCTGCACTGATGTAAAATTACAAAGCAAACATAGCTATGGATGCATATAAATATATATAAAACAACATACAGTCTCAGATTGCATTCTAATAAAAATATGAAGTATAATTGTAAGAAAAAAGAGTATTGTCTGTATTTTATTTATTTTATTGTCAAGTAATCCTGTATATAAAAAGGTATGATAAGGAGTATTGCCATGTAATAGTACATCCAAACCATCTACCATACGAAAGAATTTTTGGTACACAATTGAACTGGCCAAAATGACAATTAGGTCCTCAAGACAGCAAGACAATTAATTGCTGAAACATTAAATTTCATCCAAAATCTTATTTATTAATTTAAACTAAAAGGACGCAACATAAAGTGCTAAGGTAAATCACTTAGGTAATAGCTAATATAGCCAGTCAACACAATTTCTAGCATGTGTATGGCATCTTCTTTATCCTAATTGCTGTCCAAAAGAAAACTGCAAGGCCAAAGGGGCAGTAGTATATATAATGTAAATTAGGGATTTATTAATTATTTGGTAGTTTCTAGAAATAGCTAGCACATGTAAGGTTGTTTACGCATGTGCATTTTAGCATATATGGTTCTTATGAGTGAAATGAAAGAGAGTAGCATGTAATGCTCTTCTTATGAGTGAAATGAATTACAAGGGTCTCTCAAGCTTTCTTTCTATCCAAGTTTACCTCTTTCATAAAACCAAATCTCCCATAAAACCCTAATTTACATTGTTGCATTGGTTGAGCTCAAAAAGGTTTGAACTTCACAAAAACCTAAGCTGGAATCCGGACCATGATGAAAGACGGACAAACAGAGGAAGATATCTATCAAGTATCAAGACACAAATAGGTAAACTTCTTATATAAAGTACCTAGCAGAAATTGAAGCTGACAATTTTTCAATATGGTTCACAACCTTTCTAATTGATAACGAATCATAGAGCAAACTATATGAAATAAGGATTTGAGTAAGATAGGGAACATAAAACCAACCTGAAAGCAGGAGGTTCGCCGTGCAAAATTAACACATCCGCAGATGGTGCACATCCAATCAGATGGCACCATAATACTTTTATGGTTGCCATGACCTGATCTCGACGCACTGTCGGATCCAAAAGATGGTCCCCCAGCCCCCCCAGTTGGCTTGCTACTGCAACAGAAAGTCAAAATTTGCAATAAATATGCTTGCAAGTAAAATTCCAGGATATGATCAACATAAACCACTCATACACTACAGAAACAATTAAAACCCATAGAGAATGGCAAAAGATGTTACAAAGAGCATGTTATGATAGTAAGACCTGGTAAATCTGAACTACTCAAGCCTAGGCTGATAACTTAATGTTCCAATGTATTAAAATATATCTGTAGAACCAGTAAAAAAGCAATCCAATTGCAGCAAAAAGGAGAATAGTACAATTTATAAAGTGAAATTGTTCAAAAATGACGTACACAAACCAATTGCAAAAATTAGAACTAGGTAGTAAATTTTGGACAACAGGTTATCTGGAAACGGAGAAGTATGTAAAGGAAAAGGCTTAGTATCCGTTTGATAATTTAAGTGATTGTTCCAAACAACAAACTAAATTCCTGGAAACACATGCAAACATGCACAAACACATAAAAAACACATGTACTAATGCATTAACACAGATAATTAATTATTTAACAAAAGTTCTGCATTGAATTACTTCTCTTCCAAACACAATCACTAATCATAGATACCTGTACTCAAAAAAAAGCTTCTTGTCATCCACAACAAGACCATCATCTCCAAGCCTATCCATCATTGCGCGTGCAGCACCCTGTTGCACAACACACTTAACATTAATACCATTCACAAAACTATAAGTAACATATGTTGACAAGATATTCATAATTGGTACCACAGAAGGAAAATCAATAAAAGCAAATCCACGTGATATGCCGGAATTTCTTTCTTTAATCACACGGACATGGCGAAGGGGGCCCCATTCAGCCTGACATAGGTAGATATGGAACAGAAGTCACATATATAGCAACTAAGGGAAAATTACCAACAACAGCATAAACTAAGCAATAATACTACTTAAACAGGAGGATGTAGCAGAAAAGTACAAGAATCTGGTATAAATCTTCTTCAGTTGTCTTCTGTGGGAGACCCTTCACAACAACAGTAGCCGATGGAGCCTACAAAAAACAGCCAACATGCTGAAGCCCTTGAACAAGACAAAAATTGACTCGCTATTGGTAACATGAAAACTGAAAAAAGAAGCATACCACAGCAAAATGATCATGTTGACGTTTCTCATCGAAATCCCTTCGTTTTTCACTCCTTTCATGTCGGGCATCATCATAGCTGTCTTCTCGATGGCTGCGAGCGCGACTCCGCCCTCGAGGAGACCTTGATCTCAGGCGATCATCATGTCCACGAGACCGAGAACGATCATGCCTTCTATATGGACTGGGATCTCTTTCCCGACTTAAACCACTCCTTTCACGGTCACGGGATTCATGCCGCCTCCATTTACTATCTCTCCTACTGCCTCTATCATAATCAGAGTCATAGCTATGTCTGCCATATTCATATTCTCTCTCGCGGCTATCCTCCCTGCTTTGACGAGAAATACGAGGTCTGTAGTCATAATCATCTAATGCATAATCTTCACGATCGCGTCCCCCATATCTAGCAGACCTGTCGAACCCATGATCTCGGAAAGTGTCAATACTGCGATAGCCATCCCGCAACTTATCGTATTCATGAAATGTGTCGACCTCATTGTACTTGTCAGACTCATGAAAGGTATCCATATCTTGATATGAATCAACATATGGCTTCTCATGCCGCCTAGATTCTCTATCGATCGAATATTCTTCTTCATAACTCCTCCGTGTTTGAGGCCAGACACCAACCGCTGGTTGAGGAGGATAGTTATCCCTCTCTAGTGTGTCACGGTGAAAGGCATTTCTTGCATAAATGTTATCCCTTGGAAATCTTTTGTCTATAAACCTCCTATCATCATATGAACCACCAGCCCTGCCAAAAGAATGTAAGGCAGAGGCAAATAGGAGAGCAAAAAATTGATAAACCAAAATGTAAGTATATATAACGTGAAACACAAAGGGTAAAACCATCGCAAGATATAACAACAAAAACACATTTATTTCAAAGCAATAACAAATCTGTTGTTGCATGGAATGGAAAATAGAAACGCCCATATGTCAAGCAAACATTTTGAGAAAGCGTTCAGAACAAGCAAATTTACTAAACAACCTTTTGGTAATAACCACCGGTCAGCACTCACCGAAAGTTTGGCTCATGGGGTGCACCATACCCTTCCAAAGCCTGTGGATTCAAGAGAATAAGCTATGTCAGCAAATAATAATCATTGTACAAGGTAGGCAAATCCAATTCCATATCCTCACTGCCCAACGGCTTATCTCATTGTTCTTTAAGATTAGATGCCGGAAAAAAATGGACAATCACGTGAGACTAATTTCTTGTATATCATCCCATATATGTGATTAAGAAGGAAACCACAATTACGCTGTTATTTTCCCATCCTTGCTGCAGACCATAGCGACCAGGATCCATTTCATCCAAGACCCGTCAGCGTTAACCCTGAAATATTCTTGATGACCGTTCAGAAGTTTCAGGAGCAGGATGACTGAAAAGTTTTCCTGTAATGGATGCACAAACAGAGATAGTTATGCCCCCGTGAACTGAGAAACAATCCTCATGACTTGGCCTCCCTTTTTACTGGACTCCTTTAAATATCAAATTTCTTCCCAAGAATGTTCCCCTTCAAACTCTCTAACACACAAATTAAGGATCTTGAAGCAGAAATCATCAATGACAAAATCAACAAATTATCTGCCTTGTGAAGAAGATTGGTTAAACAATCAAATACAATTTATACCAATGTAAGCTGAAGCAACACATCCGGTATTAGAACAATGAGGCACGACATGTGTGTGCACGACAAATCTCAAGTAGAAATCATCAATAACAAAATCAACAAATTATCTGCCTCGTGAAGGGTGGTTAAACAATCTCAAACAATCAAATACTATACCAATGAGGCTAAACATGTTAAGATGTACGAAATACAACGATCAAGCAATACCGCACCTATCAATAGATGTAATAGAAAGGGAAAGAAACTGCCATATATCATAAATATTGCAAAAAAATGTATGTAGAATTAAAGACACTTACTTCGTTAAAGCTTCGAAATTCAAACCAAAAAAACACTAGAAACACCGATTCAATACACCGTTTCTTATCATGAAGGCTCCTTCTCAGCAATCGTTGATAATTTTTGGTTTTGGGAGCTAGGGTTTTGTTCGATCGAAGTTGGTAGATAATGGAGACGAGATCACTTCTTTTATTAGTCTCCGTTGTTTTTCATATTGGTCCCCTAATTATCCCCTTTTCATGTATTTCGTCCTCAGACTTTATAATTTCTATAATGTCAATTTAATCTTTACAAAAACGAAGCAATTAAAGGAGATTCAACATTTAAAACAATTTATAGTGTACAAAGTTTTTTTATTAAAGGAGATTCAACATTTAAAACAACTATAAATTGTGTACAAAATCTAAAAATACTACATTTTGAGGACTAAATATGAGAAATTATTATATTTTAAAAATTAACACAGAAAAAATTCAAAGTATGAAGACGAAATACGTAAAAAAAATTAATTAGGGAACTAAATATAAAAAATAATTATAATTTAGAGATTAACAAAGAGATTATTCCTTATTTTAATCTTATATATTAGGTAGGGTGGTTTGACTTTTTTACCCTTTAATAATTGACAAATAAGAAAAACTCATTAAAAATAACGTTTTTTTAGTTACGTGCAATATTTTTATATCTTTATGTTATATATTATAAAGGAAGAGAAGGGAGAGCAGTTACTTTTTAAGAAATTTGTGTGATGAGTTTAAAAAATTACAGAGATTGTTTATTTACTACTTTTTCTTCTCATTTATCTCACGTTCTTATAATCTCTCTCTAAAATTACTTTACAATTTTTTTATTTACACACAAATAATGATCATTAAATTTAAAAAAAATTCTCTCGCATTTACTTTCACGAAATTGAGGTTTATCGTATAATAAGCTTAATAAATTGTGCAAAACACGGTAAATTTAAAAATTTACATACCGAACAATTTTGTAAATGACATATTCAAGTAAATATTTATAATAATAATTTTTTTTTCAATTGTATATGAAGTCATTACAATATGCCCTTGTAATCTACATAATTTTTATATGTTACATTTAATATTTGAAAAAAACAAATTACGGTCAAATTTATTTATGGATTATCCTCTATGCAACGTTCAATATTTATATGAGTTATGTTGTCATTTGAAAAAAAATATTTATACCTTGAGATATTGATTGATAGATTAAAAAATCATTAATGTCGATAAAGTCATCTCTTATAAAAAAAATAGTTAGTCTGAGAGAACATGTTGGTCTATATTAAACTTGTAATTTTTTTAAATATAATTCGGTGTACAGTGAAAGTCCTATTTATAATGTATTAAATCAAGTCGAATGAGATAATTTTATATTAATTAAGTTCATGAATTAAAAAAATAAGGGTCAAAATATTATAATATATCATTGGTAAGTTCAAAAACAAAATTTTGAATATAATATAATAATAATATTAATGTAAAAGATACACTGAATGTTTAATAGTAAAACCATAAAAAAAATCTCTTTAACTACAAAATTGAAAAATATATATATTAAATTATTGAGTTGACTTGGAACTAATAGGTTTGGGTATTTATTTTGGTTTTTTCAATTTTTGGACAAATCAAACCTATTCAAACCAGCCAATTTAGAACAGAAAGAAATCGGCTCGAGATCAATACATTTAACCAGTATATATATCAAATATTTGGAATGAAAAAGTGACTTTAATGACTCGTACCGAACCGGTTGTATCGATTCAATTATAAGTGAATTAAATTAAATTACTTAGCTAGCTAAAGACCCTATCTTTATAATACTCTAGGCTCTGCCTCTCTGGACCCCTTGGCTCCTCTTGACAGTCGACTTCCCCAACTGCATCTCGGCCTCTCCACTACTCTTCCATCGTCTCCCCCCACTTCTCCTCCATCTCGGCATCTCCATCCTCTTCTCTCACTCTCCAGTTTGCATCGCCTCTCCATCTTCTTTCTCGAGTTCTCCCCCGCGAGTCACGACTCACTCCCTCACTCCCTCTTTCCCTCTTGCAAATCTGCAGCTTCTTCTTTCTTAGGTAATAAGAATTAAGATTTACACTTGAATCTTGGCTGTTTGATTATTTCCTTCATTCTTCTTTAAATATTTTTTTTGAATTGAACTTGCTTTTATTTCTTATAAAACAATTTTGCTGTCAAAATTGGAAAAAAATTTTGGGATCAATTACTTGTTTGTTTATTTGTTTGTTAATTAATTGTATGTTTACTTTTTTCCTTAAAATGTAATTTTGTTTATTTGCTTCAAATCCCTTTCTTTTTTCTGAATTTGGAATTCGTTCTACGTTATGTGTAATTCTGAGCTCGAATAATTTTAGGAGGTTATGTTTTGCTGTTTGGGTCAGCTTTAGAGTCAGCTTGATGTTTTTAGAAATTATTAACGTGTATGCAAAATGTTGTTTGATGCCAATTTTCTGTTTTGTGTTTGGATTACGGATCATACTTGAATTTTAATATATGTAATTACAAACCAGTCCCTCAACAACGGGGTAACTTTAAAAAAACAAAACAAAACAAAAAAGAAACCACTGCATGTTGTTAATTGACATGATTCCATTGCCTGATGTAGTGATGTGTAATTTGATTGTGTGCGCTTCTAGTCTTTTATTGGAAATGCTTTTGAATTCTAGTTTGATTATACTATTATCTCCCTAATTAGAGATACGTTTTGATTTTTTAAAGTCAATCCGAAAAATCTTAAAACTCAAAAATTGATATAATTTCGTTGAAGTTTTGGAAACAACAAAGGTGATAATTAGTAATAATATTTACAATTGTTATATTTATTTATATTAAAAATTAAATAACTTCGTATTAATTTTAGAATTTTGCAAATTAATTCAAAAAAATCAAAATATATCTTTAATTTTAGAACGGAGAGAGTAATATTTTTATACATGTGACTATGTGAGCTTGTGTTGAGGAAAAAAAAATAGGGTTTACTGCATGTTTGCGGTTTCATAAATACTCTTGAAAATCTTGCTACAACATCTCTGTCTCTATGCTATGGTTATCTCATTGGTACCTTAGGAACATGTGCAACTTTTTTCTTTTTTCTTTTTTCCAAATCCTTTATCAGTAACAAACATGATTCTAGTTTGTCTAACGAAACTTGAGTTCCATTTATGGGCTATTGACACCAGTTACACTAGTTTGGACAAAACCCAATCAAAAATATTATAGTCTAAAATCAGGAGGGTCTAATATTTTATGTTATCCATTGAGTTTTCATTTCCTTTAAAATATGGTGTAGTGCAGTGTGTGAAAATCAAACCCTTTTTTTTTTTTAAGTATTTCCCGAAATGGCTTTGCTAAAGTTCAAGTTTCCAAGCTATCTCCGATTAGTTGAAGTTTTACTACTTACATCCTAAATGCCAATTCAATTGGCGTTGAAAATAATTTTGTAATCCAACGCCAATTGAATTGGCATAGAAGGTTATGATTAGTTAATTAACTACTCTCTCTTTCTCAAGATAAAAGTCATTCATTGACTTTTATGGTCAAATTGATCATTTTTCAAATCAATATATCTTATTATTCTTTTATATATATATATATATATATATATGTAAAAAGCATATAAACTACATACAATTTAGTACTAATGTTAATGTTTGTTTTTTTTTTAAATCTAAATATATATGCTTAATTGTTAATTTTAAAAATGGTCAATTTGATCACAAAAGTCAATGAATGACTTTTATCTTGTGACGGAGGGAGTATTTTAATTAGTTGCTTAACTTAATCAAAAAAAACAAATATAATAAATAAATAAATAACAAATAATGCCAACGCCAATTAAAAAAAAACAACAGACATAATAAAAAAACAAAACAAAAAAATTAGACCAACGCCGGTCAAAATGGCAATAATTTGGTCAACTAGCATAACCTCAACGCCAATTAAACTGGCGTAGGCATTTTTTTCCCCAGCTACATTCATCCAAACCTTATCCTTCATCTTTACACATTCGCCTCATCCTTCTCTTTTTTTTCTCTTTTTCTTCCTTCAATCTTTCTTTATTCTATCTCTTCTCATTCTTTCTTTCTATTTTTTTCGGTGAGCTTCTTTCTGCTTCCATCTATCTCTATTTTTCTTCATTAATTTTGTTCAGAACACACCTAAAGGTATGTATATTAGTATTTTTTGTAATTAATTTAATTTTATTGTAAAATCAAGTAATGATATTAAAATGTTAGTCTAATTTTATTTTTTTGTCCATATTATTGGTGTTAAATTTGTTATATTGTGACATTGAATCTATTTTTTTTGTTTGTTGGAGTTTTTGTTATGATATTAAGTTTTTTGGCGGTATATCAATTTTTATTGTGATAAAAATAAAATTTATACTATTAAGTATTTTTTACATAAAAGTAATGTAAAATATAAAATGTTTTAAAAATTAATAATTAAATTTCATTATTTCTACCTTTTTCACAAAGAATGTACACATATTTAATTATTAAGAATGTTTCATGATAGATTTTAACACATGTATTTTTGAAACATACTCCTTCTCAAAATTAATGATTATGATACTTATTATAATTTGTTTCAAATTAAATATTTGTTCACTTTTGAAATCTCATTATAGAAATATGTTCAATAATTTATATCTTCCTAAAATAGATATTTTTTTAATAGAACTGTTTTAAAATAGATAAAATTTTAAAACATTAACAAAATGACTACAATTGATAAATAAAATTTCTATAGAAAAATATTGAAAAGTAAAACATATTTTTGTGCTAATTAAAACTTAATTCCATGTTTGGGTAAATCTTACCCTTGCACATTATATGAAAAAGTAAATGTATTTTTAAAATTAATGTTAGATATGTTAATAACAATCTATTAATAATTGCTCTATTACTGGCAAATAATAATGAAAAAATTGAATATTATTAAATAAGAACCTGATTCCGTTGTCATGTTGATTGTAGACACCTAAAATTTGCACAATTTTTTTTTCTAACACTGACAGGAGGACAATAACGTTATTTCACTTCAAGGCTAGAATGTCAAAGTAAAAGTTACAAGGCTCAGAACAATTGTTTGGAGTTTGCACAGTGACCTCTAAGCTTCAGGCTATAAAAAAGAAGACGAATGACAAGTCGACGTTTATAGAAGATTTCCCCCCCTCTTTTCTCCATCTTCTCGGATCCGAAATTGATCAAACTTGATGCCATTGCGTAGCTCTTGAAAAGAGTTTTTCGGATTGGTATGACACGTTTTCTAACTCTTCTCAGTTTAAAAGTTATGGACGTTTCAGTGCACAACACGAAAAATCGACTACGCGACACGAAAAATGATGCAGGTGGGCCTCACCCTAGGGCTACCGCAAGTAGACCTGTAGTAGACCTATAGTGGCTATATAAGGTTGTTTTGACTCATTTTCTTGAAGAATAAGGCATTTTAGAGAGAGAATGTGTTATTTAAGGAGAAAATTCCTCTAAATCCAATCTATATCTAGTTTTTTCCATCAAATCTGTAATGCCCGTGAATTTAAACGTCATTATTAATTAAATATATAAATTTAATTTTTAATGAGTTAGTTGTGTACTTATTTGAACCTTTGTGTGCATTGGTAGCCTACGTGACTAGGTGATGAATTGATTTAAGTTGTGTAAAAGGGAGTCACTAATAGTATAATTAAATTAGTGAGCAAGCCCTAAGGTTTAATATCAATTAAATTGATAAAGTAGTTACTAATTAAACATTCAATTAAATTGAATATAATTAGTATATTGAATTGAGTAAATTAATTAATAAAAGTATTAATTAATGAGAATATTATAACCTTGAATAATAAAATTTAATAGTCCAATTAGTAATCAATTACTAATTGATTAACTTATTTAATTAAGGAACTAAGACCAATTATTTATTTGATCATGGATGTAGTAATTAATAGTGTGACAAATTAATTAATCAATCATTGGGTTAAATTAAATGACCCAATATTGCATTAAATAGATTTGAATTTTATTAGCCTAATCATTTAAATTGGAAGCCCAATGGTATTTAATGTGTGGTCCAAAACCTAGTCACTTGAAAAATTAAATGTGTAACATTTGTTTATTAATTAAGGCAACTATTTGGGACAAAATTCCCCTCCTTGCCGTGCAACTAAAGAGAAAGAGAGGCAATTACTTTCAAAGTCCTAATTTAATTAAGTAACTAGTTGTCTTGGAAGTTGAAATTGTATACTTGATATACTAGTTACCTATGATGTCACATAGCTTCCTAAGGTGTCAACTAGCCACCCTAGTGACACAAATCTTTCACTAGCTTCATGATGGCAAGTATAGGTGTTCTTGCTTTTTATCTAGTTAATAGGCCAAAGAGTGGTCATTTGTATCTTCATTTTTCTAAAATCTTGAGAGAGTGTTAGAGAAGGTTTGGAGAAAAACAAGAGCAAATACTTGAGAGATTAAAGAGAAGGTGGTGTCCAAACCTTGAAGAAGGAGAAGATCTTGGTTGTTTATGCCATCTCTATTTAAAACCTACTTTGGAAAGAAGAGAAGAATAACCATTAAATCTAGGTATGGATCTTCATCTCTTTCAAACCCTAATTATTGTGTTGGGGTTTTTAAATGTTTATTTCTTGATGCCCATGAAAGGAATGAAATATGTATGGATCTAGGTTTCATTTTGTTAGATCTACATTATTTTAAAAGAATGTTTAACTCATATAATTTAAACCTAGGTACTAAGAAATAATGATTTAATATGTTTTATTAATAATATGTTTAAGTTTAAAAAATTTTGTAGCAAGTTTTGGTGGGTTTGATATGCTAAAACATGGGTATAATGATTTAGTGGAGTACAAAATTTATTGATGAAAAATGTTGATTTAGGTCATAAATATTTTGTTTTAATATTAGAAATATTTTTCTTAGTCATGGAAATTTTTTTGGAATTTATTTTGGAGATTAAGGCTTGCTTGATGGTATTAGAATTATTTGGGTGTGTTAGAAAAATTCCCTGGAAAGTTCCTGCATGATTGGGTAAAGGCCGGCCGCGCATGGCGCGCGCCTGGGCGAGAAATGGACTGGCCGCACATGGCGCGCCAGTCTGCCGAGTCCTTAGCGCCAAACGGCGTCGTTTGGCCAAGTCGGGGAAGGACACGCGCGCAATGCGCGGGAGGCACCGAGCGGGGAGATTACAGTATTGCCCCTCCGTCCGGATTTCGCCTTATTTACAATACTGCCATCCAGACCTATTTTAATTAATTTAAAATACTTTAAACAATATTATTAATTTTATAAAAAAATAGTAAATATACAAAATTAAGTTTTGGGCATTAAATCTTATATTTTCCAAATATAATATATTAATTAATTATTGTTATTAAACAATGATTAAGGATAAATAAAATTCTCAAATTAATTATTTATTATTTGATTAACTTTAAATAATAAATAAACCTAATTAGTTATTATTTATTATTAAATAATAACTAAAGATAATTCTTACTCACTAATTAATTATTTATTATTTGATTAACTTTAAATAATAGATAAACATAATTAATTATTATTTAATCTTAAATAACAATTAAAGACAATTAAAATTAATAATTCGATTATTATTTAATTAATAATTAAATAATAAGTAAATATAATTAGTGATTATTTAATAATAACTAAAGGTAATTAATTAATTACTGTTTACCAAATATTAAATAGTAATTAAATGAAGATAGAGTTAATAAAATAAAGAGAGTTTAAATAACACATTAATTAAACAATTATAATAAATTGTTTAAGGGTTTAATAAATGAATATTACTTAAGAAAAAGTAATGTTAATTAATTAAACAATTATAATTAATTGTTTAGGGGTTTAATAAGTGTTGATCACTTAAGGAAAACATTGTTAATTAATTAAACCATCAACTTAAAGATCAATTAAGTGTCTTATAGGATTAATGATAGTTTATTAACTAATGTGTGCTATGTGATTTGCTCATTTGCTAAATAAATAGCATAAGTAAGCGTATCGATATACAATTACGCAATACTAATTGATAGGTCGACTTTATCAATGTTAGGTTCGTCAAGGCCAATTAGTTAAATCTAGAATTATTTGTAGCTGAGCAGACAAACAAGTTCTCTATCCCGAAACTTAAATTGTTGCAAGTTTCCTATCCTTACTCATATTTTATTGAGTAAGTTCTTTAATCCTATTTAAATTATATTCGAGCAGGGTATTATTGTATTGCAAGTTATTTATTTAAGCTCGAACCTTATTTCCAAGCATGCTTTAAGTGGTTTAATTACTTTTCAATTATTCCACATCTATGATAGTTATTGGTACTCGCACTTAGTGCAATTGAGTTCGTACAGTCTTGGACTTGTACATTATTCAAAGTTCTATAATTCATGAACTGTTTAAGATTGAGTCTGAACCTTCGTTCGGTCAGACCATTGCATGAAATTTTTATAAAAGCTATCCACGTCAATTGATGGTATGGATTCTTAGACTGATGTGAACACCCCTTTTATTATAGGGGAGTACCCCACGTATCTAATATAAGATACAAACAACAGAGTTGAATGTTATGCATATACATAGCGTATGCGAGGCTGATCCCCTCAAGTACTTATTCTGTAGCCAGTAACCAACGAGTCAATTAGCTATTGATTCCATTGGAAGTTTATTGTTCAAAGTCTACTTGACTATCATTTATTCTAAAAGCAATTACTATCCTTGCTTCCGATATTCATATTGTTGAATCCCTTGTATATATATTCCGTCATTCATGATATATCCTTTATTGTTGTATTTAAACTTGCTGAGCAAACTAGTTGCTCATCCTTGCTATATCATGACTCTTATTGCAGTTAAACCCGAAACTTCAAGGAAGGGCAAAGGCAAAGAAAAGATGAAGTAATAGACTTCAAGTAGCTGCCCTTGTTTCATGCTTAGTCTAATTTACTATTAATGTAATTTGAACCCTGATTAATATTTAGGGCATGTTTTGTGATATATATTGAGGTTATCGAATCTTGGGACTAGTAACACCTTTTGAATGAACAACATATGTTTATTATATTCCGCATTTAGTTATTGTATGTTGTTAGAGGTGGATGTTTGCATTGGATCGTGATAACCGAATTCGGGCATTTGAGACCCGAATTTGGGGGCGTCACAAAATCTTTCACCAATCTATAATTAAGCCATTTATACAAAACGTAAGGAAGAAGAAACTCCTTCTCCTAAAGTATATCTCTCATCTTTACACTAGATTTAACTTTTTCTGTAAATTATTATGCTTAGGCTTGTTTTGTTTATGTTTATTTTTTCATTTAAGGCTCTCCTAGCATCTTAGATCATATCTAGAGGTGTTTGGATCCTATTTTGAGTCATGGATAGTTAGAGAGAGTTTTTCACTATAAAAAATCCTCCTAACCATCTTATAAAGTCATTTTAATGATCATTCGATATAGATATAACTTATTTTGTCAATTATTATACTTGAGCTTTGTTGTTTATGGTTATTTCTTTGATTTTAGGCTCTCCTAACATCCTAGATTATATGTAGGGTTGTTTGGATCCTATTTTCGGGATTACAGATGGTTAAAGAAGATTTCTCACGGATAGAATCTCCTCCTAACTAATTGAAAATATCCCTGTAGTAATTTCTTGATTTTTGACGTTGATTCGACTCCTTTTTATTTATTATTTTTACTCGGGAGTCGTTTTCTCTTGATTTGTAGGTCACCAAAATATTTTAGATTAATATCTAGTGGTGAGGGGATCCTATCTTTTAGCCAGCAAGGAATTCTCACAAATAAAATTTCTTAATAGCCAATTTAGAATATATTCTCGATTAGATCTCGATATGTTGTTTAATAGATCTATGGAATCTTAGATCTATGGGTTTCGTTCTTTCGATTCTAAGTTTTTTTTAATACATCTCGCCAATATGTAATAGATCCTTGCGATTTCGATAGTAGTTGGTGATATAATTCGATTCTTACGATATAATTAGACGATATAATTGTGATGTTGTTGATTTGTTGTGAGATCTATAGATTTAAGATTTATAGAAGTCATTTCCTAAACTCTAAATTTCGTTTATAGATCATGATGCGTTGTTGGGTATGATTACGAATCATGTGAGCTTATGAATGAATTTAAGGCATTTAAACATCGTATTTAACGGGAATTGAAGGATATTCCCACGATGGACATAATTAACGGCTGTAATTTTGTAATTCGATAATTGTAAATGTAATTCTAGCCTTAAAAACTATGTCGAGGGTTTCATTCCACAAAGATTGGATTTAAGGCATCTTGATAGTAGATTTTGTTATTTTGTAATAGAGAGCCTTAATTCTCATTTGATGAATGGTTTGTAAAACAATGTTTTTCCTAAAACGACACCTTAAATATCTTGTTGAACGAAAATAAAACGAAAATTTTCTTTCAAATCAATTTTTTCGTGCATAGGTTCAAAGAGGTTCAAAAGTTATTTTCAAAATAATGCACACACCAAGATTTTGATGATTCTAGGAGATGACACCCTAGATTCCATGACTTGACCATAGGAGATAACTTCTAGGTTATTTACATTTCACGACTTGATTCTAGGAACTCTAGATTTCACGACTTAACCTTAGGAGATGATCCATAGGTTATTTATATTTCACGGCTTGATTTTAGGAGACGACACCTTAGATTCTATGACTTGACTTTAGGAGATGACCCCTAGGTTATTTACATCTCACAACTCGATTTTAAGATATGACATCCTGGATTTCGGCTTAAATGACATAGGAGACGATACCTTATGGTTCACGACTCGATTAAAAATTAATTTTAGGAGATGACACTCTAGAGTTTTTCTAACGACACGATTCATATCGGCATAAAACACAAACACACATATCATGTCCCTCGTGACAATTTATATAAACTTTAAAAGGAAAATATTAGGAAAACGGTAACTGTGTTTCACGGAAGTCGGGGGGTTCTTAACACATTTTCCTCGCTTAAGCAAACCTCTGAACTTTAGGAATCTCGGTTGTGGACCAATTTTACAAAGTTACACGATGGGCCATTTCAATTATCAAAACCTAAAAATCCAAATGAGTTGGTACATCTAAGTAAATCTTTATCAACTGACGACTCTGTCTAATTAACCCCATTTAAAATCAAACTTTCAAATCCCATTAACATTTATGTCGAATTTTTCAAAATCACCCCTTAAACTTGTGATATCCAAAACATAATAAAAAGATCGAAAAAATTTCGGCATCGATAGATGACGACTCCATTGGGATCCTTTTTGAGAGGGCTTAAGCCGCGTTCAATCTTGATGTTTTCCTTTCATAATCTGTGTGTTTGTGAATGGTTTGATTGCATGTTGTGATGGATGCCTTATATTATTCCTAAATGTTATATCTTAGTTCTTCGCACAATGTTATCATATACATACGGTAAGGAATGATGAATGTATGTGAATGTAAGTTGTGTAGTTCCTCCATTGAGAGGCAAACTTGTCGGATGTTCATTACTGGACTCGAAGGGCGTTCTCCGGCAAGGCTCGGACAAGACTTTCACTCAGATCTGCTCCAATCGAAAGATCGGATTTATTCCCATCGAGTAAGTTGCGAAGATCTGAGAACCTTAATGACGAAAAGCCCGTGAGAGTAACCATAGGATAGGTCAGCCTAAAAAAAAATCTAACATTACGAAAAATATCTTCGTACCCTTTTACTCTTTATGTATATATATCTGAATGTCATTACGCTTAACCTCTTCATATTGATAAAGAAGAAAAAAAAAAAGCATTCTCCTGTATTTTTTCATATCGTTATAATCCTGTCATGATCTTGTATAATCCTATCATAATAAACAACGCTAACCCCATCTTGCAGGAAAAGATTAAAAAAATTCCATAAAAATATATATTCATATTAGCATGTGTCCATTTTCTCTGCTTTCTAAAATTAAACTCTGTCAATTTAATTACTAAGAATGTTTCATGATGGACTTTAACACTGTATTTTTGAAACATACTCCTTCCTAAAATTAATGATTATGATACTTATTATAATTTATTTCAAATTAAATATTTATCCACTTTTGATATCTCATTATAGAAATACGTTCAATAATATGTTCTTCCTAAAATAGATATTTTTAATAGTACTATTTTAAAATAGATAAAATTTTAAAATATTAACAAAATGACTATACTTGATAAATAAAATTTCTATAGAAAAATATTAAAAAGTAGAGCATATTTTTGTGCTAATGAAAACCTAATTCTACGTTTGGGTAAATTTTACCCTTGCACATTATATGAAAAAAAGTAAATGTATTTTTAAAATTAATGTTAAATATGTTAATAAATATTTATTAATAATTATTGGCAAATAATAATGAAAAAATTGAATATTATTAAATAAGAACGTGATCCCGTTGTCATGTTGATTGTAGACAATCAAAATTTGCACATCTTTTTTCAAACAATGACATGAGGGCAATAACGTCATTTCACCTCAAGATTAGGATGTCAAAGTAAAGATTACAAGGTTCCCAATAATTGTTTGGAGTCCGCACAGTGACCTCTAAGTGTCAGGCTATAGAAAAGAAAACGAATGACTAGTCAGCTTTTACAATAGGATTTTTTTTCCTTTTTCTCCATTTTCTTGGATCCAAAATTGATCAAACTTAATGTCATTGTGTAGATCTTGAAAAGAGCTTTTCAAATTAGTATGACACATTTTTTTTAACTCTTTTCAATTTGAAAATTATGAACATTTTTTTTTAACTCTTTTCAAAAATCGACTGCACGACACAAAAAACGATGCAGGTGGGTCCCATCCTAGGACTGCTGACCTGCAACAGGCCTAGGGTGGCTATAAAAGGTTCCTTTGGCTCATTTACTTGAAGAATAAGGTATTTTAGAGAGAGAAAATGTGTTTTCTAGGGAGAGAGAGAGAAAAAAAAATCTCTCTAAATCCAATTTATAACTAGTTTTTCCTTTCAATTTATAATCAAGTCATTCATACAAAGCTTAAGGAGGAAGAAACTCTTACTCCCAAGGTCCATCTCTCATCTTTACACTAGATCTAGCTTATTTTGTCCCTTATTGTGCTTGGGCTTGTTTTGTTTATGGCTATTTCTTCATTTAAGGCTCTCCTAGCGTTCTAGATTATCTCTATAGGTGTTTGGATTTTATTTTGAGTCATGGGTAGTTAGAGAGGGTTTCTCACTATAGAAATTTCTCCTAACCAACTTATAAAGTCATTTTAATGATCGTTCGATATAGATCTAACTTATTTTGTCAATTATTATGCTTTGACTTTGTTGTTTATGATTATTTCTTTGATTTTAGGCTCTCATAACATTTTAGATCATATCTAGGGGTGTTTGGATCCTATTTTTAGGATTATGGATGGTTAGAGAGGATTTCTTACGGATGAAATCTCCTCCTAACTAACTGAGAATATCTCTATAGTAATTTCTCAATTTTTGACGTCGATTTGACTCCTTTTTATCGATTATTTTTGCTTGGGAGTCGTTTTCTCTTGATTTCTAGGTCACCAAAATATCATAGATTAATATCTAGTGGTGATAGGATCCTACCTTTTGGCCGGCAAAAAATTATCACGAATAAAATCTCCTTATAGCCAATCTAGGATATATTCTCGATTAGATCTTGATGTGTTATTTTATAGATCTATGAAATCTTAGATCTACAGGTTTCGTTCCCTAGATTATAAGTTCTTTAATAGATCTTGTCAATATGTAATAGATCTTTGGGATTTTGATAGTAGTTGGTGATATAATTCGATTCCTAAGATATAGTTATACTATTTAATTGTGATGTTGATTTGTTGTGAGATCTATGAATTTATGGTTTATGGAAGTCTTTTCCTAAACTCTAAACTCCGTTTATAGATCATGATGCATTGTTGGGTATTATTACGAATCATGTGAGCCAAGAAATGAATTTAAGGCCCTTAAACATCGTGTTTAATGAGAATTGAAGGATAACCCACGATGAACATAGTTAACGGTTGTAATTTTGCGATTCGATAATTGTAAATGTAATTTGGGCCTTATAGTGATATCGAAGGTTTCATCCCACGAGGATTGGGTTTAAGACCACTTGATAATGGATTTTGTTATTTCAAAGTGCTTGGAGTTATTTAGATGGCTTACATGCCCATAGGTAACTCAAATCCTATTTTTAATGCTTAATTTACCTTTTGACATGCGAAAATGATTTTTAAACGAAATTATATAGATGTTTTAAAATTGAATCAAACTAAGTTATTAGATTACTTCTAGACTAAAATTGAAAGTATTAGAGAGCCTTGATTCCCATTTGACGAAGAGTTTGCAAAATAATGTTTTTCCTAAAACGACACCTTAAATTTCT
The DNA here is from genome assembly GCA_034770075.1 of Aralia elata. Classification (NCBI taxonomy): domain Eukaryota; kingdom Viridiplantae; phylum Streptophyta; class Magnoliopsida; order Apiales; family Araliaceae; genus Aralia; species Aralia elata. Next base: position 53,599,634 of record CM068379.1, read on the forward strand.
TGTTGAACAAAAATAAAATGAAACTTTTCCTTCAAGTCAAATCCTTCGTGCATAGGTTCAAAGAGGCTCAAAAATTGTTTTCAAAATAATGCACCCACCAAGATTTTGATAATTCTAAAAGACAAAACTCTAGATTCCACGACTTGACTTTAGGAGACTACCCCTAGGTTATTTACTTTTCACGATTTGATTCTAGGAGACGACACCCTAGGTTCCACGACTTGGCCTTAGGAGGCAACCCCTAGGTTATTTACATTTCACCACTTGATTCTAGGAGACGACATTCTTAATTCCACGACTTGACCTTAGGAGACGACCCCTAGGTTATTTATATCTCACAACTCGATTCTAGGAGACAACACCCTAAATTTCAGCTTAAATGACATAGGAGACAATACCTTATGGTTCACGACTCGATTCAAAATTAATTTTAGGAGATGATACCCTAGATTTTCCCTAACAACACAATTCATATAGACACATAACATAAACACACACATCACGTCCTTCATGGCAATTTATATAAACTTTTAAAGGAGAACATTAGGAAAGTGGTAACCGTGTTTCACGGAAGTCGGGGGGTGCTTAACACTTTTCCTTCACTTAAGCAAGCCTTTGAACTCTATGAATTTCGGTTGTAGAATAATTTTACGGAATCACACGACGGGCCATCTCGATTATTAAAATTTAAAAATTCGGATTAGTTGGTACATCCAATTAAATCTTTACCAATTGGGGACTCCGTCTAATTGGCCCAATTTAAAATTAAACTTTCAAACCCTGTCGATATTTATGTTGTATTTTCCAAAATCACTCTTTAAACTCGCAATATCCAAAACATAATAAAAGGATTGGAAAAATTTCGGCATAGATAGATGGCGACTTTGCTGGGGATCCTTTTTAAGAAGGCTTAAGTCGCGTTCAATCTTGATGTTCTCCTTTCATAATCTGGGTTATGTAAATGGTTTGATTGTATGTTATGATGAATGCCTTATATTATTCTTAAATGCTATATCTTAGTGCTTTACACAAATATCATCATATGCATACGGTGAGAAACGATGAATGTATGTGAATGAATGTATGTTAGGTGATTCCTTAATCGAGTGGCAAATCCGTAGGATGTTCATTACTAGACTCAAAGGGGCATTTCCCGGTTAGGCTCAGGAAAGACCTCCACTCAGATCATCTCCAATCGAAAGATTGTCATCGAGTAAGTTGTGAAGATCTGGGAACTTTCATGCCGAAAAGCCCGTAAGAGTAACCCTATGATAAGTCAACCTCAGAAAAACTCAACGTTACGAGAAGTCTTTTTATGCCCTTTTGCTCTGTATGTACATATATACAAATGTCATCACGCCTAACTCCCTCGTATTGATAAAGCAAAAAAAAAGCATTCTCTTGTATTTTTCCATATCATTATAATCATGTCATGATTTTGTCATAATCTTGTCATAATAAACAACGCTGACCCTATCTTGCAAGAAAAGATTAAAAAACAAATTCCATAAAAACATACATTTGCATTGCATCCATTTTCTCCGTTTTTTAAAATTAAACTCTGTTAATTTATGTGTAGATTGATCCTAAAACCTGATTGCGAGCCCGAAAAGTGAAAACTCCATCGATCAGAATGTCCACATCAGAGATTCCAACTCCGAACCCTGTTCCTATTTCTCGAAAAGAGTTCAAAAGTTTTAAAAAGCAAATTATCGAAATGACTAATCTGATGATAAAGCATTGCAAGATGAAACAAGAATCGAGGCCCAATATGCAGCCTGGATCATCCACACAAGGAGGGAATCATATCCTCACTAAGACCAACGACATGCAAATTTTCACTCTTATGTTTCAGTTTGGCATTAAGGCAACAAAGGGTGTTCCGATCAAAGCTCAGATTAGGGAAGTGATCAATGTACTCGAAGATAAGAAAAGCGAGGAAATTAAGAAGAAGATGAAACAAATGGAAGAAAGTCTACGCTCCTAAAAGGAGCAGGATCATGTGGCAATGTTAATTACTTTGACCTTTGCATATTCCCGAGTGCCAGATATCTAGACACGTTTCAACTACCAGATTTTGAGAAGTATAAGGGGTAAGGAGATTCTTATACCCATTTGAAAGTATACATCGGAGAGCTGGGTTCCTATGCCGAGGACGAAAGTTTGAGGATGTAGTTATTTCAGAAGAGCCTAACTGGAAAAGTAAGAACTTGGTATGCCCGACTTGACAATGCCAAGATCCACAACTGGGAGGATTTGTCTCATGCCTTCTTGATTTAGTATAGTTTTTAGTCCTAGATGGCTCCAAATCGTTACCAGATGTCCAGAATCAATAAGCAACCTAACGAGTCTTTCCGGGATTATGCTCAGAGGTGGAGGAAGATGGCAGCCCATGAAGCGCGTTATTACGAGAGAATATTGGTGGGTATCGACAATCCATTCTTAGAAATGATCAACCACAGGGATATGGCTGAAATGAAATTGCAGTCTGAAAAAATTTGGACTTCACAACTCTTGAAGTTGTAGCTAAGCATCTCTAGGCAGGAAACTACGGACGCACTACTAAGAGAAACTAGAAAAAAGAAGGAAGAACATGTATACCTTATTTTGTAGGGGCCATCTAGAAGACTCAACAACAATCCTCCAATCCGAACGCAAGAGAACAATCTACAACAACCCACATTTAATCAAAACCATGACAAACAAAGAAGGTTCGAGAATAAGCAGGATCGGGAGTTCACCCCTATGGGTGATTCTTTAGAAAATATTTTGGCACTATTAGTAGCCCAAAAGAAGATTACCAAGTTAGCTCCACCCTTAGACTCGAAAGGCAGGAGATATGATCCGAGTAAACGTTGTGCTTATCATTCAGGATCTTCGAGGCATAATACGCAAGACTGCTGGTCACTAAAGTATAAGATCTAAAACCTGATCGAGAGTGACGATATTGTGGTTAAACAACTTGATCAACTAAATGTCACTACCAATCATTTATCACAACATAATGGTACATGTGTGAACGTGATCGAGTTAGAGGATGGTAGGAATTCTCTAAAATACCTATGAAGAATGGATGACTCAAATGAGATAATAGCTATAGTATCCAGTCTACGAGAGGCAAAAGGAGAACCAATTGTGATCCGGTGATCGACCAAAGAGATTAAAAGTGTTAACGCTATGGAAGTGACCAAATCCTAGCCGATAGTCTTTTCAGTACTCCCTTAACAACCGATCACTAACCTAAAAACCGTTCTATGGAATTATAGAGAGGGGTCAAGTGGCACAGCTGACTGCGGGGCAGTCCTGCCGAAGAACAATCCTTTGTGTCTATCAGAGCGAGTGATCAAGTCAATGAAAAAGCCTAATGAGAAGGTTACGGAAGGAAAGACTGTAGAATGTCCGAAGAAAATGAGATATAATGATGTGGAGATAGTCAGGAAGTTGGAAGAAACACCAAACCAAGCATCCATCCTTGATTTGATCTTAGCTTCCGAGGATCATCGACAAATCTTGCTAAAAGTCCTGAAAGAGGCTCTTTTTCCTAAAATGGTGAATATTGAAAGGTTTGACCATCTGATAGGGCATATCCTAGATAATAATGTCATATCTTTTACTAGTGATGATATCCTGGTCGAAGGGACAAGGCATCCCAAACCTTTTCACATCGCAGCCATTTCATCTAGATTTGTGCTAAGAAGAGTCTTGATCGATGGGCATTCAGCTCTTAATATTTGACCATACGACACATTGGAAAGGATGAACATCAATCCCAACTGCATTCGAGACAGTCATGTGGCGGTTAGAGCGTTCAATGGCTCGCAAAGGGATGTGGTAAGAGAGTTTGAATTGCCTATGAAAATTAGGCCTTGCACCTTTGATGTCTCTTTCCTAGTGTTGAACATTATGATTGGATACAATCCTAGATAGCAATGTTATATATTTCACTGATGATGATATCCCGGTCGAGGGGACAAGGCATCGTAAACTAATTCACATCGCAACCATATCATCTGGATTTATGCTATGAAGAGTCTTGATTGGTGGGGGTTTAGCTCTCAATATTTGCCCATACAATATGTTAGAAAGGATGAACATCAATCTCAACCGCTTTCGAGACAGTCATATGGTAGTTAGAGCGTTCGATGGCTCGTGAAGGGATATGGTAGGAGAGATTGAATTGCCTATGGAAATCAGGCCTTACACCTTTGATGTCACTTTCCTAGTGTTGAACATTACGACTGAATACAACCTGCTATTGCGGAGGCCTCAGATATATATGGCCAGAATTGTTCCTTCAACTCTCCACTAACAATTGAAGTATATTGTGAATGAGAATCTGGTCACCATATCTACAGAAAGAGATTATCCCTTACAGGTCAAGGGAAGCATCCCAATAATAGGGTTGGATGAAGCGATCGAACCAATCAGTTTCCAAGCCTTTGAAGTAACCACAACCAATTATCGTCCTCTGGGAACTCTGGCGTTGAAACCAAGGGTATCTCCTGAAATCATGTCAGTGGCCTAGGATATGACTGCAAAACAATTCCGACCAGGCAAAGGGTTAGGAAAGAATGGTCAGGGAATCCTTCATCCGATCCAATTGCTGACGTAAAGAGGGAAGGAAGGCTTAGGTTACTCTGGCGGCTCAAAACATAGGAACCCTTATAAGAAAATTCCACTTTAGCTATCTGATATTATGATCCTTAAAGTCAATAATTCCATTCCTAGTCCGACCATCCCAGATAATGAAGCAGAATACTGATCCTTTCCCATGAAGAAAGGGCCAAAAGGGAAAGCTTCCTACTTGAGGTAAACCAGCAAGTCGAAGAAAAGGTCAATACTGGATTATCAAATATCGCCGAAAAGGTTGCAAAGAAAGATCCTAAAGATAAGGGGAAAGAGAAAGTCAATGAAGCAAGCTCATCTGAGAATCAAGAGCTTATTCCCTACATCGACTGGTCCAGCCTGGATGTCTCTAAGTGGTGCGTCAAACCAAAGAATGTTCAAGTCATGGTTATTTTTGAGGAAATTTCTGATACAGGTGTGGCCTCCATTATGGCCATTGAAGACAATATGACCACCGATAATTGGGATGTTGAGCCCACGCTGATCAGGAAGGGGTAGTTCTGAATGAGGATGATCACACGGTCTCAAGAAGTGTTGTTATCGCTTGTTTAGCTTTCTAACTTATTTATTACTTTTCATGCATTACTAGGTTATGTTTTGATTATTTATCAAAGGAACTCATGTACTGAAATGGTTTTATACATGAAATGACGAGTTATTTATATTTCATTGTTAGGTGCCTTGATTTGAATAATTCTAGTCTTGTTGACGATTCTCCAAATTTGAAAGATGATTATAACTTCGATATAGAACTAAACTTTGACTTGATGGGAATTGAATACAAAGAGATGAATGATGACGAGGTGTCTGAGGAAATCAAAGGATGGGTTAAAGATAAACCTAAACCAAAGCTCGAGTAAACCATTACCATCCATAGGAACCCTTGATAAACCGAAATAACTATAAATTAGAACCGACCTTACCCTAGAGCAAAAAATTGAAATGACCAAACTCTTAGCCTTATATGAAGATGTTTTTGCCTGGTCTCATGAAGATATGATTGGGCTATCCATTGACATAGTCATTTATCATCTGCCAATTAAAGAAGGGTTCAAATTAGTCAAACAAAAGTTGAGGAAGCTGAAGCCAGAATGAAGCTTGAAAGTTAAAGAGGAAATCATCAAGCAGTTCAATGCATGTATCATTATGGTTTACACATATCCAGAATAACTCTTTAATGTGGTGCCAGTGCTGAAGCCAGGTGAAAAAGTACGAATATGTATCGATTATCGAGATCTTAACAAAGTTAGTCTCAAAGATGACTTTTTAGTGCCATTTATTTATATAGTCTCAAAGATGACTTTTTAGTGCCATTTATTTATATTCTGATCGACAATACGGCTCAATTCGAAATATATTCGTTTGTCAATTGTTTCGTGGGATATCACCATATTATGGTAGCAGAAGAAGATAGAGAAAAGACTGCTCTCATTACCCCTTAGGGCACATTCTGTTACAGACATCTAGCCTCGGCCTGACAAGTGCTGGAGCTACCTATCAGAGAATCATGATAACTTTATTTCATAACATGATGAATAAGGAGATTGAAGTATATGTAGACGATACATTGTGAAATCAAGGAAAGAGGAAAATCACATAGCCCACCTTAGAAAGTTATTCGAATGCTTTCGGAAATACAATTTAAAGTTTAACCCTGCAAAGTGCGTCTTTGGCGTCTAATCGGGTAAACTCTTGGGATTTCTCGTAAACAACGGGGGCATTGAAATAGACCCAACAAAATCAAAGCTATAACAGAAATTCCAGCACCTCGAACTGAGAAGGTGATACGAGGATTCTTGGGAAAAGTCAATTTTATTAGCCGATTTATATCTTAGTTAACCAGACTTACGAACCGATCTTCAAGCTGTTGAGAAAGAATTCCTTTGGAAAGTGGAACAATGAATGTCAAAAAGGCTTTCAATGCCATTAAACGGCAATTGATTGAAGCACTTGTACTGGTACCTCCAAGGAATGAGGTTTCCCTATTCATGTATATCTCTGTCAACCCATGTGCGATGGGATGTATGCTAAGGCAGAAAGACGAAATGAGCAATGTATTACCTCAACAAGAGTTTCAACAGTTATGAGCAGAATTACACTTTGATAGATAAGACATGTTATGCCTTGGAGTGGGCAACAATAAAGTTGCAACACTATCTGCATGGCCATACCACTTACTTGATGTCCCGCATGGATCCATGAAGTATATATTCGGCAGCCCATGCTAAATTACAAATTATCTAGGTGGAAATTAATTCTTCAACAATTCAATATCATCTATGTGACTCAAAAGTCCGTGAAGGGTCAAAGAATTGCAGATCAGTTATCTGAGGCATATGCAAGAGGATTTGAGCCATTAGAAACTTATTTCCCTAACAAAGGCGTAATGATGATCCAAAGAACAAGGCGAGAGAATGGAGGTCAATTCTGAAAAATGTATTTTGATGGTGTCATAAATATGGAAGAAGCTGGGGTTGGGGCGGTGCTGGTATCGATCACTGGGAAATAATATCTAGAGGTAGCCAAATTATAATTTTATAACTCTAGCAATACTGTCGAATACGAAGGATGCATTCTTGGATTGAAGTTAGCTAGGAACATAGGAGTCGAGCGATTTGCCATGTTTGGGGATTCTGAGTTGGTTATCCGACAAATCATGGGATCATACAGTACGAAAGAGCTCCATTTACTGCCTTATAATCAACACGTTGTCAGAATGGCTAAAGAATTTGAGAAAATTGCTTTTCAGCATATTTCACGTAATCGAAATGACTTTGTAGATGCATTAGCCACTCTGGCATCATTGGTTCATATGTCTAAGGATAAGATCATTCAGGTTATTGACTTCGTGATACATGGTGCTCCTGCCTATAGAAATTATGTAGGAAAAGTTTCAGATGTGACGACTCAACTTAGCCAACCTTGGTATCATGACATTAAAGAGTACATTCCAGATGGGTTCATCCCACATAAGGTAAATCGAACGAAAAGACAGAATTTAGAAAATGGCCATGAGTTCTATCTGAGTGGAAATGTTTTATATAAAAGAGGCACATGTATGGGACTATTGAGGTGTTTAGACAAAGATTAAACTCAAAGGCTTATGAATGAAGTGCATGGTGGAGTGTGTGGGCCGCATATGAGTGGACCATTACTTGCTAAGAAGATTTTGAGAACATGACACTATTGGTTATCTCTTAAGGTTGATTATGACGACCACGTTAAATGGTGCTATCAATGTCAAATCCATGCTGATGTTATTCACGCACCTACTAACGAGCTACATTGCATGACCTCTCCTTGGCCTTTCTCAATATGGGGAGTGAATGTGATTGGTCCAATCAAGCCCAAAGCTAGCAACGGACATCGATTCATATTTATTATAATCGATTATTTCACCAAGTGGGTGGAGGCGGCCTCATTTCAACTAAAGAAATCATCGTCAACTTTATCAAAAATAATGTCGTGTGTCGATATGGACAACCAAAAGTCATAGTGTTCGACAATGCCAAAAACCTGAACAACAAAATGATAAGAGAGCTATATAACAAATTCAACATCAAACACCTCAATTTAGGCATCTACAGGCCAAAGATGAATGGTGTCGTGGAAGTTGCAAACAAAATTGTTAGTACTCTAACTTTACATATGTTTTATTTGATGATGAAATGAGAACTTAATGTATACTTGTAAAACTAGTAGCTTTTGTAAAGTCCTTAAAAAGTTAATTTATGTAAAAAGACTTAGTGTAGGGATCAAATTTGTTAGGTTGATCCATTTCTTAATGTAAATATATTATTCAAAAGCTAAGTCTAAAGACTGATCGTAGAGTTGAAGTCTAGGAAAATATTCTGAGATCGTAGAGCACGAAACTATTGAAGAAATGATTGCTAGGAAACATCAAGCAATCAAAAAAATAAAAAACAAAAAAAATTAATAAAGTTGAAGTGCTGCCTATATGAACTTATAGTATACTCACTGTACGATTTAGAAATCTCATTTACTGCAAAGTCTTGTGATTAAGAAGCCTAACGTTACTTAGCAGCGCCTTAAATCATTCAATTCTTTTATAATTGTGATCTTAGTGATCAGTGTAATCCAAGTCCGTGTGACTTAAGGGATTGTTAGTGAATCAGTTATAAAACAGTTCTTTATGAACTGTAATCTGAGTGATTACCCTTCCTTAATGGAACATCCTTCCTCGTGGAGTAGAAGTGAGGATTAGGAGACTTTTGTGCTCCAAACCTCTTAAATATCTTTGTGTCATTTACTTTACTTCACTTACTTTCTGTACTCTATGTTTTATTCCTGTGACTTGTCTACACTCTCTTCACTAAATTTAGAACTGTGATTTCTTATTAATCTTTAAAGGAGTTTTTCAAAATACTATTATGCTGTGCATAATTAATAAATTAACTTGTTTAATTAACATTGGTAATAATTCTCTAAAATAAAGTTTTAAATGATCTATTCCCCTCCTTCTAGATCTCTTTGTGCTTTGGAAATAACAAAAAATATTAAGAAGATTATAGAAAAGATGTCGATAAACGATCGAGGATGGCTATATATGTTGGCTTTTACTTTACTTACATACCGAACTTCGATTCGTACTTCAACTGGGGAAACCCCTTATTCATTAGTATATGGCATGGAAGCAGTTTTGCCAATCGAAGTTGAGATGTCTTCACTAAGGATATTGTTAGATGTCAGAATTGACGAAAACGAGTGGATCCGAGACAGATACAACCAACTATCCTTGATAGACAAGAAAAGAATGACTGCAGTATTCCATGGGTAATTATATTAGCAACGAATTTCTTAATCTTACAACAAGAAAGTACAATCTCGAGAATTTAAAGAGAATGACTTGTGTTATTCTCAAATGCACAAAGAGATCTAAAAGGGGTTGGATAGATCTTTTAAAACTTTTTATTTAGAGAACTATTGCCAATGTTAAATTAAATAAGTTAATTTAATGATTAAGCACAACGAAATGATATTTTGAAAAACCTCTTAAAAGATTAATAAGAAATCATAGTTCTAAATTTAGTGTAAAAGAGTGTAGACAAGTTACATGAATAAAACATAGAGTACAGAAAGTAAGTGCAGTAAAGTAAATAACACAGATTTTTAAGAGGTTCAGAGCACAAAAGTCTCCTATTCCTCTCTTTTACTCCGTGAGTAGGGATATTCCATTAAGGAAGGGTAATTATTAAAAGTATAGTTTATAAAGAACTGTTTTATAACTAATTCACTAAGAATCTCTCAAGTCACATAGACTAGGATTACACTGATCACTAAGATCATAATTACATAGGAATTGAATGATTTGAGGTGCTGCTAAGTAACGTTAAGCTTCTTGATCACATGACTTAGCAGCAGATGAGATTTCTAAAACGTAGAGTGAGTAGACTATGAGCTTAGACATCAACACTTCGACTTGATTAATTTTCTCTTTTTGTATTTTGATTGTTTGAGGCTACTCGCCTTTTATAGCTTCACCTTGGGATCTTTCCGTCATGATTTGACCGTTATTCCATTCTGAGTTGGACACCTGTCAATATCCAATTGTTTAACTTTGAAATGCCATCAGTTAGGACCATTTCAGGCCGCTTTCATCGTACTCTATCAATTATAGATGTAGCCACATGTTTTTGTCCTTAACAGATATAGTTGTTAGATACATCTTCAAGAATGCCTTATCTTTGTCGATAACATTTGGGAGGGTCATCCTTGGGATCTTTGATGAATAGGTTTGATACCTATGAATCGGATACCAATTTACGTGAATTATTGTTTATTTCCATGGTTTCCAATTACTTTTCATGTATCTTGTGTGTTTTTGTAGGTTGTACGTGTTGGGATTGCATTGGGCGAGAATTGGACATTCGAGTGGATGAAGTTGCTGATGTAACTGATGTTGCAGGATTTCAGAACAGCGCGGCCGCGCCCAAAATGAACTGGGTAGCAGCGCGGCCGCGCGTGATGCCAGAGTTAGAAAATTTGCTGCCAGAGTAGCGCGGCCGCGCGCCTTGTAAGCTTAATCCAGGCGCGGCCGCGCCGGTTCGAGCAAGGGCAAAGTTGTCGTTTTAGATGTTTTGATTGGTTTTGATTTAAACTTGGATTTGGAACTCTGTAATTAATTAGGGGTTTTATCAGATATTATAAGTAGGTGTTTTCTAGTTGGTAATTGATCTATCTATTATTAGAAAACCCTAGTTTGGAGCAATTAAAGAAGACTGAAAGCAAGTTGAGAACAAGGAAAAAACAAGGAGGAGCAGGACAGAGATTGAAAGATTACTTACAGTGTTTCTTCTCTTTACTCTCTATTCTAAACTTTTTGATGTTATTAAACTTGTGGATGATGAATTCTAGTTTATTTATGAACTAAATTTCTGTTAAGGCTATAATGGATCTTAATGCGTAGTTTTGCATAGCATGCTCTTTGAATATTATGATTAGTTAATTTTGGATTGTCTATTATGGTTCGTGCTGAATTACTTAATTATTTGGCCAATAATTACCGGGTTATCCTATATGAATTTGAAAGATGAAGTATAGAAGTAGAACTGACCATAATAGCATGTGATTGTGTTTTCTGCTGTCGATGGAATTCATGATTTGTGATTAGGATAGAGATATACCTATCACCGCATGTAATCAAAATAGGGAACTTGGGCTTTAAATAATCCTTTTTTAATTGTAATTCACATAGAAATATAGTGAATTAGTTATTTAGGATGATTAACGTGAATCTATCAATTGTGGATTTAAGTTAAGTTGTTTGTGAAACATTGAAAGATGATCATAAATAGTGATGGGTTTCTGGTTAACAATCTAGAATAATTAGCATAATCCAAAGGGGAGCATGTTAAGTTAAATAAAGCATTAAGTGAAGTTGTAGTCTTAAGTCTTTAAAAATCTGTTCTCAAATTAGTGTTAGTAATTTAATTTAGAATTAATTAGTTAAATTCAAGACCTCAGAAATTTAAAACCATTTGTTTACTAAAAACTGATTTGATTTAAACTTGGGATTTGTCATTGTAGAATCAATTCTTCTCCGTGGGACGATACTCTACTTTCACTTTATTACTTGTGGACTGCGTATACTTGCGTATTTTTGCTAGTATAGATTTTGGCAAACAAGTTTTTGGCGCCGTTGCCGGGGAACTATTGTTTCTATAATTTTAAGTTTTAGTTTTAATTACATCAGTTTTAGTTAACATTGTTTTTCTTGTTACTTCCTGTTTCAGGTGATCTCGGTTTGTTTATGCAAACACGATCCAAGCAGCCGAAACTTGTGCAGAGTGAAGACGATCTTGAAAACAAGTTACGCAAGTTGAGAAAGTTTTGCCGTGAGACCATCGAGAAAGAAAAAATGGCTAACGAAGAACAGAAATCATTGAGGGAATATGCCATGCCTAAGCTTGATCAAATCAGGTCAAGCATCACAAGACCAGCCATCACGGCTAATTCCTTTGAGATCAAGTCGGGTACAATTCAGATGATTCAGAATGCGGTACAGTTTGGGGGATTAGCCAACGATGATCCTAATGAACACTTGGTTAGCTTTCTTGAGATTTGTGATACATTCAAATATCCCAATGTAACCGATGATGCGGTGAGACTACGTCTGTTTCCGTTTTCGCTAAGGGATAAAGCAAAGAGTTGGTTGCACTCACTTCCACCGGGGTCCATCACAACTTGGGAAGACTTGGCTCAGAAATTCCTAGCAAAATTCTTTCCGCCGGCTAAGTCTGCTAAGTTAAGAAACGATATTTCCACTTTTGAGCAAAGTCATGGAGAGACACTGTATGAGTCTTGGGAAAGGTTCAAAGAGTTATTGAGAAGATGTCCACATCATGCATTACCCAAGTGGCTGCAAGTCCAGACATTCTACAATGGGCTGAGTAGTAATACTCGAACAATTATAGATGCAGCTGCGGGGGGAGCACTTATAGATAAGAATTTTGATGAAGCGTACATCTTGTTAGAAACTATGGCTTCAAATAACTATCAATGGCCGACGTCAAGGATGAATCACCAAAAGATAGCTGGAGTTTTGGAGGTAGATGCGGTCACTGCACTAACGGCTCAGATGGCAGCCATGTCTAAGAAAATTGAAGCCTTGGCGAAGTCGAAGGTCCAACAAGCAGCTTATGTGTGTGAGCTATGTGCAGGTGCACATCCGACATATTATTGTGCTATTAATCCGGAATCTGTACAGTACTTGGGGAGTTACAACCGACCGTAACAGCCATATCAGAATGCATATAATCCGGGGTGGAAGAATCATCCGGGTTTCTCATGGAGCAATAACACTCAAGTTCAAAATCCCGCTTCAAGATCACAGAATCCCCCAGGTTTTCAGAACCAAGCTCCACAACAGGCAGAAAGAAAACCCAATTTAGAAGAATCTTTGGCAAGATTTATCACAACATCGGAGAAAAGAATGAATGAGCAAGATAAGTTGATAAATCAGGTAGACTTGAATGTGAAAAGCCAAGCTGTGTCAATTCGGAATTTGGAAAATCAGCTCGGTCAGTTGGCTCAAGTCTTGAACAATCGACCGCAAGGAACACTACCAAGTGATACAGAGGTTAACCCCAAGAGAGATGGTAAGGAACAATGTCAATCTGTAACACTTCGAAGTGGGAAGCAACTCCAGCAGAGCAGCGCGGCCGCGCCTGAAATACAAGGGGAGGCAGCGCGGCCGCGCCCATCCCCAGTCCCAGATCCTGCAGAGAAATTGGTAGGAAAAGACAAGGAAACGGAGAATGAGGAGGAAGACAAGGAGAAAGCAAGGCAAACAGAAGTATACCCTCCTATGCCATATCCTCAGAGATTTCACAAGCAGAAATTAGATAAACAATTCTCCAAATTCCTTGAAGTCTTTAAGAAGCTGCAAATCAATATACCGTTTGCCGAGGCTTTAGAGCAGATGCCAGGCTACGCCAAGTTTATGAAAGGAATTTTGTCAAGAAAGAAAAAACTGGAGGATTATGAAACAGTAGCATTGACTGAAGAGTGTAGTGCGATATTGCAGAAGAAGTTGCCACCAAAGCTGAAGGATCCGGGTAGTTTCACTATTCCTTGCACTATTGGCAGCTTATCAATCAGCAGATGTTTGTGTGATTTAGGTGCGAGCATCAACCTTATGCCGTTATCGATATATGTTCAGCTGGGTCTACCTGCACCAAAACCGACCAACATCTCTCTTCAGCTAGCTGACAGGTCGGTTACATATCCGAGAGGTATTGTTGAAGACATCTTGGTAAAAGTAGACAAATTCATATTCCCAGCCGATTTCATTATTTTGGACTATGAGGAGGACAAAGACATTCCTATCATTCTTGGGAGACCTTTCTTGGCAACGGGAAGAACACTTATAGATGTGCAAAAAGGAGAATTGACTATGAGGGTGCAAGACCAAGAAGTGACATTCAATGTGTTCAAAGCCATGAAATTTCCTACGGACGAGGAAGAGTGTTTCCGGTTGGATGTGGTAGAAAAAGTGGTGGAAGACGAGTTTTTGAGGAAATTGACTGAGGATCCGTTGGAATCTGTTTTATTAGGGGAGGCTGACATGGATGACATAGAGATGATGGAATTTCTTCACATTTTAGATACAGTGCCGAGAGTACGCAAATTTCAGATCCCCTACGAACCCTTGGAACTTACTGACAAATCTTTAGAGCACTTGAAGCCATCTCTTGAACTACCTCCTACTCTTGAACTTAAACCTTTACCGAGTCATCTGAGGTATGCTTATTTGGGTGAATCATCTACTTTGCCTGTTATTATTGCATCTGTACTTAACGAATTGCAGGAAAGTAAATTGATTCGAGTCCTCCGGGAATACAAATCAGCAATTGGTTGGACCATCGCCGATATTAAAGGAATTAGCCCATCATTCTGTATGCACAAGATCCTTTTAGAAAACGATGCCAAACCGACAATAGAGCAACAAAGGAGGCTGAACCCAATCATGAAAGAGGTGGTGAAAAAGGAAATTTTGAAGTGGCTTGATGCAGGTATCATTTACCCCATCTCCGATAGCAGTTGGGTGAGTCCAGTTCAGTGCGTGCCTAAAAAGGGTGGTATGACGGTTGTCGAAAACGAGAATAATGAATTGATACCAACAAGGACAGTGACTGGATGGAGGGTTTGTATGGATTACAGGAAATTAAACAAGGCAACCCGCAAGGATCACTTTCCTCTACCCTTTATTGATCAAATGTTAGATAGACTGGCTGGGCATGAGTTCTATTGCTTATTGGATGGTTACTCAGGTTATAATTAGATAGTGATTGCCCCCGAAGATCAGGAAAAGACTACCTTCACGTGTCCTTATGGCACTTTCGCTTTTCGGAGGATGTCTTTTGGCTTATGCAATGCACCAGCGACGTTTCAAAGATGCATGATGGCTATTTTCTCAGATATGGTTGAACGTAACATGGAGGTATTCACGGACGATTTTTCAGTATTTGGTGACTCATTCGATAGCTGCTTGGAAAATCTGGTCCTGGTTTTGAAAAGATGCGTGGAGACCAACTTAGTGCTCAACTGGGAAAAATGCCACTTTATGGTGCAAGAAGGGATAATTCTTGGGCACAAGGTGTCATCAAACGGGTTAGAGGTAGATAGGGCTAAGCTGGAAACAATAGAAAATCTACCTCCGCCAACTACAGTCAAGGGAATACGGAGTTTCTTGGGACATGCCGGATTTTATAGAAGATTCATAAAGGATTTTTCTAAGATCTCTAAGCCTTTATGTAGCCTATTGGAGAAAGATGTTCCCTTTAAATTTGATGATGAGTGTCTTGCAGCTTTTGAATTGTTGAAAAGGAAATTGACCACAACACCAGTCATTGTCGCACCGGATTGGTCAAGGCCGTTTGAGTTGATGTGTGATGCTAGCGATTATGCTATTGGGGCTGTTTTGGGCCAACGAAAGGAAAAGATTTTTCACGCCATTTATTATGCTAGCAAAACATTGACCGATGCCCAATTCAACTATACGACTACCGAGAAGGAGTTGCTTGCGGTGGTGTATGCCTTTGACAAATTTCGCTCGTACTTAATTGGAACTAAAGTAGTGGTGTTCACTGACCATTCGGCCATAAGATATCTAATTTCAAAGAAGGATGCGAAGCCAAGGCTGATTCGATGGATACTTCTACTCCAGGAGTTCGACTTGGAAATCCGAGATAGGAAGGGGACGAAAAATCAAGTGGCAGATCATCTCTCGAGATTAGAAAACAATGATCACGTAAAGGGAGACAAAACGGTGATCAATGAGTTCTTTCCAGATGAGCAGTTGTTTGTGATCCACTCAGAAGTCCCGTGGTATGCCGATTTTGTCAATTATTTGGTTAGCAACGTACTCCCTCCTGATTTGACCAGCCAACAAAAGAAAAAGTTTATGCATGACGTAAAAAGATACATGTGGGATGAACCGTTCCTGTTCAAACATTGTGCCGATCAGATGATTAGACGGTGTGTGCCACAAAGTGAAGTAGAGAGTATTTTACATCATTGCAATGATTCACTATATGGAGGTCATTACGGAGGCGAGAAGACAGCGGCCAAGGTGTTGCAAGCAGGATTTTTCTGGCCAACATTGTTTAAGGACGCCCACCACTTCGTGCAAAGATGTGACAGATGTCAAAGGGTGGGAAATATTTCCAAGCGTCACGAGATGCCTTTGAATGCCATTTTAGAAGTTGAAGTCTTTGACGTTTGGGGAATAGATTTTATGGGACCATTCCCATCGTCCTTTAACAACCTCTACATCCTTTTGGCGGTCGACTATGTCTCTAAATGGGTGGAAGCAAGTGCGTTGCCGACTAATGATGCCAAGGTTGTACTTAAATTTCTGCAGAAAAATATCTTCACACGTTTTGGCACCCCAAGAGCAATTATCAGTGATGAAGGGAGTCACTTTTGTAACAGGTCTTTCACGGCTCTCTTAGCTAAGTATGGGGTAAACCACCGAATTGCTACAGCGTACCATCCCCAAACCAGTGGTCAAGCCGAAGTTTCAAACAGAGAAGTGAAGAGAATTCTGGAGAAAATCGTCAATCCAAGTAAAAAAGATTGGTCAGCAAAATTGGATGATGCACTTTGGGCTTATCGGACAGCTTATAAGACGCCCATTAGCATGTCACCGTACCAATTAGTCTATGGAAAGGCGTGTCACCTACCGGTTGAGCTGGAACACAGAGCATACTGGGCCATCAGGAAGTTGAACTTTGATATCGCGGCTACTGGGGAAAAGAGGCTACTTCAGCTTAATAAACTCGATGAATTCCGGTTACAAGCATATGAGAATTCAAAGCTTTACAAGGAAAAAGTAAAGAAGTGGCATGATCAGAAAATCATCAACAGGACGTTTGAGCCGGGACAAGCAGTGCTTTTATTCAATTCAAGACTGAAGTTATTTCCAGGGAAGCTCAAGTCTCGGTGGTCGGGTCCTTTCATCGTCAAACAAGCATTCCCTCATGGCGCCGTTGAAGTCTTTGCAAGCAATTCGGAAGAGTCATTTAAAGTTAATGGTCAAAGATTAAAGCATTATTGGGGTGGTGGTGTTGATCGCCAGAAAACCTCAATCACTCTTGCCGATTAAAGATGAAACAGAAAGTAGTCAGGCTGAAAGACTCTAAATCAAGCGCTACTTGGGAGGCAACCCAATTCCTAATTGTTTTTAGTTATCATTTTGAGATTTTTAGGACTTAGATTTATTTTTATTTTCATCTTGTAGTACTTAGATATGTTGTTTCTGGGTTTTTATTGTTCATAGGTCATACACCAAGGAGTATACATGCAGAAATCATCAAAAGGGCTTCACAATTAAAAGTCCAGTTTTTAGCCCAGCGCGACCGCGCCCCAAATGTGAAGAAAACAAGCGCGGCCGCGCCCTGCTTTAGAAAGTCAAAATTGTGCAGCTGGTACCCCAGCGCGGCCGCGCCCAAATTGTGAAGGAAACCAGCGCGGCCGCGCCGCATCTCAGAAGTTGAAAAAAAAATTGGCTGCTACACAAGCGCGGCCGCGCCCCATTCAGGTCAAATCCCAGCGCGGCCGCGCCGCGATCGGATCCCAGTTTTTTTTAAAAAAATCAAGTTCGACCCGACCCACGATTGTTTCTTATTTCCTTTTCCCGCTTGGACTTTATTTCTTCAAACCTATTCCATCTAAAAAACCGACTCTCTCTGTTTCCTTCTCTCCCAAATCGGATTCCTTATCAAATCCAAATCTACACAAAATCATTCTACAAATCAAACTCTACCCACATCAAACCCTAATTCATATTATCATTCATCTCCATTCTCTTTCTAATACCTACATACGTAGCCGATACTCTCCATTCACACCCCAAATCCGAGTTCTTCATTAATCACAAAGTTCATCAAGGAGATTGTCAGTGCAAAGCGGTGGGCTAGCAAGGAATCACAGTGGGATTGTTGAAGTAAGTATATTGCAATTAGGGTTTATATTTTCTTAAGCTTCTTGTCAGATTTTATACAGGGGTTTGCTTTATATTGGTTTGGTTGCTTGTACTTGAATTGTGCATGCAAGTATTTTGGATTGTTATTGTTTGAGAAACCCTAGTGTAGTTTCTTTCAAGTTTGGGGGAGATTTTGCATTATTGTGAATTGGGAATTGAGTTGATATGGCTTCCAAACGACCACGAGGGGAATCGTCCAGTTCCCATTCACACGCTGAGGATGTAGATTTTGATAGGAGTCGGTTTGTTTCGGCTGAGGCGGAGGACTTGTATCACCGGATTTTGTTGGGCAAGACCTTTGTATTGGAGCGTGGGCTAAAGCCCGATCCTGGTTTAGATGGAGAGATGATGCGTATGATCAGGGCTAAAGGCTGGTTATTGTTTGTGGAGCCACCATTGTCAGCACCTATTTCTGTGGTTCAAGAATTTTACGCCAACGCCAAGATTACAAAGGATGGGACCGCGTTTGTGAGGGGCTGTCAGGTGCCTTATGATAGCCGCACTATTAATGATATTTACCACTTGCCTACCATTCCCCTTTCTGACCCTGAGAGTTTCCATTCTACAAATTGGGAACCCAAGCTGGACAGAATCAAAAATGTCTTATGCAAGCCGGGTACCGAGTGGACTACAAAGCAGGGGACCGACTAGAAGCTTCACTTCCCACACACTGCCTTGAGTCGCTACGGCAAGGCCTGGTACAGCTTCATTTGTGCAAATCTCATGCCCACCAGGCACCAGAACGACGTGACCAAGGACCGGGCGATTTTGCTATATGGGATAGTGATGGGAAAGTCTGTCAATGTTGGTTATGTGATTCATCAGTCTATTCGTCATTACCTTCAGGGAGGTACTTCAGGTGGTATCCCACATGCTTCGGTAATTACTCGCTTATGTTCAGCTGCGGGGGTGGAGTGGGCCGACAGTGAGCCAGTGCAGCTCCCGATGAATACCATTGATCACGCGACGATAGCAAAGTATAAGGTGTGGGAAGGAGCCCCGTCACATGCTCGTGGAGCAGGATTCTTGTTAGGGGACTATTCTGAGAGTGAGGAGGCGTCTGATCAACCGGTGCCTGAGCCTGAACAGCCCGTTTATATCTCACAGGCTCGATTGGATCGCATGGAGAGGCGTATAACTCGCAGGATGGATGATATACATTCGAGTATGACCGAGCTTCGTTCTTTTTCCACTCAGCTTTCAGATAGTTTCTCGCAGGCCTTTTCTCAGTTGGGTGTTCAAGTCCAATTTCCAACATTTGGTGCAACCTCAATTTATCCGCCTCCGGACACGCCTTCCGATGGGGAGGAGGCAGATGATGCTACGTTGGATTAGGGGAGTTTTCCTTTCCTTCTCCTTTTCTTTTATTGTTTTATTCAATGAGGGCATTGTCTGTTTTAAGTTTGGGGGAGTTCTTTTAGGTTTTTGTTTAGCATGTTTATTGGTTTTGTGCATCATATCTGTTAGTATGTTGGCATATTAGTATCTTGCATGGTTTGGTTTGATTGTCTTAGGTGCATTTAGTTTGTTTGCATGAATCCAATTGATTAGTTGGTATGATTTTGATTTTGGCTCGGCCAATGATGAGATGGGTATTATTGTGTTAGCTTGGACAGTTTGAAAGTCATTTGGGATACAATAATTTTTGATCATAAGGGTAATTATGCTTGTCATAACTTGAGTTTTTGGTTTGCACGAATAAATTGATTAGTTTGACTGCTAGGGTTCAAAGGGTTGCATAACTGATTTTTATATGAGAATTGAGTAAAACATTGATAGGTGAATTAACAAGGAAGGTTAAATTGGGTAAAAGCTGAGTTTGGGGGTTCTTTAAAAAAATAAAATAAAATTAATAATAAAAAAAAAGAATAATAAATGCGTTGACTAGTTGGGTTCTGTGGCCTCTATCACTCGGGTAATTAGATCCTTAGGGGTGTCTTAACACCTAGTGCCCTAAAGCCGTCTGGTTTGGGAGTTACTGATTGAACGCTCGTTACATGGGTGATTTTGAAAAGCCTAAGAGAACTTGACATTGCACAATTAAGCATAATTACGAGATGGAGCGTAAAACGCACTCGTAGTAAAATAAAGTAGGAATAAAACCTTGTTAGAACCTTCAAGCTCGGTATTTGCTTGATATTGGCTGGATTTGTTGTATTTGCTTGAATTGTAGTAAAAAGAAAGTATTCTTGTTATAGAGTTGGTTATGTAGCTTTATTTTGAACTTTGGTCAGTTAACTTGATTATTGAACACACACGCACAATTTGGGTGATGATAGGCGTATATTGCTTGATTGGTTGGGGTTATTAGTCTCTTTTGATTGGATTTACTGTTTCAAGCTGTTTATTGTTATCTCTGAGGCATACAGTTAACATTCATATTGGCTATTGGTTGGATTCGTAGGCATGCTAGTTCTTAGTGCATTCATGGCATTGTGTTGCATTATGTTAGTTATTGCATTACATTTTGTTGCTTGGGGACAAGCAATAGTTCAAGTTTGGGGGAATTTGATGAATAGGTTTGATACCTATGAATCGGATACCAATTTACGTGAATTATTGTTTATTTCCATGGTTTCCAGTTACTTTTCATGTATCTTGTGTGTTTTTGTAGGTTGTACGTGTTGGGATTGCATTGGGCGAGAATTGGACATTCGAGTGGATGAAGTTGCTGATGTAACTGATGTTGCAGGATTTCAGAGCAGCGCGGCCGCGCCCAAAATGAACTGGGTAGCAGCGCGGCCGCGCGTGATGCCAGAGTTAGAAAATTTGCTGCCAGAGTAGCGCGGCCGCGCGCCTTGTAAGCTTAATCCAGGCGCGGTCGCGCCAATTCGAGCAAGGGCAAAGTTGTCTTTTTAGATGTTTTGATTGGTTTTGATTTAAACTTGGATTTGGAACTCTGTAATTAATTAGGGGTTTTATCAGATATTATAAGTAGGTGTTTTCTAGTTGGTAATTGATCTATCTATTATTAGAAAACCCTAGTTTGGAGCAATTAAAGAAGACTGGAAGCAAGTTGAGAACAAGGAAAAAGCAAGGAGGAGCAGGACAGAGATTGAAAGATTACTTACAGTGTTTCTTCTCTTTACTCTCTATTCTAAACTTTTTGATGTTATTAAACTTGTGGATGATGAATTCTAGTTTATTTATGAAACTAAATTTCTGTTAAGGCTATAATGGATCTTAATGCGTAGTTTTGCATAGCATGCTCCTTTGAATATTATGATTAGTTAATTTTGGATTGTCTATTATGGTTCGTGCTGAATTACTTAATTATTTGGCCAATAATTACCGGGTTATCCTATATGAATTTGAAAGATGAAGTATAGAAGTAGAACTGACCATAATAGCATGTGATTGTGTTTTCTGCTGTCGATGGAATTCATGATTTGTGATTAGGATAGAGATATACCTATCACCCACCGCATGTAATCAAAATAGGGAACTTGGGCTTTAAAAATCCTTTTTAATTGTAATTCACATAGAAATATAGTGAATTAGTTATTTAGGATGATTAACGTGAATCTATCAATTGTGGATTTAAGTTAAGTTGTTTGTGAAACATTGAAAGATGATCATAAATAGTGATGGGTTTCTGGTTAACAATCTAGAATAATTAGCATAATCCAAAGGGGAGCATGTTAAGTTAAATAAAGCATTAAGTGAAGTTGTAGTCTTAAGTCTTTAAAAATCTGTTCTCAAATTAGTGTTAGTAATTTAATTTAGAATTAATTAGTTAAATTCAAGACCTCAGAAATTTAAAACCATTTGTTTACTAAAAACTGATTTGATTTAAACTTGGGATTTGTCATTGTAGAATCAATTCTTCTCCGTGGGACGATACTCTACTTTCACTTTATTACTTGTGGACTGCGTATACTTGCGTATTTTTGCTAGTATAGATTTTGGCAAACAATCTTCAGTCCTAGGTGTATGACAATATCATAACATGTTAGAAGAGATGAACTCTACGATTCTATTAAATCGCAAAGTTATACATCCGATAACAGAGTGACTTGCCCTGAAGGCTTAACTCTATGATCACTTTCCATCTACGATCCGAATGCTCTATGATCTCAAAATTATCCTGGTCTTCAACTCAACAATCACTTTTCAGACTTAAATGGATCAACATATCAAATTTGATTCGTACACTAAATCTTTTTATATAAATTGTCTTTCTATGGACTTTACAAAACTAATGGTTTTACAAATATACATTTTTGTTTTTATTTCATCATCAAATTAAACATATACATAAGCTAGAGTACTAACAATCTCTCCCTATTTGACGATGACAAAACCAGTGATTTTAATCAATCATTAATTCTAAAATACGAAGTATTGAGAAATTTAAACATGCCTTAGGTATACAGTGAGAGACTGTATCTTCTAGAGAAAAAGAATGAATTTTATTTGTAAAAGAATTGTTAAATAGTGAAAGGGGGAATTGTTTTTTTTTACAAAAATAATTTCTCGACCCTCTATCTCATTTGTTTCTAGGAGGATCTCTTCTCTTGAAGTAGCTCTCTCTCTTTATTAGATCTTCTTTGAATCTCTTCCATGGAGTCTCTGGGTCCAAGGTCTGACATGTTGAACCTTTCTTCTCCTTCTATGTGAATCCCTTGAAGATTGTGATTCATAAAGGTTAGATCATTGGTTAGTAGTTGTGAGCCAGTAGGTGTTACTGCACTCGATGATCCTGGCCTAGAAGAAGAGGATTGACACGATCGTCCTTGACCTAGAAGAATGGCATAAGGCATAGAGATCTAGGACGAAAAGGAGGAAGTGATGATTGTTGAGTTCTTGGAGGCAATCTCCTCTCCCTTTCCTTTCTGCGAGCTGCAACTTCTTCTGATAGTTATTAAATGGTGGTAACCAATTCTCTAACTTGGCTCCTAGTGAGAGCGAATTCATCTCTCGTTTCTTTGTATCTAGCTTTAGATTCGTCTCTTGGCTAATGAATCAGAGCCATAGCAGTGTTAGTGCACTCCAGAGATCGGACAACCACTTCCTTGAAATCAATTAAGGATGAGTTCATTGAGAAGATTTTATCAGATAGAATCTTGATAAACTTCTTATTTATTACTTACAGAGAGGTAATAACAGCTTTATGATCAATTATCTGTTTGAAGTATATTTCATCTCGTCTCTTTAGATTATTCAGAATAGTTTCTATTAGCTCATTGATTTTAGTACCAAATGAAAGTAGTATGCCCTCAAGCCAATCGCATTCGATGTGATAAACATTTACTTTGTAATCTTATTCATTTATTAATAAAAGAATTTATTTATAAATAGGCATTATTTATCCATATTTAATTTATAGAATTAATTAATGTGATAAACCCATATTTTGGAGCAATACTTTTAGAATCATGATGATGATCATGCTAATGAGATCTAAATTCAAGATAGTTCAAAACTAAAATGCTCCTAATCGTTGGATCACTAATGTGGGGTTACTGATTTCGGATAGATTAGTACATACTATGCTTGCTCTTTGAAGAGTATGATTGATCTCATTATCATCTGTGTGGAGACACTAAAATAAGTATATATATATAGGTGCTTATTAAAGAATAAGTTTACTAAATGACTCGCAAAAAAGGAACATCTAATAGAGTTTTACTCGCTTGTCAATAGGAGTTTCTATAGTGATAGTAGTACAAATGATCCTTGGACTTTAGATCATCATAATACATTATGTATTCTGAGTTATACTTTGTCAGATTCCTTAATACTTAAGAGTATATAATAGGGTATGTTCGGGTATAATAAAGTGTATATGGAGGTAGGTGAATGATTAACAAAGAATCTACCACTTCTAGTAAAGGGAGAGAATATCCTATGTGATTCGATAAGTGACAAGTCGAAAATCCCTGGCCAGGGTGAATAGAAATTAGAAAGGAGTTTCTAATTTGTATTAACTAGAGTTGTGCATTTTAGAATTGAAATGCATATGATCAAATAGATAAAAATTGACAGAAATTCTATATTTTATATTTGATTAGGACATTGTATGGTAGAATGATTGAATTGTATGGTAACTATTTACTGAATAGGTTCTTTATGATTAAACGTTGATTTCATATTATTCGGATAGTCATGATATGCTGAGAAGTGTCACTCATGATGTAGAATAAATATATTTAAATTTAAATTAAAGTAGTTTAATTCATTATAAATAATATTAGAATGGTTCTAATTTATTTATTCTACTACCGGTATAATATTGAACCTGAAGGGTTACACCATAAAAGAGAAATATTATTTTAGAAGTGATTGACATAATAATAATGAATTAAGTGTATTTAATTTATTAGCGGAATAAATTAAGTAGCTTAATATTTATAATTAAGTATTTGGAGAAATACCAATTATAAATTAATAAGAAGTATTATTATTATTATTATTATTATTATTATTATTATTATTATTATTATTATAAATAATTTAGTTCCTAATTGTTTAGGAATTGAATTAAAACTCTAAGTCCTAAATGGTTTAGGATGGAGGGTTAGTTTATAAATAAGAGGGGTCTTATTTTGTATGAAAGACTAATGTTATTTTTTGCTGAAAATTAAAATTCTCTACAACCTAAGGAGTTAGGAGTGAGAGAGAGAATTAAGATTAACCACTCAAGGTTTTAAAGAAAACCTAAATTAACTTTTTCAATCAATATACTCTTGATGAATCACCTTTAGAGCGCTACACACACTGAGTAGCTTGCGTTTGATCTGTGGATTTGAAGAAGCACAGAAAGACAAAGGATTGGAATCTGAAGATTTGATCAAGGAATTGCATCATCTGCATAAAGTATATCTTTTATCTTTCTTAATTAATAAGATCACATAAGGTAAATCCTGGGATTGCAGAAAAATTTTAATTTTGATTTATGTCATGCTTCCGCTTTATTATAATATGATTGTATGTATGTTTACGTTTCTGCAAACTTACATCAAATTCTTTAAACATTTGCCTTGGTACTTTCTCAGTAGTCTTAGCAATATGAAGTATACTCTTCTGAATACTAGTTGTAGTAACCTTAAAACCCTCATTGTACTCTTGAGTTATTTCGTTGAGTATCAGAGCAAGTTGAGTCTTAGAGGGAACCACTGATACTCTTTCAAAGATCTACTCCAAAATGGCTTCGAACCTGTCCTTGTTTCCCAGGTTAATGTCTTCGAACATGACATCTTCAAAGACTGAACTGGTAAAAATATGATGAGAAGGTAGAATAAAACCTAAATCTATAGTATATGATGTAAAAGGTATATTTGTACAAGTATTAAAAGTTGAAGGAATATCTATATGGGTATGGTTAGGAATAGACTAAGGTTGTTCTACGATAGTAGGGTTAGATGACTCTACGATCGAAGAGGTAGGAAACTCTATGATCGGAGAGTTTTGAGGAGATGGAATTGGTAGATGTTTTGGAGAAATGAGAGATGGAGATCAAGTATGTATATTCAGGGGTGGTTGTTGGTGAGGATTGTATATTATGTACAGGTGAGAGGGTTTGGGAAAGTGTTTAGGTTTGGTGATTATGGGTAACGATTGTGGGGTTTTGAGACTCTACAATCGTGGGTTGAGTACTTTGGTTTGACGTACGCTCTGCGTTCATAGTGTTGGGATCTAAGAATGCTTCATAACGTGAGAATGTTTCAGTTTTATTTGAGAGAGAAAAGTAAATAACCGTGATTTTGTTGAAGATGCCTAATTGAACGGAAGTTCTTCTATTTGAGATGGTTCTTCTTGAAAACTTCAGAATAATGGAAAAGTTCTGAGGCAACATTTTTATGCTTCGAAAGGTCTTGTAGGTACAAGTGATGTAGCTCAGATCTCCCATAAGAAGAGCCTTCATTTAGGGCATAACGGGAAGGAAATAGAACAATAAGTCACTATTATTATCAAAGATAATAATGGTTCTGTCCAATTCTTCATCTTCGTTAAAGACCCTTTCGCCTAAAACTTTTTGTTTGTCAGACCTAACTTCTGCCTCTTCTAGGTTTGGAATTTCTTCAATTAAGGCTTCATCTTCCTCCCACTGAGATTGTGCATCTTCTGGCTCAGAAGGAGGTCTGCTGGGGTCATTTCTGATGTCATGTACAACTGAATCAATGATCCTTGTGAGCTCCAATGAGTCATAAGAAGAGCTTGCAACTATCTTCTCCCCCTCAGATGCAGCCTTGACTGATTTTGCAAGCCCAGGGGCCTTTTTAGCTATTTTCTTCTTTTCTTAGTTATCTTCTTCAATCTTCTCTTCTTTGGACATAACTCAGGTTTAGACACCTTCACAACCATCTTTTCTGTTGTGGGCTCAAGCTTAGAAGCCTTCCCAACCATCATTTCTTCAGCAGCTTCGTGCTCTATAATCGGCTCAGCATTAATGGGATCCTCAACAGAGAAAATCTTGCCAACCTTAGTCATCTTAGCAACTTTAGCTTTTCTAATTTTTTTCCTATCCCATTTAGCAAGGGTTAAACTTTCTTTGGTAGCAGTATCAATTTCTCTTCTATCTATGTCTTCACATAATTCTTTAATTTGATCTTGAGTAGATTTGGAAGGTGGCTTGACTATGAACTTTCTGATTCTCTTCATCTTCCAACTCTTTTCTCTTGCAAGCTGAGTCAGAAAGACATAGTTATCAACTTGATCTTCACGATTCTCTTTATTTGAATCCTTCTTCTTAGGAATAGTTGACTTATCTTGAGAGTCCTTAAGACTATTCTACTTTTCTTCCTTCTTCTTTTTCATCAGACCATGCTGCTTGGTTTTGATGTTTGTAGGTGATAGACTCATAATTTTTACATTTTGTTATCCCTAATTTTGTTCTTTTAATTATATTAGTTTATTTAATTAATATGTTTTATTTTATTTTATAAGATTTAATATTTTGTTGCAATAAAGTTATAATCTTAGTGATCAAGCAATATTTAATGCTCTTATTCATGTAAGAAAATATCCAAAAAGAATCCTACAACGAGAAAGAAGGAGGTGGAATAATCTTGGTGTGCAAGTCAAATCCAATGAGAGAAAGGAAAGTCAATCTAGAAGATATCTTTGAGAAGTCGATTGCCACTAGGAAGTTGAAACCTACATGAAAACGAATTGATGCCTTATGCCTATAAATAGAGGAGATATTAGGTTTTCTTTTATGTATTAGTTTAGGTTAGTAGTATGATTAAGTTATTTCTTCATTATACGCTCGTTGGATGATCGTTAATTAAAAGGAGTTTTCTTATTTTATTTTTAATTCTCTATTTCTTATTTATCTTAGTTTATTTATTTTCATGTCTAGTTAATTTCTTTAATCTAGAATGAAGATGAAATTAAATAATTATTCATAATATTTTTTTATTTCTTATATTATTTATGCTTTTATGTTTAATTGATTTCGCCTTCATATTTTATTATTGAAATACCTTCGTTTTATAGTTCTTATGTGATTTTTAAATTAATTAAGAGATTTTGATAGATTATTGTTAAGCTATGAGTTTTTCATAATTCATACTTACTCGAAGAAGTTTTGATGAGTTATAGTTAATCCTTAAATTTTCATAGTCTATGCTTGCTCACGTTAATTGTAAAATTACTAAATTAAAGGGAAGAGAGATCAAAACCATAGTTAAGTTATAAAAATAGAAGAAATTGGATTATTTGTTATGTTTATTGTTTAATGGATTAGAATTCCTAGATTGCCTCCTTATTATTAGTTAGTTTAATTATAGTTAATTGAATCTTAATCTTTATTTCTAATTCACCTAAAATAGATATTAAGGATACATTAAAATTAATCTAGTCTCTGTGGGTTCGACCTGTACTTGCCAATTCTTCAATTTGACACTGTGCACTTGGAGTTACATATTTTTATCACATCAAGTTTTTGGCGCCGTTGTCGGGGACTAGATTTAATTTTGTATTCGTTAATTTATATTTCTTCGAATTAGTTTTTTTTAGTTCTAATATTATTTTTATTATTTTTTTAATATTTTATGATTATCGAAACGGATCAAAGGTGCGGAAAGACAAGATTATTGTTGCGCTATTCCTAGTGTTTTGTATCTTAATTAAAAATAAATAAAAAAATAGTAGCTTAGTTTTTTTTATTGTTAGTTAGAAAATTAATTGCCGCATTCATGCATTTACTCACGTAGAGCACATTCTTTTTAGGTTTTTATTTTATTTATTTTTTTGTCAAATATAAATTGTGATGATTGTTGGAGGATTGAGGTACGCCAAATTTTTCTTTCTTTCGTAATTCACATAGTTTTAGGACATTTTATTTGTTTATGATTTTTTTAATTTATTTGTGCATTCTCATTTGTAATTTAACTTAAGGGCACAACCCATAACAAGATAAGGTAGGGATTTCAGCACCTTTTCTTGGCCTACAAACAACTCAACTTGCATCTTGCATAATCTAGACCTAATAAAATCAAGTAGACGTTAGCCCCTAGGACTCTCAAGCTCAATTAGGACAAGCGACTCCAAAAGAAGGCTGAATTTTTAATTAATCAAACTACTGGTGTCTAGGCAAGTGGTTCAAAAGGCAAACGCCTCAAGAACGTGTGGTTATTCAATTAGTCACCGTACCTACGGAGAGACTCCCACCGTTCTTACACTTACCTGACTAGTGGTATGATTAATTTCAAATTTTGTGGACCTTAAGGTGTAACTTGGAACAGTTAGGAGCCGTCTATATTTTATTTAGATTAACCGTAGAATTATGATTTTTATTTTATTTTATTTATTTTTTTTGTGTGTGAGTTTCGTGGTTAGTTGTTTATTTGTTTTGTGATTTGTGGAAAGATGGACTCCTATTATAGTTGGAATAATAATTTTACTTGGAATCAAGAACCCTATGAAGATTTTAATGAACACCAAGTAAACCAATTTTTTTTAACTTACTAAAACCCTTATCCTTATTCATATTCATATCCATATTCGGATCCAGAACCTTAATATCCACAAGAATTTTCAAATGAAGAAGAGAAAATATTAAGTACCTTAGAGAAAACTATGAAAGCTTTAATGGAAATTCATTTTAATTTCATGCAAAACACGAATCAAGCTATATCTCGTCTAGAAATTCAAATGAGTCGGTTAGCCACCATAATAAATGAACAAGAGGTGGGTGAATTTTCTAATGACTCTGTGGTTAATTTTGAAAATCATGATGACTGTGGAAATGATGTGGAAAATAAAAATTTTGGATTTAATTCTACACACTTTGAGTCAAGCGAATTTGAGGAGTCTAAAAATTACGAGTCTATACCTAAAATTGATCATGTCACATTTAATGAGTCGGTTGAAAAAGTTTATAAGCCTAAAGCTTCATATTCTGAAAGACTTATTCCTAGAAAATCACCTAGTGAGTTTTTGGACCAACCCATAAAAGTTAATATGATCCAAGAGTTGTCCATGACCCAAGAAAAAATTGAAAATAGACTCATGATTGAAGATGATCCAATTAATTTTTTCTTAAATCACCTTAACCAAAATTAGGATGAATCTAAATATTTAGATAAGATCAAAGAGATGTTGAGATCCACTACACATAAGTCACCAAAATTAGAAGATGCATTTGAACCAATTTGTCCACACTTTGAGCATATTAGTGAATATTTTTCTGAGGTAGACTTTAAGCACATTCCTGATGAAAATTGTGGCTATTTTTAATTTCCTAGGCCTCCGAAAAATCATGAAAATACCACACTCACTTACCTATTTTTATCACTCTTTTATCATTACATGTGTTTTAGGATTTATAAAATTCATAAGTATGTACATTTGTTTTCTTTCTCACCACATTTTCTTGCAGAATAAATGCCCCGCATACAAGGTACAATTCTTTTACATCTTTATTTTCTTTTCTTCATTTGCATACATTGAGGACAATGTATGATTTAGGTCTGGGGGGAGTTTGTTTGTATTATTATATTATATTTCTTTTAGAAAAATATAATAAAAAACCACAAAAATTAGATTTTTTTTGTTTGACTTTTTATGAGTTGGATTAATTCTAATAAGTATCCGTGAAGTTGAAACTCATGAGTAGGATTAAAAGATTTAGAACTCTTGAACATTTGATTAGATACGAAATCTTAGTTTGAAATACCATCTGTAATAAAATTGATTTCATAAGCTCTTTTGCACTAGCACTAACTCTTAGTTGTTGATATATAAACCATAAGTCAAACAATTTAAAAAAAAAGAAGAAAAAAAGTTGAAAAATTAAATAAATAATTGCTTTAATGTCCATTGAACAAAATAATTGGGTATCCAAGTCTCAGGAAGCATCGATATTCACGTTGAAAAGTGTGATGGATATAAGCAGATTGACTAGTCTAATTTTGTGGCATTTGTTACTCGAGTTAGTAAGCCCTTAGGGGTATCTCTACACCTAGTGCCGTAAAACCAACTGGTTTGGGAGTCATTGGTCCAACGCTCGTTACATGGGTAACTCTGAAAAGTCTAAAAAAAAGA
Source organism: Aralia elata (assembly GCA_034770075.1). Classification (NCBI taxonomy): domain Eukaryota; kingdom Viridiplantae; phylum Streptophyta; class Magnoliopsida; order Apiales; family Araliaceae; genus Aralia; species Aralia elata. Next base: position 53,630,259 of record CM068379.1, read on the forward strand.
TACATTGCACAAGTCAAGAAAAAAAATGAAAAAAAAGAAGAAGAAAATGAAAAAAGAAGGAAAAAAATAGGAAAAGGAAAAAAATGAGTTTGCTTGATTTTCATAGTAAAAGTCCTTACTAAGAGTTACATCAGATACACATGCATGCATCATATAGAATTAATTTTATGAAAGATGGTGTCTAGAATGAGGATAGAGTATGTTTGATAAGGTAAAAGTGTGATTTTAAATTTGATCTTGCTTATGTATAATGCCTATGTATACTTAGAAGTTTTCTTTCAATTTCATAATTGGTTAAACTCAAAAAGATTTATTTTGAATTTTGTGGGTATATTCACTACAAACCTTCACGAAACACAACTCGTCCATTATCACCTTGGGATTTAAAGGCTTGTTGCACATGCTAAGTGCAATTGTGTTTCTTACGAAAATGAGATAATTTTGATTTTTGTTTTTATTTTCTTTTAATTTTACTCGAGGACGAGCAAAAGCTAGGTATGGGGGTATTTGATAGACTCATAATTTATATATTTTATTATCCCTAATTTTGTCATTTTAATTATATTAGTTTATTTAATTAATATGTTTTATTTTATTTTGTAAGATTTAATATTTTGTTGCAATAAAGTTATAATCTTGGTGATCAAGTAATATTTAATGCTCTTATTCATGTAAAAAAATATCCAAGAAGAATCCTACAATGAGAAAGAAGGAGGTGGAACAATCTTGGTGTGCAAGTCAAATCCAATGAGAAAAAGGAAAGTCAATCTAGAAGATATCTTTGAGAAGTTGATTGACACTAGGAAGTTGAAACTTACATGGAAATGAATTAATGCCTTATGCCTATAAATAGAGGATATATTAGGTTTTCTTTTATGTATTAGTTTAGGTTAAGAGTATGATTAAATTATTTCTTCGTTGTACGCTCGTTGGATGATCGTTAATTAAAGGGAGTTTTCTTATTTTATTTTTAATTTTCTACTTCTTCTTTGTCTTAGTTAGTTTATTTATTTTCATGTCTAGTTAATTTCTTTAATCTAGGATGAAGATGAAATTAAATAATTATTCATGATAATATTTTTTATTTCTTATATTATTTATGTTTTTATGTTTAATTGATTTCGCCTTCATATTTCATTATGGAAATACCTTCGTTTTATAGTTCTTATGTGATTTTTAATTAATTAAGAGGTTTTGATAGAATATTATTAAGATATGAGTTTTTCATAATCCATACTTGCTCGGAGAAGTTTTGATGGGTTAATTCTTAAATTTTCATAGTTTATGATTGCCCACGTTAATTGTAAAATTACTAAATTAAAGGGAACGGAGATCAAAACCATAGTTAAGTTATAAAAATAGAAGAGATTGAATTATTTGTTATGTTTATTGTTTAATAGATTCGAATTCTTAGATTGCTTCCTTATTATTAGTTAGTTTAATTATAGTTAATTGATTCTCAATCTTTATTTCTATTTCGCCTAAAATAGATATTAAGGATACATTAAAATTAATCTAGTCTATGTGGGTTCGACCTGTACTTGCCAGTTTTTCACACTGTGTACTTGCAGTTACATATTTTTATCACATCAATAAGAATCATTTTGATCTTCTTCTGAGGTGGCTTTTCAACCGTAGAAGCCAATGCCTTAGGCAGTTCTACAGATGCAGAGCCCCTAGACTTTTCTTCCTCAACCTCTGCCAACTTCATTTTAGACTTCTCTTTGGCAGGCTTCTGAACTTCGCTTAATGTTTTCTCACTCCCTTCAGACTGTTTGGATCTTAAGATTTCAAATGGATTTCTCTTCTAGTTCTCGAAGAGCTTCTTGGTTATCTTCTTATTTATGCTTAAAACATCTTCATCCTTCTCTCCAAGGTGCTTTTTCAGTTTCTTCTTCAGCAGAATGCTGATGAACCTTCCATAGAACATCTTAGGAAGAGGCTTTCTTGTAGCCTTCCTTTTTTCCGCATCTTCAAACTATTTGGAAATTCAATCCATCAGAACTGCTTTAAAGTTTATCTTATTCTCCATCGTGATAGCTGACATGATCTTCAGCTGAAGCTTACTACCAGAGTCATGAGCAAAGTCTTTGCAAAGAATGCATTTTCCCACAATATCAGTTAGAAATTCAAAATCCTAGGGAAATTCTTTCTTCTTATACCCCTTCAGTTCTGGTTCTTCTTGTTATAACCCATGAACTCCAAGCCTTTCTTCATATCGATGTCTTTAAAGTTGATGGCTCTTTCATTCACGAACCCTAAAATATGGTTAAACTTTACGACATTGTAAGTAAGAGTGATATCTCTTACTTTGGTTGAGATGACTCTATCAGCATAAAAGCCATTGTTGTAGAATTCTTCCACACTCTTTGTGAAGATTATGGTGTCAGTGCTCAGGGAGTCATAGAACCCTGCATTCTTTACCAGATTGAGAACTGTTCTGAAGTGAGATTCTACTCCTTCGAACTAGTCGAAGCAAATGAGATTTCCAAGGATTACTTGGCAGGTAAACATAATTTGGATGATTGATGATCTAGAAAGAAAAGAAATAAGTTAAAGTTTCAAAACGCATAGGGTGAACTAGGGCTCAGAGAGAGAGAGAGAGATAGTATTAACAACAAATGAATCGATAAAGGAAAAAATTAAAAATTTGAAGTACAAATGTACTTCCCTCTATTTGGATGAGTGGGACACGCATTATTGGAGGCACTTTCTGGCTTAACTATAACTTACAGTTGTATGATAGTTACTTTATCTGTTTACGCATTTATGCTTGATTTGCTTTGCACGCGCCTTAACTTTTAGTTGTGCACTCAACGTTTTAATAGATATCGTAAAACTTTCTCTCATAAAACAACTTTTACTCTACGATTACTTTTCATTGTACAATTCACTCTATGATCCTTGCTTTATTTTCTCTTATTCTATGATTTTCACATGTAGGGGTAGTTTCTCCAAAGCATAATCTTTAGCACATAAATTTAACATTTCTAATTTACTTATTAATGTATTGAATCTAGATTCATCTAATGGTTTAGTAAATATATCTGCTAATTGGTTTTCAGTAGAGATAAAATGTAAAGAAATATTTTCATTTTTAATATGATCTCTTATAAAGTGATGCCATATACCAATGTGTTTGGTCCTAGAATGCATAACAAGGTTATTTGTGATTGTAATTGTAATAGTGTTATCACAAAATATAGGAATAGATTTAAATTTAAACCCATAGTCAGCTAGGTGGTTCTTCATCTAAAAAATTTGAGCACAACAATTATAAGTAGCAATGTACTCAACTTCTACAGTTTAAGTTAATACTGAGTTTTGCTTTTTGCTAAACCATGAAACCAATCTATTTTCAAGCAGTTGGCATATTGCACTAGTACTTTTCTTGTTTACCTTGCGTCCTGCAAAATTAGTATCTGAATATCTAATTAGATCCAAGGGAGACTCATTGGGATAGCATAATCTGAAATATAGAGTGCCCTTGAGATATTTGAAATTCCTTTTAACAAACATGAAATGAGATTCTTTAGGATTAGCTTGAAATCTAGCACAAATACATGTAGTAAACATAATATATGATCTACTAGTAGGTAAGTAAAGGAGAGAGCCAATCAGACCTCTTTATTGAGTAATATCAACACTTTTACCTTGTTCATCCTTGTCAAACTTAGTTGCAGAAGCCATTGGGGTTTTCATAGGGGTAGCTGATTTGATGTCATACTTCTTGAATAAGTCTTTGATGTACTTGACTTGGTTGATGAATATGCCTTTATCAGTTTGCTTCACTTGTAATCCAGGAAGAAGTTCAGCTCTCCTATCATGCTCATCTCAAATTTGCTCTACATAAGCTTGGCAAATCTCTCACACAACTTTTCATTAGTAGAACCAAATATAATATCTACATAAATTTGTACTAACAATGTTTTGTCTTTATGCTTCTTAAGGAATAATGTTGTGTGAAACTCTACCTTTAGTGATTCCTTTTTCAATAAGGAAAATTAGTTAAGGTTTCATACCATGCCTTAGGTGCTTGTTTTAATCCATATAATATTTTGTCTAGTTTATAAACATAATTGGAATGAGTAGGATCAACAATATATGGAGGTTGTTCAACACAAACCTCTTCTTGAAGTGCTCTATTAAGGAAAGCACTATTGACATCCATTTGAAATATTTTGAACTTCATATGGGCAACATATGCAAGGAAGATTCTTATGGCTTTAAGTCTTGCTGCAGGTGCTAATGTTTAATCATAGTCGATTCCTTCTTCTTGAAAATACCCTTTAGCCACCAATCTTGTTTTGTTCCTTATGATCACCCCATCTTCATCCAACTTATTTTTGAATACCCATTTGGTGCCAACCACTAGATGATCTTTAGGTGTTGGAACTAATCTCCACACTTTGCTTCTTTTAAACTGGTTCAGTTCTTCTTGCATGGCTTTAAATTCAGCTTGAATCTTGCAAAGCTTCCTTAATATTGTTTTTGTGACAACCCGGATTTTCGAGAATAATTATAATAAGAATTTAATATAGAATAATTCTTATTATGAGTCGCGTTTGAATATATATGTGTTATATATATTTATGTGATTAAATGGATGAGCTTAATATGTATATATATAAATGTGAAATATATACATAGATTCGAAATGAATGAGTTAATAGTTAATTATTGCAACGATCACGAGTCATGGGTAGCTTGATAATTCGAGCTTATGAATATTATTGAATAAAATAGACTTTTATTGATAATATTATGTGGTAAGTGTTTAAAGGTTATATTATAACCTAGATTATGTGTAGACGATGATTAGTAAGTATCAAAGTTTTCGTATTAGCTAATTTGGCGGATTCGAGAAATATCGCTAGAGTACTATTTATTGGATTAAATAAATAGTTGAAGGATAATATTATTGGACGAGTTATTTATTGTAAAGACGCTAACCTAAAATATGGGTGAGATATATGTACGTTGATGTATATGATTATGGGGAGTTAATCGGGAAGAGTAGCGATCGCGAATCGTGAATACCCTTGTAATTTGGGTTTATTAATATTATTAAATGGACTAAATATTATTTTTATGTGACGAGTTTTAAAGTTAATTTATAACCTGGATGATGTCAATGTATGAAGTTTTATGCGTTATTGAATCGTAGGAGTGAATAATTGATTTTGCGAAAGATCGCAAAATTACTATTCGCGGGGCACGTTTCCCGAGGCACTATTCACGCCATAAAATTTTTGTGTCTTTTTCGATGTTGAATAATTTCATAAATACGTGTATGCGTACGAATAATTTTTCCAAGTGTCAGAAATTTTATTTGAGCTGATACGTGATTTTATCCGTATCCGAAATGTATTATATGGGTGTTCCGAATAATTGGACAAATCCCTTAATAATTATTTTTACGTATCCCAATATTTATGTTAATGCCCATTTTAATTTTGGGTAGGGTTATTTACCAGTTTTGGTACAAAAGTGGGAGTTTTTGGGTATATTTTTGGTGTATTTGGGTATTTATTTTGGCTTGCCACTCCAAGAGGGAACCAATCCCTCATTTTGGACCAATCAAATTGCAAGGAGGGAGAGCTATTTGCCGGCAATGTTGAAAAATTGGCCACCTTGAGCCATTAAACCACAAACTCATTTTTCTTCCCAAATTTACTCCTCCACTCTCCCAAATAATTCAACAACTTCATTCCTCTATTTCAAACCATCAGCTCCCCATTCAAACCCATTTCAAATTCTGCAGAGAGAGAGAGTGAGAGTGAGAGAGCTCGCCGGAAAAAGGAGGAGGAGTCGCCGGAAGTTCGCCGGAAAAAGGAAGGAGGAAGAAGAAGGAGGCACGGGAGGAAGAAGAAGAGAATCCAAGCAAGGAGGACCTTCAAAATAAATCCTAGCCGAGCTTCTTAATCATCTAGGAAGGATTTATAGAGGTAAACACCAATCAAATCCTTTCCATTCGATTTCTTATTGAGTTTTTTCAAGTTTTTCTTAGTTTTGAGCTCTTAAGCTTGTGGGTCGGATTTGTGGCGATTCTTGGTGTTTTTGTTTGTGGTGATTGTTTGTAAATGTTGTTAAGAGGTTATATAAGCCATTAATAACATCAAAGTGGAACAAAAACGCAAGAAATCTGTACCTATGCTTAAGGAGGATGAAGAACATGAAGAACAATGAACTTTGGACATGAACTTGGACATTTGGACGATTTAGAGGACTTTGTAGCTATGATTTTGTGTTTGTTTAATTCGTTTGCTGTTATGATATTGTACTTCCATGGGTTATGAGTTTAACCCAGTTGGAATGGAGTAAAAAGGGATTAAAACGAAGTTTTGGTGATGATTTTGGTGAAGAACACCAAGAACACCAAGAACACGAAAATATAACATGAGTTGATACTTTGGCCTAAGATTTGGCCATGTTAATGTTAATGGATAGCTCTGAATTTTTGATATGTTGTATCCCTATGTCTTAGGAGTCCATAGAGTCCGGAACGGACCAATTTGAACGTGTATTGAGAGAGTTATGGTGGTTGGAAGCAAGATAGGTCTAGAACACCAAAACAGAGCATTCCGGGAAGCAAAACGCGTTGGGGACTCAGGCCTAGCGCCAACGGCGCTTGGCTGGGCGTTGTAGGCGCTGGCCACGGGGCCAGCTACTGCATAGGAGCGCTGTAGGCGCTGGCCATAGGCCATTGTGAGCGCCAACGGCACTGGTAAGGAAACTGTGCAAAACTGCTCCGACGTCCTTTAGTAAAATGGGCATAACGTTCTCATACGAACTCAGATTGAGATGATTCAAGATGATTCGGAAAGAGAACGAGTAGACCTACAACTTTAGTTCTTTGAGTTTTTCAATTTGAGGTCGGGATCAATTCCCAAATTGACCATTTGTGTGACTGATGTGTTTTTGGAGGCAATCGGAGAGTGTCGGGCATGCGCGTAAGCATGCGTAATGCTCCCGACAATGTTAAATGATATTCTAAGTTTTATAACATGAATGTTATGATTTATAATGATACTTAACATTAACTAATGAGTATTAGATAAATTGAATGGGCATGTTAGGCGTACGCAAATGCATGTCGCCTAGGTGTTCGAATAATCAAGTTTAGCGTATAGACGTGCAAGCGTCGTAACGTCGTAACTAGTGTGTATAATCTTGTTTAATATTTTGTTTCTAATAATAATGAAACATGATAGTGTGTTATAAACCAATGCATGAGCATGCTAAGCACATACAAAGGAGGCGAATTAGGTGTGTGACGTGTAAACGTCGAAACGCCGTGTAAAGTGTTAATGAACTTGAATAATGTCTCGATTCAAATGAAACGAACATTATAAGATACGGGATGGGGTTAATGTAAACCAATAAGTATTGATGGTGATAAGGGTCGTAACGTTTTCAAACGACGCGACGCCGAGTAGTAACGTTTTTAGAGTTAATCGCGTTATTAATTTATAATGCTGCGAACAATATGAGATAAGAGTTATTATATTTGTAAACCATTATATGAAGCCTTTTTAGTGGCTAATTGGTATTTTATTGTTAAATAAATTGTGTAGGATATTTGAAGGACGAGCCATCATAATTTGGCAAGGAACGCTTAAAGGCAAGTTCTTTCAGTAAATTGTTAACTTGTTTAAATGTATTGATGTACATTACTTGATTACTAAATCTTTCACTATTATGTGGATTATATGAGAGCATGATTAAAGTGTGCATAATGTGCAATTATGTGACTATATTGTTCTATGTGGAACTTGAATTATTGCAAATATACAATGTGAGATGCATGAAGTATGCTATGAGATACATGATGCATATATATGGATGAATTGCATAAGATTTATAATGCATGAGTAAGATGCATAGTATGAGAATCATGATGCATGAATAAAATGCAAATTTATGTGTTACGTGAAGCATGGAATGTGAAAACTGTCAGTTCTTGCTGAGCCGTCGTGCTCATTCTTGCAAAAATAAAACTTTTGCAGATTTACGATGCAATGCAATTATCTTGATATCGTGATGATAAGGATTAGAGGCGCATGGAAACAGGAAGGTTGCTAAATGTCCCTTTACTGTAATTATTTAGTTATGATGACGGTATATGATGTACGTGAATTTGACTATGTAAACCCTAAGTTAGAAATGAAGGTTATCCATTATAGTATTTATGATGTGATTATGTTAGTTACTTGTTATAGTAAATTACAAGGATGTCGATGTTGTATAAAGGACATTTTTATAACGAATGTATTGGTTATTGAATAACCTTGCGAATATTCAGGGATTGGATAAAGTCAGAATCTGAACCTTGCGTTCACACATGAGATATTGTAAAGGATCATGGTATTTATTCAACCTTGGTCATAAGTGTTTTATTTAAGGTCTTCGTGCCTGGGATTAGATGAGGATATGTTGTTATATTATTGTAATTACATATTTTTAGTAAGCCTATGTTTGTTATGGGTAGTACCGTGACGCACCGGACCCGGGTTCAAGGTAAGACCCGAGTTTCGGGGGGCGTTACAGTTGGTATCAGAGCTGATAGGTTATAAACCTTGGGTAAGAGTACCTTAGGCTATAACTGTAGTGAAGGAAGATGCTAATGATGAAGATAGATAAAACTCAAATAGAGTTTAATTGATAGTAAATGAATTTAGAAAATTCATAGTAAGAGTTGAGATATATATATAAGACGATTCAAAGAAGAATCTCGATGCGTTATAAAAGATGAGAATTGGGAGTTACCTGACTCCAGTGATATAGATGATAAGTATTGATCAATAGACGAGGTCTATAAGGCGTAAAGGCATAAAATCATATATTATGATTAAAGAGAAGAGTAGAGAAGGTCGTAGGATGAAACGATCGTAGGATAAGGAAGATCGTAATGTAAAACGATTGTAGAGTAAGATCACGATGTGATTGGATTAAGTCATAGAATGACAGATGATCAATGAATGATTGAAAATTTTAGCTGAATGCTATAGACAGATGGTACTATGAGATAGTACGAGTAAAACTCGGAAAGAGTTATGGGTGATGAAACAACGAATTAAATTCTTGTTAAGCAACGAGTAAGCTAGGATTGGGGGTGATTTCAATTGAGGACTCATGTTAGTAGCTGTGAGTTGTATATAATTCCTTGTATGGGGGGCGGGGGATTCGTGCTTGGTTTGAGAACCACTTAGCTTCCTATATCGGTATAGTGGTTGAGTTGAACAATTCCTTGTATGGGCGGGGAATTTGTGCTTGGTGTAACAACCCCTTAGCCTCCTATATTGATTAGTGGCCGAGTTGATCGATTCCTTGTATGGGCAGGGGATTGTGATAGGTTCGACAATCACTTAGCTTCTTATATTGATAATCGTTGGAACCTAGTATCGCGCTATCGCTATACGTATGACGAGAAGATGATTCTTTTCTCATATTAATATTTGATAGTTAGAGAATATTAAGATTAGGTGCGAGTTCTTTAAACTCACACGTATGGTAAGTTCGTGACTCATAATCATATGGTCTGATGGAACCCCTCAGCGAGTTATGGACGATTTTTGGTCTGACTAGGATAAGTTTCTAAACCCATATGATTGTGGTAAGTTCCTGAACTCATATTGTGTGGTAAGTTTGATGAACTATATTGGGGTATCGAAAGGTTGTGGATTTAGAACTGTGAATTCTCAAAATGATGAGCATTGATGGAGTTAGAAATAGATAGAATTATTAAATAGTGGAGAAATGGGAGAAATTGAAGTTGATGAGGAGACATGGATATTCCAAATCTTCTAGCTATGCTAGACTTCGAAATTTATTGACTTCGTGCTGACATTTGCACTTTTGCTCTTCGAAAAATGTATTGGAGCCAGATTTCTGGACCAGGGATTTTAAATGTACTATTATTCATATGTCTAAGCTAATAGTTTCGGCTAGACAAAGTTGATTTGAAAATATCAAAATGTATTTTTAAATTGTCATCAATGCATCATGAAACCTGGTGTAGAATGACAGATGATGGAGTCATCAATGCAGATTAACCTAGTGTTGGATGTGATCATAGGATCGTCAACCCACTAAGGTATGATGTAGTATGACAAGGTCAGAAAATGACGGAATCCTAACACACTGTTGCAACAGTGCAGTATTATGACGTCATAAAATGATTTTTGTTTTCTCTAAGGTATAAAAAAAAATTGCATGCCAATTGAGTTGGCTATAATGATTCGATTGATGTCCGAATTATTGATGTAAGTCTAAGCTATTTGATTCGGCTAGACGAATGTTGCAATGTGTTTATGAAATTCAAGCATTATTTGAGAATTTATGTCAAACCAAATTGTTTTGGTGCGGATTCTTGAGCTGGGGGAATAACCCGGAATAGGGGAATATAAGTGTCGGTTATCTGGCACGGTCAGGATTTAATGTTATGCATACACATGGTGTACGAGAGGTCGATCCCCTCAAGTACAACTGGCGGAGATCAACCCTTAATATGGATGCTATAAGTGTCGGGTATCCGATGCAGTCAGAGTTAAATGTTATGCATATACATTGGGTATGAGAGACTGATCCCCTCGAGTACTACTGACGGACTAATTCCTTGACTACGTTCATGGTCTTTATGAGGTAGATTACCTTTTTCATAATTGAAATTGGTAGGGTAGTAATACCCGTAAACCTCCATGGTCATGGTTTTTATGACCCCTCAGCATAATATGAAAAGTTTTTAAGGAACATTTTATTTCCTATTTGTTCAAGTTACTTCACAATTATTAAACAATTGTTGAAGGTTCCTATTATTTGGGAAACTGATTTTGGGAAGAGTGATTATCCCAAGGAGAAGTAGTTGTAGAATGCGACAATTTTACGTGAATCCTTGAAAGAGGACAGTGTAAAGGTTAGATTGAAAACCTAGTTTTGATGGGTAGAATAAGCAAAGATGAATGCATTGAAATTTCGAGGACGAAATTCTTAGAAGAAGGGGTGAATGTAATATCCCGAATGTTTATGAGTTAGCAAATCATGATATTAAATTATTATGATGATTGTGGCATACAATGATCCTTAGAAAAGGAAATTGATGGGTTAAACATAGGATAATACTCAGAGATTAAATAGGTAATATGAAACCTATGTTATAGTAATACGTTAAAATTTATTCAACGATAAAATTTCGGAAGAAATTAGACGAAAACCGAGTAAGAAGTTTGATATTTGTGATTCCGAGGACGAAATCCTTATAAGGAGGGAAGGATGTGACAACCCGGATTTTCGAGAATAATTATAATAAGAATTTAATATAGAATAATTCTTATTATGAGTCGCGTTTGAATATATATGTGTTATATATATTTATGTGATTAAATGGATGAGCTTAATATGTATATATATAAATGTGAAATATATACATAGATTCGAAATGAATGAGTTAATAGTTAATTATTGCAACGATCACGAGTCATGGGTAGCTTGATAATTCGAGCTTATGAATATTATTGAATAAAATAGACTTTTATTGATAATATTATGTGGTAAGTGTTTAAAGGTTATATTATAACCTAGATTATGTGTAGACGATGATTAGTAAGTATCAAAGTTTTCGTATTAGCTAATTTGGCGGATTCGAGAAATATCGCTAGAGTACTATTTATTGGATTAAATAAATAGTTGAAGGATAATATTATTGGACGAGTTATTTATTGTAAAGACGCTAACCTAAAATATGGGTGAGATATATGTACGTTGATGTATATGATTATGGGGAGTTAATCGGGAAGAGTAGCGATCGCGAATCGTGAATACCCTTGTAATTTGGGTTTATTAATATTATTAAATGGACTAAATATTATTTTTATGTGACGAGTTTTAAAGTTAATTTATAACCTGGATGATGTCAATGTATGAAGTTTTATGCGTTATTGAATCGTAGGAGTGAATAATTGATTTTGCGAAAGATCGCAAAATTACTATTCGCGGGGCACGTTTCCCGAGGCACTATTCACGCCATAAAATTTTTGTGTCTTTTTCGATGTTGAATAATTTCATAAATACGTGTATGCGTACGAATAATTTTTCCAAGTGTCAGAAATTTTATTTGAGCTGATACGTGATTTTATCCGTATCCGAAATGTATTATATGGGTGTTCCGAATAATTGGACAAATCCCTTAATAATTATTTTTACGTATCCCAATATTTATGTTAATGCCCATTTTAATTTTGGGTAGGGTTATTTACCAGTTTTGGTACAAAAGTGGGAGTTTTTGGGTATATTTTTGGTGTATTTGGGTATTTATTTTGGCTTGCCACTCCAAGAGGGAACCAATCCCTCATTTTGGACCAATCAAATTGCAAGGAGGGAGAGCTATTGCCGGCAATGTTGAAAAATTGGCCACCTTGAGCCATTAAACCACAAACTCATTTTTCTTCCCAAATTTACTCCTCCACTCTCCCAAATAATTCAACAACTTCATTCCTCTATTTCAAACCATCAGCTCCCCATTCAAACCCATTTCAAATTCTGCAGAGAGAGAGAGTGAGAGTGAGAGAGCTCGCCGGAAAAAGGAGGAGGAGTCGCCGGAAGTTCGCCGGAAAAAGGAAGGAGGAAGAAGAAGGAGGCACGGGAGGAAGAAGAAGAGAATCCAAGCAAGGAGGACCTTCAAAATAAATCCTAGCCGAGCTTCTTAATCATCTAGGAAGGATTTATAGAGGTAAACACCAATCAAATCCTTTCCATTCGATTTCTTATTGAGTTTTTCAAGTTTTTCTTAGTTTTGAGCTCTTAAGCTTGTGGGTCGGATTTGTGGCGATTCTTGGTGTTTTTGTTTGTGGTGATTGTTTGTAAATGTTGTTAAGAGGTTATATAAGCCATTAATAACATCAAAGTGGAACAAAAACGCAAGAAATCTGTACCTATGCTTAAGGAGGATGAAGAACATGAAGAACAATGAACTTTGGACATGAACTTGGACATTTGGACGATTTAGAGGACTTTGTAGCTATGATTTTGTGTTTGTTTAATTCGTTTGCTGTTATGATATTGTACTTCCATGGGTTATGAGTTTAACCCAGTTGGAATGGAGTAAAAAGGGATTAAAACGAAGTTTTGGTGATGATTTTGGTGAAGAACACCAAGAACACCAAGAACACGAAAATATAACATGAGTTGATACTTTGGCCTAAGATTTGGCCATGTTAATGTTAATGGATAGCTCTGAATTTTTGATATGTTGTATCCCTATGTCTTAGGAGTCCATAGAGTCCGGAACGGACCAATTTGAACGTGTATTGAGAGAGTTATGGTGGTTGGAAGCAAGATAGGTCTAGAACACCAAAACAGAGCATTCCGGGAAGCAAAACGCGTTGGGGACTCAGGCCTAGCGCCAACGGCGCTTGGCTGGGCGTTGTAGGCGCTGGCCACGGGGCCAGCTACTGCATAGGAGCGCTGTAGGCGCTGGCCATAGGCCATTGTGAGCGCCAACGGCACTGGTAAGGAAACTGTGCAAAACTGCTCCGACGTCCTTTAGTAAAATGGGCATAACGTTCTCATACGAACTCAGATTGAGATGATTCAAGATGATTCGGAAAGAGAACGAGTAGACCTACAACTTTCGTTCTTTGAGTTTTTCAATTTGAGGTCGGGATCAATTCCCAAATTGACCATTTGTGTGACTGATGTGTTTTTGGAGGCAATCGGAGAGTGTCGGGTATGCGCGTAAGCACGCGTAATGCTCCCGACAATGTTAAATGATATTCTAAGTTTTATAACATGAATGTTATGATTTATAATGATACTTAACATTAACTAATGAGTATTAGATAAATTGAATGGGCATGTTAGGCGTACGCAAATGCATGTCGCCTAGGTGTTCGAATAATCAAGTTTAGCGTATAGACGTGCAAGCGTCGTAACGTCGTAACTAGTGTGTATAATATTGTTTAATATTTTGTTTCTAATAATAATGAAACATGATAGTGTGTTATAAACCAATGCATGAGCATGCTAAGCACATACAAAGGAGGCGAATTAGGTGTGTGGCGTGTAAACGTCGAAACGCCGTGTAAAGTGTTAATGAACTTGAATAATGTCTCGATTCAAATGAAACGAACATTATAAGATACGGGATGGGGTTAATGTAACCAATAAGTATTGATGGTGATAAGGGTCGTAACGTTTTCAAACGACGCGACGCCGAGTAAACGTTTTAGAGTTAATCGCGTTATTAATTTATAATGCGCGAACAATATGAGATAAGAGTTATTATATTGTTAAACCATTATTATGAAGCCTTTTTAGTGGCTAATTGGTATTTTATTGATAAATAAATTGTGTAGGATATTTGAAGGGACGAGCCATCATAATTTTGGCAAGGAACGCTTAACTGCAAGTTATTTCTGTTAATTGTTAACTTGATTAAATGTATTGATGTACATTAATTGATTTCTAAATCTTTCACTTATTATGTGGATTATATGAGAGCATGATTGAAAGTGTGCATAATGTGCAATTATGTGACTATATTGTTTCTATGTGGAACTTGAATTATTGCCAAAATATACAATGTGAGATGCATGAAGTATGCTATGAGATACATGATGCATATATATGCGATGAATTGCATAAGATTTAATAATGCATGATGAGTAAGATGCATAGTATGAGGAATCATGATGCATGAATAAAATGCAAAATTTATGTGTTACGTGAAGCATGGAATGTGAAAACTGTCAGTTATTGCTGAGCCGTCGTGCTCATTCTTGCAAAAATAAAACTTTTGCAGATGTTACGATGCAATGCCAATTATCTTGATATCGTGATGATAAGGATTAGAGGCGCATGGAAACAGGAAGGTTGCTAAATGTCCCTTTACTGTAATTATTTAGTTATGATGACGGTATATGATGTACGGTGAAATTTGACTATGTAAACCCTGTGAGTTAGAAATGAAGGTTATCCATTATAGTATTTTATGATGTGATTATGTTAGTTGTTATAGTAAAACTAGAAGGATGTCGATGTTTGTATAAAGGACATTTTTTATAACGAATGTATTGGTTATTGAATAACCTTGCGAATATTCAGGGATTGGATAAAGTCAGAATCTGAACCTTGCGTTCACACATGAGATATTGTAAAGGATCATGGTATTTATTCAACCTTGGTCATAAGTGTTTTATTTAAGGTCTTCGTGCCTGGGATTAGATGAGGATATGTTGTTATATTATTGTAATTACATATTTTTAGTAAGCCTATGTTGTATGGGTAGTACCGTGACGCACCGGACCCGGGTTCAAGGTAAGACCCGAGTTTCGGGGGGCGTTACAGTTTTGTTCCATTTGAGATAGAAAACTTAAATAGAAGCACTCATTTTGGGTTGCAAATCTGGTTCAGACTCTATCATTTGGATCATCAATGATTAGGTTTTGAGTGTGATCTTTAGCCCATCTACTTCCAGTTGAAATGCTAGTCTTTGTGCCTTATTATTTGACACCTTCAAGATCTTGCTCAGGTTCGGGAGAATCTTATATTTGTAGAGTTCCAACCCAGGAGTTTCTGACTCTACGATTTCTTGTTGTGGCTCTACATTCATTGGCTCTTTGGTCGTAGGGTCTTCTTGTTCTATATATTTTCTTTGATCTTGTACTACGATTTCATCAAACATGATAAACTTTACTTAGCTCATTGGTGTCAGTTTCATCAAATGTAACATGAATTGATACTTCAATATTTAATAACCTTTTATTAAATACTCTATATGCTTTACTATCAGTAGCATAACCAAGAAAAATAACTGCATCTAATTTGGCTTGAAATTTAGTCAGATAACTTTTACCATTGTTGATGATATAATATGCACATCCAAAGATATGAAAGTAACTAATATTAGGCTTCCTCCCTTTCCACAGCTCATAGGATGTTTTCTTGAATGAAGAATGAATAAGAGGTCTATTCTGAGTATGACAAGAAGTGTTGACAGCTTCAGCGCAGAAATACTCAAGTAGCCTTACTGCAGCTAGAAGAGTTCTTCATGCTTCTATAAGAGTTATGTTTTTCCTTTCAACTACTCTATTCCGTTGATGAGTTCTTGGTGTTGAGAAGTTGTGATGAATGTCATTGTCTCCACATAACTTATCTACTTCAAAAAAATTGAATTTCTCTTCCATGATCACTTCTGACAGATTTAATCTTTCCACCCTTTTTCATTTTCAACTAGTCTGAAAAGCTTGATCAATTGAGAGCTAGTTTCATCCTTAGAGGCTAGAAAGAAGACCTAAATGAATCTAGTGTAGTCATCTATTACCACTAGAGTATATCTGTTTTCTCCAAGACTGACAATAAGAATATGCCAAATAAGTCCATATGAAGAAGTTGCAATGGTCTTCTGTTGGAGTTGACTGTTTTGTTCTTAAATGAGACTTTAGTTTGCTTCCCTAGGTGACAGGTTTTTGCAAGACTTGTTCCATTGACAGAGTTTTATCTTGGGTAAACCTGAAAACTAGATCTTTGGAGGCAAAGCTTAGACCATATGCCTTAAATTCAAAATGAGATAACCTTCTATGCCATAACCAGCTAACATCTTTAGTAGTTTTGGCAAAGAAGCAACCAGATTCTATTGAGCTTAGCTTTGATAGGTTGACTCCATATACATTTTCTTCTTTGGTTCCAGTAAGTTTTACTAAATTTTGTCTCCGGATCTTCTCACTTGCCATTGATTGTTGATGAAAGATCACTTGATGCCTTTTGATCACATAGTTAGCTGATGCTTAGGAGATTGTACTTTAAAACCTTCAACAAATGCTACCTTTGTTGAAGGAGGACTGCACCATTTCCTATTGTGCCATATCCTCTTATTTTTCCTAAAATTGTTATCTCCAAAGATAACAGCAGGACCATCTTTCTCTGTGAAATTTGATTAAAAGAGCTTTGTTCCCTATCATATGCCTTGAACATCCACTATCTAGATACCAAATTTAATTAGTGGAGCTGTTATCCTACAAAAGAACTTAGATTTTACTTTGGTACCCAGATTTGCTTGGGTCCTGATAGGTTAGTGCTCTTATAAACCCAGGACTTGCCTAATTCTAGGCTTTGTATACACAGGATAATCATAGAAATCACACATTACAACAATTATGCACATAATGATGGATTAGGTATAACATTTAATATGATTGCATGCTTGTATGTGTATGGATTCTTTCTCTTCTGAGGACATGTGTTGGCATATAAAAACCCTCTAAACCTTTTTTCTTGGCTCAAATTCTCTCTACTTCCATACTATTTTACGATTTTAAAAGTTCGTAGGGTGAAAGTTAACTCTATGTTTCATACCTGGTTGGTTCATAGGATGAGTGTGAGCTAACTCTACGATCCTTCGAGGCTTGAAGATAGTTTTAGCTTTACCCTGTGATTTCTTAAATCCTAGACTAGTATATGATCTATTGTTCTTAGGATCACAATTTGATCAACAGAAATAGTAGAATTTTGAGTACTTGGTTCAGCAACTTGTGTAGATTTCACAAACACAATGCTTCTTTGGAAAGTAGAAGCACTGTTGTTGTTGGTCTTTAAAGCTGTATCCACACTACGATATGAGGACAAGACCCCAAATCCTAAACCTGATCTATCTGAGATACATCTCTGACTGGTGATCAGGGAGTCTACAAAAGAAGAAGACCTGTTCCAAGTAGAGACTGTCTTTTCCAACTCCTTAACTTTGGAAATTAGTCTTGAGTTTCTCTGTGCAAACTGCTCAGTGAGTCTTCTCAATCTCTCATTCTTAGCTTTAAATGTGGAGAGAGAGATAACAGTTCATTGAGTTGTTTCCAATTCAATTTTTACTTTTCTTTCTTTTCTTTCTCCTCTTGAAGAAGAGAATGATCTCTTGATAGAACCCTAAACCACTTCATATATTTATGCATCTCAAAAGTTATATCACATAGAGCAGTTCTAAGATCAGATATATCAACATATGGAGAGTTAAAGTCAAATACCTCATTGATATTAATTTCTTGATGATTAGTGGTGTTGTCTGCAGGAACTTCGATAGCCATTAGACATAGATTGGCCATTTGAGGTCCTTCATCATCACTTGACTCAAAATCTGAGTCATTATTGAATCACTCTATGATCCCTCAGCTGTTAGGCCTTTCTCCTTCTTTTGGTACTACTTGTATCCTCTAAAATCTTTCTTTGATGTTGACTTCTTCTTCTCGTCTTTCATCAGTTCCTCTCTAAGAGGTTTGTTGCATTCAACCATATAATGCCCTGACCTTTTGCAGTTGTAGCATATATCTTTTGAAGAGTCTCTTCTGTTGTTGTTGTTGTTGTTGTTGTTGTTGTTGCTGCTGCTGTTATATCTTCTGTTGTTGCTTTTGCCTTTCCTTATGAACTTTTTCAATTTTCTAGCTAGTAGAGCAATGTCTTCATCATCATTATCGACATCGGATTCATCTTCCATGGGGGCTTTGAAAGATTTTTCTGCAGCTTTATCTGTAATGACCGGGAATTTTAGAATTTTCTTTGTAATTCGAATTTTTGAATATTATTAATAAATTATATTTTATTAATATTATTTTTGTGTTGCATGTTTAAAGGTTATGTGACAACCTGAATTATGTGAATGCATGAAATATATCGTGTTATGGTTTTGTTTAAGTGAATAATTGATTTCGCGTAACGTCGCTAAATTACTATTCACGGGGCATGTTTCCCGAGGCACTATTCACGCCATGAAATTTTTGTGTCTTTTTCGATGTTGAATAATTTCATAAATACGTGTATGCGTATGAATAATTTTTCCAAGTGTCAGAAATTTTGTTTGAGCTAATACGTGATTTTACCCGTATCCAAAATGTGTTATATGGGTGTTCCGAATATTTGGACAAATCCCACAATAATTATTTTTATGCATCCCAATATTTATGGTTATACCCATTTTAATTTTGGGTGGAGTTATTTACCAGTTTTGGTACAAAAGTGGAAGTTTTCGGATATATTTTTGGTGTTTTCATGTATTTATTTTGGCTTGTTACTCCAAGTGGGAACCACCCAACCACATTAGACCAATCAAATGAGAGCAAGGAGGGAGGTTGCCGGCACGTTTGAATTTGTTGGCCAACCTTGAGCACCAAACCCACTTCTCCCTAATTCACTCCTCTACTCTCCCATTCCATTCAAACTATTCCATCTCTCTCTCTTGCATCCCATTCAAACCATTCCACCAGCAGATAAGAGAGAGAGAGCTGCAAAGAGGAAGAAGAAAGAAGGGAAGGCCGCCGGAAAAGAAGAAGGTCGCCGGAAAAAGGAAGGAGGAAGAAGAAGGCACAGGTGGAAGAAGAAGAACATCCAAGTAAGGAGAACTCAAGCCAGGAAAGCCTAGCTATCTTCTTAATCATCTAGGAAAGATTTACAGAGGTAAACACCAATCAAATCCATTCCATTCGATTTCTTGTTCAGTTTTTCAAGTTTTCTTAGTTTTTGGAGCTTTTTAGCTCATGGATGATCTTTGCTGCGATTCTTGTTGACTTTGTTTATGTTGGATGTTTGTAAATGTTGTTAAGAGGTTATATAAGCCATTAATAACATCAAAGTGGAAAAAAAATGGAACAAATCTGTACCTTGGCTTAATGGAGCAAGAACAATGGACAAAACATGGACTTTGGACTGTTGGATGATTTAGAGGACCTTGTAGCTATGATTTCGTGTTTGTTTAATTTGTTTGTTGTTATGATGTTGTACTTCCATGGGTTATGAGTTTAACCCAGTTGGAATGGAGTAAAAAGGGATTAAGACAAAGATTTGGTGATAATTTTTGTAAAGAACCCCAAGAACACGAAAACACCAAGAACACGGAAATATAGCATGAGTTGATATTTTGGCCTAAGATTTGGCCATGTTAATGTTAATGGGTAGCTCTAAATTTTTGATATGTTGTAGCTCTATGTCTTAGGAGTCCATAGAGTCCGGAATGGACCAATTTGAACGTGTATAGAAGGAGTTATGAGGATTGGAGTGAAGGAGGGTCAAAATCGCGATGCTGGGCAAACGAGCACCATAATCTACTGCATACAGCACCGGGGCGCTGGTATTAGGCTTAGTTTCAAAGCCGGGGCGCTAGGCCTCAGGTGGTAAAAGTCAGTTTTGACGTCCTTTAGTAAAACGGACATAACTTGCTCATACGAACTCGAAATTAGATGATTCAAGATGATTCAGAAAGAGGAAGAGTAGACCTACAACTTTCTTTCTTTACGTTTTTCGATTTGAGGTCTGTATCATGGCCTAAATTAGCCATTTATAGGACCGATGCGTAATTGGGGCCAATCGGAGGGCGTCGGGCATGCGCATTTGCACACGTAATGCCCCTGACCCTGTAAAGTGATGTTCTAACTTTCATAACATGATTATTATGATTTATAATAATACTTAGCATTAACCAATAAGTATTAGATAAATCGAATCGGCGTGTTAGGCGTACGCAAGTGCGTGTCGCTTGGGCATTCGAATAGGCAAGTTTGGCGCACAGACGTGCAAGCGTCATAACGCCGTAACTAGTGGGTGTAACCTTGTTTAATATTTTGTTTCTTATTTGAATGGGACATTATAGAGTTGTATAAACAAATATTTGGTATCTAGTATATGTACCTAATTGTGTAGGATATTAAGGAGCGTGTGTTGTAATATTGTAGCAGCGCTTCAGGCAAGTTCCCTAACTTCATTCTTCCTACATATTGAATGTAAGTTTTCCCTAACCTTACTCAAATTATATTGAGCAGGTTTCCTATCCTATACAAATGTTGAATATTGTGCAAGTTTCCTTACCTTAACTCAATTTATTTATTGAGCCAATTTCCTCAACCGTACAACCTTTATTTATTGTGCGAGTTATTTGTTGATTGAGCGAGCATTCTATATTATTGCAAGTTTCTTAAACTTACTCAACCTTTACATTTGGGCAAGTTTCCTATTAATACAAGTGTTGTATATTGTTGCAAGTTTCATGACTCAAATCAAGTTGTTACTTTCAGGTTATATTGGTGGATTAATTATTGTCAATTACTCCACATCAAAGATAATTATTGATATTCGCACCTTGTGCATTTGAATTCATTGTATATTGTTAGATTGTGCAAACGTTTAAGTTCTTCATTTATGAACTGTTTAAGGAAATAGTCTACGCCATTTGTTTCGGCTAGACATGTACAGGTTATTATTTTAAAAGCTATCCAAACCAGTAGTTGGTACGAATTCTTGGACTGAGAGAGTAACCCTGATTAGGGGATTATAATGTGTCGGTTATTCGATGCAGTTAGAGTTAAATGTTATGCATATACATGGTGTACAAGACGCTGATCCCCTCAAGTACAACTGACGGGGCCAGGTTTTAAAAGAGTTAGTTGAATGATTGACTCTTTGGCCAAAAGTTCATGGTCAGTTGGACCACTCAGCAGTAAATAATCATTATTCATTGTTTCATTTGGACTTTGATTATGTCATTTCAGCTAATTCATCAATGTTCATAAATTGTTGATCTATGCAGTTATTATTCTTATTCATTCATGATATATCTTCATTTTTGCTTTT
Organism: Aralia elata; assembly: GCA_034770075.1. NCBI lineage: Eukaryota > Viridiplantae > Streptophyta > Magnoliopsida > Apiales > Araliaceae > Aralia > Aralia elata. The sequence goes on from CM068379.1 coordinate 53,651,859, forward strand.
AAACTTGCTGAGCAAAGTAGTTGCTCACCTTTGCTATATCATGAACCTATTGCAGTTAAGTCGGGGAGTTCCAAAGCGGACAAAGGCAAATGAAAACTTAAGGAATAGTTATATGTACTATCCCGTTATGTAATCATGGAATTGTTTTGTATTATTAATGAATTCTGCGATGTATTTATTTAAGGTTATAGACCTTAGGACCATAGTAAACCTTTTGTAATGAACAACATATGTTTATTTTATTCTGCATTAGTTGATTTATATTGTTTAGAGGTGTATGGATGTATTTTATCGTGAGCACCAAATTCGAGGTATTAGTACCTGAATTTGGGGGTGTCACAGGTTGGTATCAGAGCTGTAGGTTATGAACTTTAGGAATGCGAAACCTAGGTTATAACCTTAGTATCAAACTCGTATTGAGTACGCTAGGTAATAGATCGAGGAGATTCATTTGATGATCATGTCTGGAGGTGGATTGTGGAAATCCATCGAGTCGAGTTGTGCATGATAAAATATCATTTCATTTTATCAATGAATATATTTTATTGTGGCACTAACATCTTGTTGTCTATTTGTTTTGTCTATGGTTGTAGGATGTCTGAGATGGGAGTGTCCAGTCTTGCTAGAGAGGTGGAGTTCACAGACATTCATGTGGACGCAGGGCATTTAGTGGAGGTGCAGCCGAGTGAGCCAGAGATGATGGACACTAGGAATGAGTCTGAGGCCAAGTATGGTTCTGAGGAGGAGCCAGTTATTGGAAGAGTGTTGAGGCTGTTAAGCGACGAGGGGGAGGATGAGGACCCCGAGGAGGATCCAGTGACAGAGGATGATGAGCCGCCTGAGTATGCAGATGGCATGGGCACTACTGCTAGTGACATCATCAAAGAGCTAACAAATAAGAATGAGGAGCTCGAGGATCGAGTACCCCACTTAGAGGAGTAGAACCAGGATCACCAGGACCGAGAGGAGCAATACAGGTCATTAGCGTATCAGACTTTGGGGGAAAAGGCTGAGTTAACCCAGAAGCTACAGGAAAAGGACCAGATGATTGCCGAGCTAGAGGCAGAGGTTCACGGTCGACGTGGAGCTTCTGTTCCGCTTGGTGTGATGGTTTATGACCTCTTAGAAAGGAATGTGGTGTTGGTAGGACAGATAGAGTGGGTAGAGGATCAGCTAGAGACTACTCGTCTGGAGCGAGATGAAGGTATAGAGTAGCTGGCAACCTTGACTGCAGAGATTTATTCCATCAGGTTAGGCTTGACCACTTCCTTTGCCAGGCTTAGGGGCAGGGTGAGGAGGTACCCCAGGGATGAGGGGAGCAGCAGGCACGTGATTAGGCGCCGAGTGGTCGACAAGCTAGCTCGAAGGGAGCTCCGAGTTGCACTCCGCCGCAGCAGGCAGTGATGTGTTATTTTTAGCATTATGTTTGCAGTAGGTCCCACTTTTGTTATATAGGGGCATACTTATGTTGTAAATCCCTATGCTTGTAGCGTGCATGGGATAGTAGTTAAACCCCAATTTTGTTCCTGATATAGGGGTGGAAGGTTATTATTCTACACTTTTGTTTGTTAGGGGATAGTTAATGATTGGCAGACCATGTCATTTAGTGTTTATAGAAGTATGCCACGTGTTGAGTTAGTTGTATTAAAATAGTGGTGTATGATTATAAATGCAATTGTTTTATTTGATAGATGCTTTTAGTCTTAATTATTGACTTAAATGACTTTTTCTCAAGGCATAAATCTATTAGTAAAAGCCGACAGTTTTCTTTTAAATAGACAATGCCGCCGAGAAGACAACCCCGATACACAAGGGCGGAAGAGTCGATGAATAACGAGGAGGGTTAGGCAGACCCTATGAGGACTTTGTGAACTTGTTAGCCGAAGCAATGCAGGGCAGACAAGCCGCTGCGGTTAATCAGCCAGGAAGTCATATGGCGAACTTTAAGGACTTCAAATTAGTAGGGCCACCGGAGTTTCGTGGGACTACGGATCCGATTGAAGCCCAGACATGGATATAAGAAATGGAGAAAGTTTTCGAGGTCGCACGAGTGGCCGAAGAACAGAAGACGTCATTTGCCACTTTCATGATGAAATGTGAGGCAAATTACTGGTGGAAGGCAAACAAAGGTCGAGCTGGGGAAGGCACGATTGCATGGGCTCGTTTCAAGGAGCTGTTTTTCAAAAATTACTTCCCAGCAAGCACGCAGGCAAATATGGAGATAAAGTTCTTGGAATTAAAGCAAGGAGGCATGTCAGTTGCGGAGTATGCCACAAAATTTAACGAGTTAGCTAGGTTTGCTCCACATCAGGTGGACACCGAAGCTAGGCGAGCGAAGAGATTTGAACAAGGGCTGAAACCTTAGGTGTATAGTAAGATTGCAGTTTTGCAGATCAACATATTTTCTACGTTGCTTGAGAAAACAATCATTGCTGAGGGAGGAAATGAAGCTTTGGCAAAGCACAACCAAGATCAGAAAAAGAAGAAGAGCCATGATGGTCATAAGGAAGGTAGCAGTGGGGGAAGTAACCCAAATAAGAGAAAATGGAACGACAGTTAGATGTCCAGAAGCAAGCCCGGAGGGGATGCAAAGAAGGGCAATAAATGCGAGAAATGTGGGAGGAATCACTTTGGAGAATGCATGAAAGGAAAAGGAGTTTGTTTCAACTGTGGTCAACTGGGGAACTTTGCCCCATAATGCCCAAAGGCGAAGGCAGGAAGTTATTTTTCTTGTGGCACTTCAGATCATCAAAAGAAGGATTTCCAAAGAGGAAGAGTGATGCAGGCAGTGCTAACCAAGGGAACAATAGTAAGCTGACTATCGGAGGACCAACACAGTAGAACAGACCAGTAGCACTCACTTTCAACATGACAGTGCAGGATGCGATGGAATCAAAAGATGTGGTGTCAGGTATTATTTCGATCAATAATATTAATGCATATGCATTATTTGATTCGGGAGCTACCTGTTCATTTGTGTCGGATGAATTTCCTAAACAGTTAAACTTATCTCATGAGAAATTAGAGCATCCAATGAATGTGGAAGTAGCTAATAAAGAAGTTATTCCTGTGAAATACATCTATAGAAATTGTTGTGCTGAGATAAACGGGTATAAATTGAGTGTAAATTTAATTCCGATACGACTAGGAGAATTTGATGTAATTCTTGGGATGGATTGGTTGTCTAGTCAGGGGGCTGTGATTGACTGTCAGAAGAAATGTATATACCTGAAGACTCCGAATAAGTCGAAGGCCGTATTCTATGGCAGTAAATTGCCGAGACAATCTTGTTGTCTGACGATGATGCAAGCGAAGAAATTGCTAAGGAAAGGTTGCATAGGTTATTTGGCTCATGTGGTTGATACTCAAAGAGTAGGGAGTGAAATGGGTCAGATACCTGTTGTAAGGGAATTTTCAGATGTTTTCCCAGATGAGTTACCAAGTTTGCCGCCGGATAGAGGAGTGGAATTTATGATCGACTTGGTACCGGGAACCGCACCGATCTCAAAGGCACCGTACAGAATGGCACCGGTAGAAATGAAAGAACTGATAGTTCAACTGCAGGAGTTGCTAGATAAGGGGTATATTCGTCCAAGTGTATCTCCATGGGGAGCACCAGTACTGTTCGTAAAGAAGAAAGACATCCGCTTAGGCTTTGCATTGACTATCGGGAGTCGAACAATGTCACAATTAAGAACAAGTACCCGTTGCCCAGAATTGATGATTTGTTCGATCAATTAAAGGGAGCTAAATACTTCTCGAAGATTGACTTGAGGACGGGATATCACCAACTGAAGGTGAGGCAGGAGGATATTCCAAAGACAACATTCAGAACTCGATATGGACACTTTGAGTTTTTGGTGATGTCGTTTCGGCTGACGAACGCACCAGCAGCATTTATGGACATGATGAACAAAGTGTTCAAGCAATACCTAAATAAATTTGTCATTGTTTTCATAGATGACATTCTTGTCTACTCGAAGACAGAGGAGGAACACGTCGAACATTTAAGGATAGCCCTGGAAATGCTAAGAAGGGAGAAGCTATATGCAAAGTTTTCCAAGTGTGAATTTTGGCTACAAAGGGTGCAATTTTTGGGGCACGTAATTGACAAAGATGGTGTATCGGTGGATCCTGCGAAGGTAGAAGCAGTAATAAACTGGGAGCAGCCAAGGACGCCGACATAAGTCCGATGTTTCTTGGGATTAGCGGGGTACTATCGGAGATTTATTCAGAACTTTTCAAAGATAGCAACACCGTTGAAAAAATTTGACAAGGAAGACTGTGAAGTTTGTGTGGACGGATAAGTGCGAAGAGAGTTTCTTGGAGTTGAAGAAGAAACTTAGTGAAGCACCTGTGTTATCACTGCTAGATAATACAGGGGGATTTGTGGCGTACAGTGATGCGTCACACAAAGGCCTTGGGTATGTATTGATGCAGCATGGGAAGGTCATTGCGTACGCATCACGACAGCTGAAGGACTATGAGAAGGGATATCCGACTCATTACCTGGAACTAACGGCAGTGGTATTTGCTCTGAAGATTTGGAGACACTATCTGTATGGGGAGAAGTGTGAGATATACACAGACCACAAAAGTCTGAAGTATATCTTCACCCAAAAGGAACTAAACATGAGGTAGATGCGATGGTTGGAGTTGATCAAGGACTACGATTGTGAGATTCTATACCATTCTGGTAAGGCCAATGTAGTAGCTGATGCTCTTAGTAGGAAGGGCAGAGATAAGTTGATGATGCTGACAGCTCAAGAGGAACTGATCAAGGATATGGAAAGACTGGAGTTGGAAATCAAGTATCCGACGAATGCAAATGAGAAACTATTCGCAGTGGAGGCAAGTCCGACTTTATTAGACAAGATAAAAGAGGCTCAAGGAAAGGATGATGAATGTGTTGCCATAAAGAAGCGAATCTCAGAAGGAGAGGAATTAAAGTACAAAATTGATGGCACGGGATTGCTAAGGTTTGAATGAAGAATCTGGATACCGATGGTTCCAGAGTTGAGAGAAGAGATTCTGCATGAAGCTCATTCTACAAGGTATTCGATACACCCTGGTAGTACCAAGATGTATCAGGACTTGTGCGAGCACTTCTGGTGGCCGAACATGAAAAGGGAGGTCACGGAATGTGTTGGGCGATGTTTGACATGTTAGAGGGTAAAAGCAGAACATCAGAAACCAGGTGGACTGCTACAACCGCTGGATATTCCGGAGTGGAAGTGGGAGCATATTACGATGGATTTTGTGACGGGACTTCCACTAACTCAGAAGGGTTACGACGCGATCTGGGTGATCGTGGATCGTTTAACTAAATCTACACATTTTCTATCGATCAAGATAAGGTACAATCTGGAGCAGCTAGCAAAGTTATATGTGAAAGAGATTGTGTCACGACATGGAGTGCCGGTATCTATTGTGTTTGACAGAGATCCGCATTTCACGTCAAATTTCTGGAAGAGCTTACAAGAAAGGTTGGGAACCCAGTTGAGGTTGAGTACGGCGTATCATCCTCAAACGGATGGACAAAGCGAACGAACGATTCAGACACTGGAGGACATGCTTAGAGCACGTGTGATGGATTTTAAAGGCAACTGGGACGACCATCTACCATTGGTGGAGTTTGCCTACAATAACAGTTATCATGCAAGTATTGGCATGCCGCCATACGAAGCATTATACGGAAAGAAGTGCCGAACACCTTTGTGTTGGGACGAAATCTGTGAACGGAGACTGTTGGGACCTGAATTGGTGCAGCAGACTGTGGATGTCGTCAAGGTGATAAGGGCTCGATTAGTAGCGGCTCAGGATCGACAAAAGAAATACGCCAATTTGCATCATCAGAAACGAGACTTTGAAGTTGGCAGCTTTGTGTTTTTGAAGGTTTCTCCTTGGAAGGGGAAGATCAGATTTGGAAAGAAGGGAAAATTGAGTCCCAGGTTCGTAGGACCATTTGAAGTGTTAAAGAGGGTAGGTGAAGTGGCGTACGAGGTAGCTTTACCTCCTGAACTTGAGCACATTCACAACGTGTTCCACGTTTCTGCGTTACGACCATATAAACCCGACTACAAGCATGTGATATCCTATGAACCAATTCAAGTTGAGAAAGACTTGTCATATGAACAGATTCATGTCCAGATATTAGATAGAAAAGAGTAGACGTTAAGAAATAAGGTCATCCATTCGGTCAAAGTACTTTGGAGGAACCACGCAGCTGAAGAAGCTACGTGGGAGCTAGACGAGAAGATGAGAAAGAACTATCTGCATCTTTTTGAGTGAACCCCTGTTAAGTTTTCCGTACCTAGATTGTAATTCTGGGGACAGAATTCTTATAAGGAGGGGATGATGTGACGACCGGGAATTTTAGAATTTTCCTTGTAATTCGAATTTTTGAATATTATTAATAAATTATATTTTATTAATATTATTTTTGTGTTGCATGTTTAAAGGTTGTGTGACAACCTGGATTATGTGAATGCATGAAATATTTCGTGTAATGGTTTTGTTTAAGTGAATAATTGATTTCGCGTAGCGTCGCTAAATCACTATTCACAGGGCATGTTTCCCGAGGCACTATTCACGCCATAAATTTTTTGTGTCTTTTTCGATGTTGAATAATTTCATAAATACGTGTATGCGTACGAATAATTTTTTCAAGTGTCAGAAATTTTGTTTGAGTTGATACGTGATTTTACCCGTATCCGAAATGTGTTATATGGGTGTTCCGAATATTTGGACAAATTCCACAATAATTATTTTTATGTATCCCAATATTTATGGTTATACCCATTTTAATTTTGGGTGGAGTTATTTACCAGTTTTGGTACAAAAGTGGGAGTTTTCAGATATATTTTTGGTATTTTCGGGTATTTATTTTGGCTTGTTACTCCAAGTGGGAACCACCCAACCACATTAGACCAATCAAATCAGAGCAAGGAGGGAGGTTGTCGGCAAGTTTGAATTTGTTGGCCAACCTTGAGCACCAAACCCACTTCTCCCTAATTCACTCCTCCACTCTCCCATTCCATTCAAACTATTCCATCTCTCTCTTGCATCCCATTTAAACCATTCCACCAGTAGATAAGAGAGAGAACGAGGGAGAGAGAGCTGCAAAGAGGAAAAAGAAAGAAGGGAAGGCCGCCGGAAAAGTCGCCGAAAAAGAAGAAGGTCGTCGGAAAAAGGAAGGAGGAAGAAGAATAAGGCACGGGTGGAAGAAGAAGAACATCCAAGTAAGGAGAACTCAAGCCAAGCAAGCCTAGCTATCTTATTAATCATCTAGGAAAGATTTACAGAGGTAAACACCAATCAAATCCATTCCATTCGATTTCTTGTCAAGTTTTTCAAGTTTTCTTAGTTTTTGGAGCTTTTTCGCTCATGGATGATCTTCGCTGTGATTCTTGTTGTCTTTGTTTGTGTTGGATGTTTGTAAATGTTGTTAAGAGGTTATATACGCCATTAATAACATCAAAGTGGAACAGAAATGGAACAAATCTGTACCTTGGCTTAATGGAGCAAGAACAATAGACAAAACATAGACTTTGGACTGTTGGACGATTTAGAGGACCTTGTAACTATGATTTCGTGTTTGTTTAATTTGTTTGTTTTTATGATGTTGTACTTCCACGGGTTATGAGTTAACCCAGTTGGAATGGAGTAAAAAGGGATGAAGACAAAGATTTGGTGATGATTTTTGTAAAGAACACCAAGAACACGACGAACACCAAGAACACAGAAATATAGCATGAGTTGATACTTTGGCCTAAGATTTGGCCATGTTAATATTAATGGGTAGCTCTAAATTTTTGATATGTTGTAGCTCTATGTCTTACTAGTCCATAGAGTCTGGAATGGATCAATTTGAACGTGTATAGAAGGAGTTATGAGGATTGGAGTGAAGGAGGGTCAAAATCGCGATGCTGGGCAAACGAGCACCATAATCTACTGCATACAGTGCCGGGGTGCTGGTATTAGGCTTAGTTTCAGAGCCGGGGCGCTAGGCCTCAGGTGGTAAAAGTCACTTCTGACGTCCTTTAGTAAAACGGACATAACTTGCTCATACGAGCTCGAAATTAGATGATTCAAGATGATTCGGAAAGAGGAAGAGTAGACCTACAACTTTAGTTCTTTAATTTTTTGATTTGAGGTCTGTATCATGGCCTAAATTAGTCATTTATAGGACCGATGCGTAATTGGGGTCAATCGGAGGGCGTCGGGCATGCACATTTGCACACGTAATGCCCCCGACCCTGTAAAGTGATGTTCTAACTTTCATAACATGATTATTATCATTTATAATGATACTTAGCATTAACCAATAAGTATTAGATAAATCGAATCGGCGTGTTAGGCGTACGCAAGTGCGTGTCACTTGCGCATTCGAATAGGCAAGTTTGGCGCACAGACGTGCAAGCGTCGTAACGCCGTAACTAGTGGGTGTAACCTTGTTTAATATTTTGTTTCTTATTTGAATGGGACATTATATAGTTGTATAAACAAATATTTGGTATCTAGTATGCGACTAATTGTATGTGTATATGTACCTAATTGTGTAGGATATTAAGGAGCGTGTGTTGTAATATTGTAGCAGCGCTTCAGGCAAGTTCTCTAACTTCATTTTTCCTACATATTGAATGTAAGTTTTCCCTAACCTTACTCAAATTATATTGAGCAGGTTTCCTATCCTATATAAATGTTGAATATTGTGCAAGTTTCCTTACCTTAACTCAATTTATTTATTGAGCCAATTTCCTCAACCGTATAACCTTTATTTATTGTGCGAGTTATTTGTTGATTGAGCGAGCATTCTATATTATTGCAAGTTTCTTAAGCTTACTCAACCTTTACATTTGGGCAAGTTTCCTATTGATACAAGTGTTGTATATTGTTGCAAGTTTCATGACTCAAATCGAGTTGTTACTTTCAGGTTATATTAGTGGATTAATTATTGTCAATTACTCCACATCAAAGATAATTATTGATATTCACACCTTGTGCATTTGAATTCATTGTATGTTGTTGGATTGTGCAAACGTTTAAGTTCTTCATTTATGAACTGTTTAAGGAAATAGTCTACTCCATTTGTTTCGGCTAGACATGTACATGTTATTATTTTAAAAGCTATCCAAACCAGTAGTTGGTACGGATTGTTGGACTGAAAGAGCAACAATGATTAGGGGATTATAATGTGTCGGTTATTCGATGCAGTCAGAGTTAAATGTTATGCATATACATGGTGTACAAAAGGCTGATCCCCTTGAGTACAACTGACGGGGCCAGGTTTTAAAAGAGTTAGTTGAATGATTGACTCTTTGGCCAAAAGTTTATGGTCGGTTGGACCACTCAGCAGTAAATAATCATTATTCATTGTTTCATTTGGACTTTGATTATGTCATTTCAGCTAATTCATCAATGTTCATAAATTGTTGATCTATGCAGTTATTATTCTTATTCATTCATGATATATCTTCATTCTTGCTTTTAAACTTGCTGAGCAAAGTAGTTGCTCACCCTTGCTATATCTTGAACCTATTGCAGTTAAGTCGGGGAGTTCCAAAGCGGACAGAGGCAAAGGAAAGCTTAAGAAATAGTTATATGTACTATCCCGTTATGTAATCGTGGAATAGTTTTGTATTATTAATGTATTCTGCGATGTATTTATTTAAGGTTATAGACCTTGGGATCGTAGTAAACCTTTTGTAATGAACAACATATGTTTATTTTATTTCGCATTAGTTGATTTATGTTGTTTAGAGGTGTATGGATGTATTTTATCGTGAGCACCAAATTCGAGGTATTGGTACCTGAATTTGGGGGTGTCACATTATCTCTCTTGGTTATTGTTGTATTCTCTGCTCTTTGATTTAATTCAAGCTCATAGGTTAAGAGATTCCCATAGAGTTTTTGCACTGTTATCTCATGCAAATTCTTTGATTCCCTTATAGTTGTGGTTTTAGCATCCCGCTTACTTGGTAGAGCTCTCATGAACTTGATATTAAGATCTTTATTGGGGTAGACCTTTCCAAATGCTCTGAGGGAGTTAAGCAATATATTGAATCTTTCATAAGTGGCAGTAATGTCTTCTCCAAGAATGTGGAAAAACATTTCATATTGTTGAGTGAACAGGGATTGCTTGTTTTCATAAACTTTTTTAGTGCCTTCATGCATAACAAGAAGGGCTTCCCATACTTCTTGGGCAGTTTTGTAATTTATCACATTCTCAAATAGTTTATCTTCAAAAGCCATGAACAAAATGTTCTTAACTCTTTTGTCAAGAGCTACAAGTTTCTTTTCGTTCTCGGTCCATTCTACTCTTTACCTGACTACTACTTTGTTTGGATAATCAGAGGTAGGAGCTAGCTTCGTTGGAACGTAAGGGCGATTCAACACAACATTAAATTGCTCGTCATCAATAGCATCCATATATGCCTGTATACGAACCTTCCAGTTAGAAAATTTTTCTTTCTTGCACAAAGATGGCTTATTTCCACCACCAAGCTCAGAACTGGTTTTGGTTAGTACCATGGATCTACTCAAGCAATTAAGCTAGTTCAAGAGAACCAAAACTTTGATACCACTTAGTATTCCCAAAGGCACAAAGAGATCTAGGGGAGTTGAATAGATCTTTTAAAACTTTTAGTTTAGAGAACTATTACCAAAGTTAAATTAAACAAGTTAATTTAATGATTAAGTACAACGGAATGATATTTTGAAAAACCCTTTCAAAGATTAATAAGAAATCATAATTCTAAATTTAGTGTAAGAGAGTGCAGACAAGTCACATGAATAAAACGTAGAGTGCAGAAAGTAAGTGTAGTGAAGTAAATGACACAAAGATTTTTAAGAAGTTCGGAGCATAAAAGTCCCTTAGTCCTCTCTTCTACTCCGCCAGTAGGGATATTCCACTAAGGAAGGGTAATCACTAAGAGTACAGTTCACACAGAATTGTTTTATAACTAATTCACTAAGAATCCTTCAAGTCACACAGAGTTAGATTACATTGATCACTAAGATCACAATTACAAAGTAATTAAATGATTTGAGGCGTTGTTAAGTAATGTTAAGCTTTTTGATCATAGGACTTAGCAGCATATGAGATTTCTAAATCGTAGAGTGAGTAGACTATGAGCTTAGACAGACAACACTTCGACTTGATCAATTTTTCTTTTTCTGTGTCTCTTTAATTTATGATTGTTTGAGGTTGCTCGCCTTTTATAACTTCACATTGGGATCTTCCCGTTGTAATTTGACTATTATTCCACTTTGACTTGGACACTTGTTGATATCTAATTATTTGACTTTGAAATGTTGTCGACTACGACCACTTCATGTCACTTTCATCGTACTATGTCAAGTGCAAATATAGCCGCGTATTTTTGTCCTTAGCAGATATAGTTGTTAGACACAACTTCAAGAATGCCTTATCTTTATTGACAACATTTGGGAGGATCATCCTTGGGATCTTCAGTCCTAGGTATATGACATTGTCATAACCTGTTAGAAAAGATGATCTTAACAATTTTGTTTAATCGCAGAGTTATATATCTGATAGTAGAGTAACTTGCCCTAAAGGCTTGACTCTAAGATCGGTCTCTATGTTTTATGATCTGAATACTCTACGATCTCAGAATACTTCCTGGTCTTCAACTTTACGATCAGTCTTCAAACTTAGCTTTTGAACAATATATTTACATTAAGGAATGAATCAACATATCAAATTTGATCCCTACATTAAGTCATTTTACATAAATTGTCTTTCTGAGGACTTCATAAAGCTACTAGTCTTACAAACCTGAAAGAGCTGCATGTGCAACAATGGCAAAAAAAAAACACTTACGTTCTTTCAATGCGTGAACTACGTAAGGCCTGATCTCCTTTCAATTTATAAGAGTATGTAGGCAGCCAGTTATTGTGCGGTCTCATCCTTACAAAATCCACAAAACCCTTCAAAACATCAACGACTCAATATCGGTGAACTACGTTAGACCAGATCTCTTATTGACCTATAGGTATATGTTGGCAGCCATCGTGACGCAGTCTATTTCAAACACCAATAAACTATTCCCTGATACAAAACCCACAACTCAAACCTCACAAATCAAACCGAACCCGATCAAACCATTACATCATAAATTAAGCCAAGCTCTTAGATCCGATCTAATGAAATCCGAAAGCATCTCGTCATCGGGTTAAATGCTTTTTAGGTCACTGAACTTTAGGTCAACCTTACAAATGGATAACTGAACTAATTTTTCTTACAGTCAACTCACTGAACTCTATTTTTCTTACAAATTGTTAAAAAAAATATCTAGACCGTTAGTTGACTAACAGAAAAATGACGTGGCAGTGGTGACATGGTGCTCTTTCTGATGTGGTAGTAATAATAATAATAATAATAATAATAATAATAATAATAATAACGATAATAATAATAATAATAACTATAATAATAATAATAAGAGCGATAATAATAATAATAACGATAATAACAACGATAATAATAATAATAACTATAATAATAATAATAAGAACGATAATAATAATAATAATAATAATAATAACGATAATAATAATAATAACGATAATAATAATAATAGTAATAATAATAATAACAACGATGATGATAATAATAATAATAATAATAACAACAACAACAACAACAACAACAACAACAACAACAACAACGATGATGATGATGATAATAATAATAATAATAATAATAATAATAATAACGATAATAATAATAATAATAATAATAATAATAATAATAATAATAATGACGATAATAATAATAATAATAATAATAATAATAATAATAATAATAATAATAATAATAATAATGGCCAACTCTTAGATTTCATGATTTATTTTAATTTTCTTCTTTTTCAAAATTTCATGAATTATTTTAATTTTTATACTACCAACTCCTAGATTTCCTTCATTTTCATTTAAGAATGACCACATCAGAAATGAGTCACCACTGTCACGTCATTTTTCTATTAGTCAACTAACGGTTTAGACATTTTTTTAACGGTTTGTAAGAAAAATAGAGTTCAGTGAGTTGACTGTAAGAAAAAATAGTTCAATTATCCATTTGTAAGTTGACCTAAAGTTCAGTGACCTAAAAAATATTTAACCCTCTCGTCATCAGTCATCGAACTGGAAGCAATAACCTGAAATGAAGAATACAGTGATATATCGTAATCCTCAGCAGGATAAAATGGTGATCAGATCAAGATGAAAAATACATCATAAAAGAAAGTTGACTGAAACGTAAATCTTTCCATATATATAATATGTTTTGTGTAAATGTTTTTCAATGACAAATAACAAAATATAGCTCAGTGTGTGTAGGAAAAGTAAAATGAAATATAAACAAAAGTTAGAAATCTGATGTCAGTCTGGTGAGAAGCTCGAGGTAGTTGATAATTACAGGAGTTTGTGGAGCCTCCCTAAACTGATGCTCTGTCACATCAATACGATCCAACAAGGTTGTCGTTATATGTACTGTTCTTGGCCCTTTAGAACGCGACGAGCCTGAGCTACCACCTCATCAGCATACGCCCGATGATCATCCTGATCGAAGATGGCGGCATCTCTCGCAGCAAAAGCAACATCCTTGCCTGCTATGGCCCTTCTGCATTAAAGGTCGGGCCTAGTTCCTCTCAAAAGTGAGGAACTGTATACGACTATCTAGATCAGCTATAGAAGCAACAAAGGGGGCCAGGGATGATAAGAACTACGCCCCCTCGGCTAATGACTCAGTCAGGCCAGTATAAAGTTGTTTGTCCTTTTTACGTATTGACAATTACACGCAAGTATACGTGATCAACAAATAATATAGTAGTAAGTTGAGCATCGATCTCACGAGAAATATACTAGTAATAGCTCTAATTATTAATTTTATATCAATTCGATTTTATTTAAACAAATGAAAATTGAGTTTATGAAAATATTAATTTACAACTATACTAAATTCCTAACAAAGATTAACATCAGATTTAAATGCTAAGATCACAACTTCCCCCAATGCTTCGCCTAAATCTTCTCATTCTCTTTTCAATTAATTAATCATAACGAATCATTAACCAAGAATTCACAATTATTTAACAACCCACTTCTGATGGTTTGATAAAAATATCTTTTCTAATTAAATCACTATATTCCTATGTGAAATAAATAAGAACATATTCATTAAACGCCAATTCTTATAAAAGTTACATTCAGCATATAGGTATATTCATATCCTATACACAAACTAGTTATTCAATCCTTAAAATAATAATCAAGATGCATGTTATCATATTCAGATCTAAACCTAGAATCCATCTTCCATTTTCATCTAGGTTACCACAATAATTGCTAGCTAGACAATTATCAATAAGTGCAAAATATGATAAATGATTCAAATATGATCAATAATAACCAAAACTAGAGTAAACCGATTTAAACTAATCATTGGATTTCATTGCAATCTTAATTAAAATTTAGTTCATAACAAAGTTGGAAAACATCATCACAACACCAAATAGCATCTTAGAGTACCAAAATAAGAGGTAGATATAAGAAAACAAAAACTGTGTCACCCAGCCACGCTCTCTGACTCAGCCTTCAATCTTTGTTCTCCTTTATGCTCCTTCAAATCTGATGAGAAATCCAAGTTTTGATGCTGTATTATGATGTCTGATATCTCCCTTTGATTATCAACCTTCATGTGTATTTATAGTCTTTTCATGACACTAGAAGTAATATTCAACTAGAACTAAACGCTTGAAAACATCCTAAGTTGGATATGAGTGCAAAACACAAGCCTGACATGCCCATCCTCGCACGTCAGCGCCACGACGCCACCGAGCAGCGCAACAATGCCCACAATCTGCTTGCCCAACGCTGCAACTCCCATGCACAGTGCAACAGCACTGACGTTCCCCTCTGCGCGCTCCTGCCACACATTGTCATAACGCGTCGCACTCTGCTGCACGATGTTGATGATTGACAATGCTTGACGCACTTGGTTGTACGATGCCTGACACACTTGGCTGCACAATGAAAGAGACTGACGATGCCTGATGCACTTGGCTGCATGCTTAGGCCCCGGGTGATGCATTTTACTGCTCATTTATGACTATTAACACATGTATTATCGTTTCACACACCATTTCGATCTCGATTCTATTTCTTACATAAAAGTAATAAAACACATAAAAAGGAACATAAAATACCTAAGAACTCAGAACATCATCAAGCCAAAACTACCCGATACATAGGTATAAAACTCACTCATCAAATACTCCCAAACTTGAATCTTTTACCTTGTCTTCAAGCAAAACAATAAGAATAAAACTATAAAACTTTAACTCTAGCAATCAACCACTCAAGCAATGAATCAATACAAATTTGAATAATGGCCTCAAAGATTTTCTTTAAACCTAACGCCTAAAATTTTAACATAAACATCAGTCTCACATCTACTCGTGACCCTTTAAGTGTGTGTGTGTGTACCCAAATGCTCAAACTAGCCAAAACTTAAAAAAACTCATATAATCATATGCTACATAAAATATTTTCAAATCAACTCTATAAACTTACTTTTCACATCAATCTCCACCAATGAAGGCAAAACATAAATTTAAAGGATAAAAAGGATATTTCAAACATTTAAGCACACATGAACCCTTCCCAAGTATTTTAAAAACATAATTTTTTTAATAGTAAGTGCATTTTATGTTTCATCTCACTTCCTATTAAACGAGTGTATTTTACGCTCCATCTCGTTCCCTGCATGTGTTTATGAGTGAGTGCGTTTTACGCCCCGTCTCAACTCACCAACATGATTCATTATTCTAACTCAGGAAGGTGAATGTTCAAATTTTTAAATAATCCAAAATAAACAAACAATCCAAGATTTCCCTCAAACTTATATAAATGCCTAAATTTTGCTGTTGAATGATGCTCAAATAAATTTTTTAGAGTTTTAATGATATCTCCCACAAGCATTTAACCAATTTTTTTTCTAAGTCATAACCAGCTTAACAAATGGATACGTGTTTCATAAGTGAAAAAAGGATCACAAACAGTGTAAAAACCAACTAATAAGTCAAAATAAATAACAAACATAAATCTTAACTTCCCAAAAGTTAAAAATTCAACACATTCTTATCATCAGGTCATAAACAAATTCAATCAAAATATTGTTCAAGTTAAAATAAAAACATACTATCTAACATGCAAACCTAACAAAATAAAACAAAAACAAATACATACCAATACCAAATAAAACAAAAACAAGAACACCCCCAAACTTAAAGTAGACATTGTCCTCAATGTATAAAATAGGAAAAAGTAAAGTTGAGGACTTCCCTGAGAACATGCTAATTGGCCTCATCAACATCCTCCTCGTCCGCTGAATCTGGAGCGTATTTCATTTTGTTTGATACTTGGTACCTGAAAATATTTGTCACAACTAATTAAAATGCAATTAAATAAAGACAAAATAAACTAAAATGCAATCAACTAAAATAAAAATTAAAATTAAACTTGGGTTGCCTCCCAAGAAGCGCTTGTTTTATAGTCGTCAGCCCGACTACTTCAATTTTCTATCTGATCCCATTTCGATAATTGATTAACATATCCCCAAGGTGCAAGATAACATTTGTAGGCTCCTTCAAACCCAGCTGTCGATTGACATGTTCACCTCTCTCACCCCACCATGGCTTCAAATTTATGCTGGCTCCCATGTCACATAAAGTTCTGCCTATGAAATGACTACTAATTGTGCACGGGATTGTGAAGCTACCCGGATCCCTAAACTTTGGTGGAAAAGGCATAAAGGGCGCTATCGGTATCTGCTTACTGACGTTGGAACTCAAGGCTGGATCTTCTCCTTCTTTCTTTTCCTAGTCCCCACTCGTCT
Source organism: Aralia elata (assembly GCA_034770075.1). Classification (NCBI taxonomy): domain Eukaryota; kingdom Viridiplantae; phylum Streptophyta; class Magnoliopsida; order Apiales; family Araliaceae; genus Aralia; species Aralia elata. The sequence goes on from CM068379.1 coordinate 53,668,780, forward strand.
CCTCCTTTTTAGCACCCACATCATTTGGCATCGGTACTCTATCAGTCTCGGGAACCATGTTTCTTAGCAACGCACTTTGAGGGCAATTGTTAATGGCGTTGACAAGCTAACCCATATAGTTCTCGAGATTCTGAATCGACACCTCCTTACTATTCATCCGCTTCTCATTCAAAGCTATGTACTTGGAAAGAAGTTCCTTCAAGTTTGACTTCTTCTCTTCTTATGGAAGGGCTTGAGTCTGAAATCTTGGAATGTAAGATTGTTTCGGAGCTAAGGTTTGGGCTTGATTATTATTGCTCCATGAAAGATTCGGATAATTCCTCTAACCATGATGATAATTGTTGGGATAGTTGCCAAAATTGCCAACATACTGTATTGACTCAAAACTGAAGAGTGCATTGATGAACTCAGATGGTTTCCCGGCACATAAATCCACACATATCCGACCTACACTCCGAATAGGTTGTGCCCTTAGAGCATCAATCTTCTTCGTAAGCCATCGCAATCTGTGTAGCTAATGCAGTAATTCATATCGAGCCTATAAATCCTTACCGTCATTGCAATGGAACCCATTATTTCAGTTTACTCTAGTTTTGGTTATTATTGATCATATTTGAATCGTGTATCATATTTTGTGCTTATTGATAGTTGTCTAGCTAGCAATTATTGTGGTAACTTAGTTGAAATTGGAAGATGGATTCTAGGTTTAGATCTGAATATGATAACATGTGTCTTGATTATTCTTCTAAGGATTGAATATGCCTTATATGCCACATGTAACTTTTATGAGAATTGGTGCTTAATGAATCTGTTCTTAATTATTTCACATAGGAATATAGTGATTTAATTAGAAAAGATATTTTTATCAAACCATCGGAAGAGGGTTGTTAAATAATTGTGAATTCTTAGTTAACGATTCGTTATGATTAATTAATTGCAAAGAGAGTGAGGAGATTTAGGGAAAACATTGGGGCCAACCTATGACACCCCCAAATCCGGGTTCTTAATTTCCACAGGATTTGGTGTTCACTATCCAAATACATCACATCACATCTAACTACCCATTTAAAGATAAATGAAAACTCTTAATTAAAAATAGAAATCTCCTATTAAAGGGTTACAACATCACTAATAAATAAATCTCAGGTCATCTAACCTTAATAAAACATCAAATGCAGAAACATAATCAAGTTTAATACATAATCATCATTAAAACAAATACAACAAGTCCTCATCACTTGTTTGCTTTTCCTTTGCTAGTGGACGACTCGTCAACTCTTTCAACTTTAGCTGCAATGTTATTATGCAAGTGTGAGCAACAATTGCATAATCATCAATAATTGCTAGCTAGACAACCATCAATAAGCACAAAATATGATTCACGATTCAAATATGATCAATAATAACCAAAACTAGAGTAAAGCGATTTAAACTAATAATTGGGTTCCATTGCAATCTTAATTAAAATTTAGTTCATAACAAAGTTGGAAAACATCATCATAACATAAAATAACATCTTAGAGTACAAAAATAAGAGGTAGAGATAAGAAAATAAAAATTGTGTCACACATCCTCGCTCTCCGACTCAGCCTTTAATCCTTGTTCTCCTTTGTGCACCTTCAAATCTGATGAGAAATCCAAGCTTTGATGATGTATTATGATGTCTGATATCTCCCTTTGATTATTAGCCTTCATATGTATTTATAGCCCTTTTAAAATGCTAGAAGTAATATCCAACTAGAACTCAATGCTTGAAAACATCCTAAGTTGGATAGGAGTGTACAACACAAGCCTGACACACCCAACCTCGCACCCTAGCACCGCGATGCCACCTAGCAACGCGCAGCAGCACCACAATCTGTTTGCCCAGCACTGCAACGCCCATGCATAGTTCAGTAGTGCTGACGTGCCCCTACGCATGCGCTCGTGCCTGCCCCAATGCGTCGCACTCTATCGCATGATGCTGATAATTGATGATGTCTGACGCACTTGGCTGCACAATGTTAATAACTGACGATGCCTGACGCACTTGGCTTCACATCTAGGCCCCGAGTGATGCATTTTGCTGCTCATTTATGACTATTAACACATGTATTATCGTTCTGCACACCTTTCGAGCTCGGTTCCATTTCCTACATAAAAGTAATAAAACACATAAAAAGGAACATAAAATACTGTTAACTTTGTCATATTCTAAACCTAATGTTTTGATGATGATTTGGTTCAATGTTACTAAATTGTTTATTGTGAATTTCAGGAAATTAATTCAAGAAATTGTTTGATGGATTATTCAAGGAAGATTGAAGATTATTTTGAGTTTTAAGAATTATTATGTAAGGTCATTGCAAATACTTGATTTTTCAATTCAAGGCTCTAGGAAATTTACATGCATAATTTTATATATGCACAAGCCATATTTATGCATCTTGATTATTTTATACATGCTCAAAATTTGCATATCTTGATTACTTTATTTTAATATCCTGATACATGCAGTAATTGCATCTCATTTTGATTCAATCAGTTGGCTTAATATTTAAGATATATCTCGTTTTGTTCAATCAATTAGTTCAATATTTAAGGCTATAGTTGTTAATTATGATAAGGAAGCGTGTGGCAGTATCCTTGGAAATCTAATTGACTTGGCTGTAGCTTTGTTGGAAATCTAATTGATTTGATAACCTTACAGGATATTCTTTGATATGTAATCATTATCTATTTTAACTCGGTATGGCTATATAGTTATTAATCCGGATATTGTGATCAGTTGGAAAGTTTGTTTATTTCTGAATATTTTGCTAACAAGTTATAACTTGATAAAGTTTGTTTGGTTGCAACGTTAGTAAGGATAACTGAGATATCTTTGCAAAGATAGGATACACATAAGCTGCAACGGATATAATTTATCAAAGCTATAAATTGTGTGTTTATCATCTTAGTTAATAATATATATAACTCCAACAGTGCACCTATTATATACAAAAGAAATATTCTTCATTATCCTGGTGCAATTAAAAATTTGCTGTTGTGCTTCATATATTCTGATTTTGTTCAGCATATTTTCGTGAGCTATAAATTGGTAATATCCTTCTTAAATTAATTGATCATTGCATACATTAGTTGAGCCTTGCATTATTAAATTGCTTATTTGCTTTGATCATTAGACCTCTATTATTGTAAATTTAATTTTTCAGACTAAGTGTTGTCTAAAGGAATTTAATCCAAGTGGATTAAGGTTTGTTTACATACAGATTCAAGGAAGCATAGGTGCTTAAGGAGTGCATTGGTGCACAAGGAGCAAAAGTTCTCAAGTGAATTATTGTAATTTAAAATTTGATAGAATTTGTCTTGTAACGGGAATTATTTTTTAAATAAAAGTGAGTCTCTAATACTAGTTGGTATTGGACGTGGAGTAGGCTATTATTATAGAGGGTAATAGCTGAACCACGTAAAAATCTTGGTGTTGATTGCTTGCTTTATTTTATTACTCAAAAGATAGTTAATTATTTTTTAATAATTAATAACTTGAATATTTGTATTATTAAGTGTTTTCATTAAATTATAAAATCACCAAGATATTTTCTTAAACTAAATCCAATCTAGTTGACCGTATTCATTCAGTAAGTTGCATTCATTAATACAGTAAACTAAGTTCTTCTTTAACAAAGACTCAATCTAGTAAACCGTATTCATTTAGTAAGCTGCATTCATCAATATATAGACTGTATTCAAAAGTTTGGTATAAATTTTTTAATTGGTAATAGTCTGTATCCACACTTATTCAACCCCCCTTCTAAGTGTCTCTTATCTGAATTTCATTTGGTATCAGAGCTTGGCTCTACTTATCTTGGTCTTAAAGGTGACTTGTAGGGAAAGATTCTAATATGGCACAATTCGGAAACAACAATCAAGAAGGTCAATCAACCAATAGACCTCCACTGCTGTATGGAACAGAAAATTACAACTTCTGGAAATTCCGAATGAGGATCTATCTTAAAAGGGATCCTTGGGAATGGTGGGTTGTGGAGAATTAATGGACCAGTTATTCCAAGAAAAGATGACGGTACTCCAAAGACTCTACTAGAAATGGATTCAACTGAAACCTTCATGGTTTCCTATGATTCAAGAGCTATGAATACTCTACTAAGCGGCATGGTGCAGTCCGAGATTGACAAAGTATCCTCATGCAACACAGCTAAGGAAATTTGGGATACTCTAGTAGTAAGTCACGAAGGAACTTCAAAGGTTCGAGAAGTCAAACTAAGTATGCTCATGCATGATTATGAAATGTTCAAACTTGAGAAAGACGAAAACCATAAAAATGGCCACAAGCAAGGTTTCTAGTGCTGCTAAATTCATTGAAGCTACTTGACAAAACCATCCCACAAAGTGAGATTAATCGTAAGTTACTTCGGGCAATGCCCAAAAGGTTTGCTTCTAAGATTACTACTCTTCAAGATTCTTCCACTATTTCTACTATGGATACTCTAACACTTTTTAGTGAACTTGAGGAATATGAACATCAGTTAAAAAGATATGATGATGAGGAAGAAACTCCTCGAAGAAAGATTTTAGCTCTTAATGCAGGAAATGAAGAAGAACTCGATGATGATTCCGATGAAGAGATAGCCATGATGTCAAGGAGACTCAAAGGACTACTGCAAAGGAAGAATGTCCAGGGCACTTCAAGAAGGACTGCTTTTAACTTAAGAACAAGGGAAAAATGAACTTCAAGGATAATAAAAGAAACAAAGCTCTTGTCACTTGGAGTGATGAAGAGGAGTCCGAAGTTGAGGTGGATGCCAAGGATGAAATAGCTCAAATATGCTTCATGGGAATAGAAGGTGAATCAAATAAGGTATCTATTTATGAGTGCAATTCTTTAAAACAAGAAAATGAGAGATTAAGAGAAAAGAATGCATGCTTGAAGGAATTAGTAAATACATTAATGTGTGAAGTTGATTCTTTAATAGATGAAAAGAAAGAAATTGAGAAAGAGTCATCTTGTAAAGAAGAAAAGATTTTGATTGCAAAAAATGATTATCTTGAAAATTACAACAAGATTCTTTTTAACAAGGTGACTCACTTGAACAATGAAGTTGAGAAATTGACTAATGAGCTAAAAATGCGTGACGTATGTATTGATGCATTTAGTGATAAATCTCTGAGTAAATATATTCCTTCTGATGAACTTCAAAAGGAAGTAGATTCATTAAAACTATCACTTGCTAGATTTGTCCAAGGTGAAGAAAACCTAACTGTTATGTTGGGAAAGTAAAAACCTAGTTTTGACAGACAAGGGATAGGTTATAATCCCACTCATAAAACCGGAAATGTGCAAATGCTTAAATCCAAGTCTCGTTTCAAATTAAATTATTGTTCTCCTTTTACTACATGCAAAAATTGTGGCATTAAAGGTCACTTAGATATAAACTGTTCTAAGAACTAGAAGGTTAAAAAGGTGTGGATTAAGAAGCGTGATTTATGTACAACTAACACAAATGGACCCAAAAAGATATGGGTACCAAAAAGATGAATATATTTTTCTTGACAGGTATGCTTCAAGGCAAAAGTTCCATCTCAAAAATGGATTCTTGATAGTGGATGCTCTCGTCACATGACTGGTGATAAATCGAAGTTCATGCAACTAAAAACCAAGAAGAAAAATGGGACGGTAACTTTTGGAGATAATCGAACCTGTGAGATTATCGGGAAAGGTAAAATTGGTAATGGTAAGGTCAATATTGATAATGTTCATCTTGTTAGTGGACTTGAATTTAATCTTATAAGTGTTAGTCAATTAATGGATAATGGTCATCAAGTTAGTTTTGAAAAAGAAAAGTGCACAATTACTCATGGTACTAACAATACTACTTTAGTGGCACAAAGAGAAGGAAATATATACACTATTGATTTTGAGCAACAGGATGAAGAACTATGTCTAGCAACTGTGCAAGATGAGGCTAACCTATGGCATAAGAGGATGGGACATGTTCACATGGATTTAATCAAGAAATTATCCTCAAAGAATCTTGTCAAAGGATTGCCAAAGATAAAGTATGAAAAGAGAGGAATATGTGTTCCTTGCCAACTTGGGAAACAAGTAAGAACTTCGTTTACAGCAAAGAACATGGTATCAACTTCCTCTCCTTTACAACTACTTCATCTTGATTTATTTGGTCCTGAAAGGCATGCTAGTATTAATGGTAAATTTTATGCTTTTGTAATAATTGATGATTTTTCTAGATATACTTGGGTGTTGCTTTTAAGAACCAAATATGAAGCATTTAAAGAGTTTGAGAAATTGATAAGAAGTTTAGAGACTAAGTATAGTCTCAAACTTATAAAAATTCGGAGTGATCATGGTACTGAATTTCTAAAGGACTTTACCATATTTTGTGATCAAAAAGGAATAAGCCATGAGTTTTCAGCTCCAAGAACTCCTCAGCAAAACGGAGTAGTGGAAAGAAAGAATAGAACACTTCAAGAAACAGCTAGAACACTTTTACAAGAAAGCAAACTCCCAAAAAAATTTTGGGCAGAGGCTGTTAATACGTCTTGTTATGTGTTAAATAGAGTTCTTATTCGTCCTATTATTTTGAAAACTCCTTATGAACCTTTGAATAACAAAATTCCTAATATTAGTTATTTCAAAGTATTTGGATCTAGATGTTATATATTGAATACTAGTGATAACTTGGGAAAATTTGATGCTAAATCTTATGAAAGTATTTTCATTGGCTATTCACAAAATAGCAAGGCATATCGTGTATTTAATATAAATAAATTATGTGTTGAAGAATCTATTCATATAACGTTTAATGAAACTAACAATGATCTTCCAAAAGAAAGAGAAGAGGATGCAGGTAATTTGGAGATCTCAGTGAATCCGGCAAACCGGAGAAATCTATTCAGCAAGCCAAATGAACAGATTCAGCAAGCTGAATTGGAGAACACACAAGGAGTGGAACAAAGAACAACACAAGAATTTGAGGAAGATTTCCCCCAACAAGAAGAAGTAATACATGATGTCCAAATGCCAAAGACTGCAAGATATCTCAAGAATCATCCACCGGAAAACATTATCGGAGATATAAATAAAGGAATCACTACACGAAGAAGTTTACAAAATCAATGTGCGTTCTCTGCATTCTTATCACAAGTTGAGCCAAAGAATGCTAAGGAAGCCATTCTCGATGAAAGTTGGCTAATGGCAATGCAAGAGGAACTTCAACAATTTGAACGATGTCAAGTGTGGGAATTAATGCCTCCTCCTAAAGATGTTTCTGTCATTGGAACAAAATGGGTTTTTAAAAACAAGCTTGATGAACATGGGACAATCACTCGCAACAAAGCAAGGCTAGTGGCTCAAGAATATAATCAACAAGAAGGGATCGACTATGAAGAGACTTATGCCCCGGTTACAAGACTAGAATCTATCCGAATTTTATTAGCATTTGCATGTTACAAGAAGTTCAAGCTTTATCAAATGGATGTAAAAAGCGCATTCCTAAATGGATACATTAATGAAGAAGTCTATGTCAAACAGCCTCCTGGATTCGAACATGAGAAATACCCAAATCATGTTTTCAAGTTAAAGAAAGCTCTCTATGGTCTCAAACAAGCTCCAAGAGCTTGGTACGAAAGGTTGAGTAAGTATCTTCTTTCCAGTGGTTTCACTAGAGGTAAAATTGATTCCACATTATTTATTATGCATGATAAAAATGATATAATTATTGTTCAAATATATGTGGATGACATAATATTTGGTGCTACTAATGATTTTCTTTGTGAGTGGTTTTCAAAATGTATGCATAAGGAATTTGATATGAGTCTTATGGGAGAACTAAATTACTTTTTGGGGCTTCAAATCAAGCAAACTAAGGAAGGGATCTATATTCATCAAACCAAGTATACAAAAGAGCTTCTCAAAAGATTTGGTTTTGAAGGATCCAACCCAAAGGCTACACCAATGAGTACATCAATAAAACTTACATCAGATGACAAAGGTACAGATGTAGAGTTAACCAAATTTCGAGGTATGATTGGGTCTTTATTATATTTGACTGCATCTAGACCTGATATAATGTATAGTGTATGTCTTTGTGCTCGATTTCAAGCAAAACCCAAAGAATCCCACTTACAAGCGGTTAAAAGAATTTTTAAATATTTAAGTGGTACTATAAATTTAGGGTTATTTTATCCTATAAGTAATCATTTTGAGTTAATGGGTTATTCAGATGCAGACTATGCGGGGTTTCAAGTTGATAGAAAAAGTACAAGTGGTGCTTGTACATTTTTGGGACAAAGTCTTGTTTCCTGGCATAGTAAAAAGCAAACTTCAGTTGCTTTATCAACAACTGAGGGTGAATATTTAGCTGCAGGGAGTTGTTGTTCTCAAATATTATGGATGAGACAAACTTTATGTGATTTTGATATAATTTGCAATAATGTGCCTATATATTGTGATAATTCAAGTGATATTGATATTTCAAAAAATCCTGATTTGCATTCACGTACAAAACATATAGAGGTAAGACGTCATTTTTTAAGGGATAATGTTTCAAAAGGGCTAGTCAAACTAGTTTTTATTCCTACAGAAAGACAATTAGCTGATATCTTTACTAAACCTTTGAGTGAGGAAAGGTTTTGTATGCTTAGAAGAGAACTTGGAATGTGCATGGTATAATTATGGTTAACATAATCTTATCATATTCAGTTAATATTTTTTGCATGATATCTGCTAAAACATATCTATTTGTTATGCTTTATCTATTTAAGTTAGAAACATGTATCTATTAATAACCAAGGAGTAATTGCCGGTTATCAAGATTAATTGGATAACGTAAAGTCACTATTTTTAAAAACCGAAAAAGTAGCCGAACAACCATTGAATTTGAAAAGACACACGTCTTTTGGTATCAGACTCCTACTTGATTTCTATGTTCTTTTTATTTATATCTTCTGTTCTCTTCTTCCATGAACCAGATCAAAACCCTTGTTTTTCTCTCAAACCCTTAAAGATATGAAAACCAGGGCTAGTAAACAATCTTCCGCTAAATCAACGGATGATGGATCCTCTTTAAAGAATGTTTCTGGATCAAAGATGAAACCCAAGAGAAAGTTGAAGAAATCATCGATGCATGTGTCGTCCGACGCCACCATACTTTCCGACGACTCAGATTCAAGCTTCTCTTTCCTAAAGGCTTCAGAAGACGAACCGTTTTCACAAGGGAAGTTGAAACAACCAGTGCATGAAGATCATATCACTTCACAGCCAGAATCTCCTTCAAATCTGGTAAATTCGTTCTCATCTTCCCTCGATATACCAGAAAATTTCTTCAGAGGCTACAGCTTTGAAACATGTTTTAAAAATTCAATTGCTACAAAGCAATTTGTCTATGAAAAATCTCTAGATTTGTTCTATTTCAAAAACTCTGTTTTGGAAAAACTTTTCAATTCTTGTGAAATATCTTCTATGTTGTTTCCTCCTACTATTGCATATCCTCGATTAGTTCAACAGTTTTATACTAATCTTGAGTGCAATGGAGACTGTTACACGACATATGTTCAGGGAAAATCCTTATTTTTCACTAGTATTGATTTTGGTAGTATTCTCGGAATATCCTCTGCTGGACCCTGTCCCTTTTACTCTAAAAGGTGCTGCTAACAGTCCTTTTTCCCACCTATGGAACAACTTCATATAGTGATGAATGATTTTTCTCTTACTGATTTATTTCTTTTCCAAAAACTATGAATGTATGCCCAAACTGCATGTGTCTTACATAAACTAGTTAGGTATAATCTGTTTCCTCGACTTGGTGGAGGGGCAGATTTTACTTATCAGGATTTAGTGGTTGTGGCTATGATTCTCAAGGGGAAAATCATTTAATCTCTCTCAAATGATGTTATCTCATATGCTCAGTTGCATTCGTCAATCTAAAAAATGTCTTCCTTACAGTAAGTTTTTAAACAAAAGTTTTCAAACATTTCAAAATTTTTCTTGATGATGAAATTTCTGTTTCAAACAATGAATTCATAGATACTGCAAGTCTGACACAATCCCATATCACTTTTCTGTGCCGGAGAATTTGTTCGTCTTCATCCTACTTCCTCCTCCTATTTCCCCTACTCCTGAATCTTCATCTACTTCTCTGCCAAATACTCATGGAACTGATATTTTGAATATTATAACTGAGATTTTACAAAATCAAAATTCTATGAAATCTGACTTGGCTGAGATTCGAAATCGAGTTGAGATTCTTGAAAAAGGAAAATTGCCATTGGATGCACCAGAAATTAATAAATTGTATAATCGTGTTGAAGATGAATTCATTGATCTTCAGGCAGGTTTTGAGATCCAAACTTTGGCTATGGTTTGAGGCCCTTCAAAGGAAGTTCAATAGGAAATACATGCCAGTTAAAGTCAAGAGATTAAATTTGTAAGTTATCAAATTAGTGAACTTGCAGATTTTATGGCAAACCAGATTTAATGATGTGGGCAAAAGTTACATTTTCAAACAATGTACTCCACTATTCCTGAATGGCCAATGTGCAATTGGACAGCAGAGTTCAAGGATGACTTTCTTGATATGGGGATTCCTTCTTCAGCCTATATTCCCAGGCCACCTCGATTTGCCAAAGAACTCACACTTGCTGAACGTCTTCACCGCATCCGGCACCGTGCTTACTTCACCTCCCGCTCTGAACAAAAAGTTCACATTGCAGACATTGACTGAATTTGCTCGTTTTCTCTCTCTTTTTGCCTGATGACAAAGGGGGAGAGATTATTTCAATTTTAACAACACACTTTGGTACTTTGGTTTCTTCTGGTTTCTTTTGATGGTTTATTATGTTGGTTTTAAGACTTTGATACTATGGTACTATGGTTTCTGTGATGTTTTGATTTTTGATAGGCATGATTGTTTTTTAAATGCCTGTGTGTTAAGACAACTGGTTAAAATTGCTTATGGTGTTTGGTTTTAATCATGTTGTTATGAGATGTTATGTAAATATGATATGATACTAACAACATGCAGGTCATATGGATTTGTTTCCTGAAATTAAGCTATGCATAAATTTAGGGGGAGCTTTAATTATTTATGTTGTCATCATCAAAAAGGGGGAGAATGTTGACTTTGTCATATTCTAAACCTAATGTTTTGATGATGATTTGGTTCAATGATACTAAATTGTTTATTGTTAATTTCAGGAAATTAATTCAAGAAATTGTTTGATGGATTATTCAAGGAAGATTGAAGATTATTTTGAGTTTTAAGAATTATTATGTAAGGTCATTGCAAATACTTGATTTTTCAATTCAAGGCTCTAGGAAATTTACATGCATAATTTTATATATGCACAAACCATATTTATGCATCTTGATTATTTTATACATGCTCAAAATTTGCATATCTTGATTACTTTATTTTGTTATCCTGATACATGCAGTAATTGCATCTCGTTTTGATTTAATCAGTTGGCTTAATATTTAAGATATATCTCGTTTTGTTCAATCAGTTAGTTCAATATTTAAGGCTATAGTTGTTAATTATGATAAGGAAGCGTGTGGCAGTATCCTTGGAAATCTAATTGACTTGGCTGTAGCTTTATTGGAAATCTAATTGATTTGATAACCTTACAGGATATTCTTTAATATGTAATCATTATCTATTTTGATTCGGTATGGCTATATACTTATTAATCCGGATATTGTGATCAGTTGGAAAGTTTGTTTATTTCCGGATATTTTGCTAACAAGGTATAACTTGATAAAGTTTGTTTGGTTGCAACGTTAGTAAGGATAACTGAGATATCTTTGCAAAGATGGGATAAACATAAGCTGCAACGGATATAATTTATCAAAGCTATAAATTGTGTGTTTATCATCTTAGTTAATAATATATATAACTCCAACAGTGCACCTATTATATACAAAAGAAATATTCTTCATTATCCTGGTGCAATTAAAAATTTGTTGCTGTGCTTCATATATTCTGATTTTGTTCAGCATATTTTCGTGAGCTATAAATTGGTAATATCCTTCTTAAATTAATTGATCAATGCATACATTAGTTGAGCCTTGGCATTGTTTAAATTGCTTATTTGCTTTGATCATTAGACCTCTATTATTGTAAATTTAATTTTTCAGACTAAGTGTTGTCTAAAGGAATTTAATCCAAGTGGATTAAGGTTTGTTTACATACAGATTCAAGGAAGCATATGTGCTTAAGGAGTGCATTGGTGCACAAGGAGCAAAAGTGCTCAAGTGAATTATTGTAATTTAAAATTTGATAGAATCTGTCTTGTAACGGGAATTATTTTTTAAATAAAAGTGAGTCTCCAATACTAGTTGGTATTGGACGTGGAGTAAGGCTATTATTATAGAGGGTAAATAGCTGTGAACCACGTAAAAATCTTGGTGTTGATTGCTTGCTTTATTTTATTACTCAAAAGATAGTTAATTATTTTTTAATAATTAATAACTTGAATATTTGTATTATTAAGTGTTTTCATTAAATTATAAAATCACCAAGATATTTTCTTAAACTAAATCCAATCTAGTTGACCGTATTCATTCAGTAAGCTGCATTCATTAATACAGTAAACTAAGTTCTTCTTTAACAAAGACTCAATCTAGTAAACCGTATTCATTCAGTAAGCTGCATTCATCAATATAGTAGACTGTATTCAAAAGTTTGGTATAAATTTTTTAATTGGTAATAGTCTGTATCCACACTTATTCACCCCCCCTTCTAAGTGTGCCTTATCTGAATTTCAAATACTTAAGAACTCATAATATCATCAAGCCAAAAATACTCGATACATAGGTATAAAACTCATTCATCAAAAGTTCATCCTCAACCGACAAATGAAGCCCCAACCCAAATTATAAAATAAGTGTTTACTTGGTTGAAACCCTTAATGCCGTTGGTGGAAATTGATACTACTTGATGCAAATTTGGATGGCGCTTGTATATATAGAGGTTGTTTGAATGGAATCAGGATTAAAGGTTGAGTAGGAGTTTGGATGTGTGAGTGAAGAATGGGGTTGTAGGCTTGGAGTTAGGAAAAGCTTAAGATTTGTAAGGATTGTCCCCAAGTGCCCTGCTGTTGCCTTTATTTTTTTTTTTGAGTTTTTGGTCCAGCGCTGCAACGCTAGGTTATAGCACTGTGGCACTATGTCTCTGATGGGGTAGCACTACGGTGCTTGGACCTAGTGCTGCGACGCTAGGTTGCTGCTGCCTAGGCGCTGTTGCACCTTATTAAGCTAAGTTACTGCATGTCACGCGCAGTTGCTGCCTGGTGTGCTTGGTTGCCATGGAGGCATTCATTCGTGTTCTCATGTTATTCAAACTTGGTACCTAAAATAATTAACTTAATTAAAATGAAATTAAATGTAAATAAATCAATAAAATAACTTAAGCCACAAAAATATTTTTTTTTCCAATTTGACTTGGAAATCAAAAACGAAACCTAGCTAATATGCAATCAATTGAAATAACATAAAAACACTTGGGTTGCCTCCTAAACAGTGCTTGTTTTATAGTCTTCAACTTGACTTCTTCAATCTTCTGTTGGATCAGCTTCTTGGTTCGGTACTACTCCATGCACGATCACTATGGATTTCTCCATACATAACTCGACATCCGTAATATGGTCAGAAGTACAGTTCCTCAAAAGTTTTGCATTGACTACATCATCCACTCCATTTACCCGAAAGCAGTCCTCGACATTATTCAGGAATTTCATAGCTTTAAATACATTAAATGTGTCTGCTTGATCATTGACTCTCATGGTCAGCTCACATTTTTGCACATCAATAAGCATTCTCCTGGTTGCCAAGAAGGGTCCCAAGAATGATCGAGATCTCTCGGTCTTCTTCATAGTCAAGAACCATAAAGTCCGTTGGGAAAATTAACTTATCCACCTTTACCAAAACATCTTCGACTATTCCCTTAGGATAAGTGATTGATTTGTCTGCTAACTATAAGGTCACATTTGTGGGTTTCGCCTCTTTTATACCGAGCTTCTTATAGATTGACAGTGGCATCGGGTTTATGCTAGCTCCCAGGTCACAAAAGCTCTACCAATGAACTGATTATCGATTGTACATAGAATTATAAAGCTCCTTAGATCCTTCAGCTTCGGTGGTAGCTTCCACTGGAGTATTGCTCTACACTCCTTCGTGAGTGTCACTGTTTCAAAGTTGCCTAGCTTTCTCTTCTTGGACAAGATATCTTTTATGAATTTCATGTAGCTGGGCATCTGTTCCAATGCTTCAACAAATGGGATGTTGATGTGTAGCTTCTTGAACACCTCCAGGAACTTCGCGAACTACTTATCCAGCTTCTGTTTCTGAAGACATTGTGGAAAATGTACAGGGAACACAATTGGAATCTGCTTCCTAACATTGGTATTCAAAGTTGGATCTTCTCTTTCTTTCTTTTCTTGGTCCATACTAATTCTCTTTTCCTTTTCAGCATTCACATCTTCTTCCATAACAGTTTGTGGCTTTGACATGGGTGCTCCAACAATTCCTTGTAGCTCCTTGCCATTACGAAGTGTAATCGCTTTGCAATGCTCCTGGCCTTGGTTCTTGGGATTAACCTCAGTGTCGCTCAGTAAAGTTCCTTAAGGGCGATGATTGATGGTAATGGCGAGCTGTCCTACTTGGTTCTCAAGATTTCACATTGACCCCTCCAGGCTATTCATTCTCGTCTTATTTTGAGCTATGTACTTGGAAAGCAGGTCCTCCAAGTTTGACTTCTTCTCTGATTGTGGAGGAGCTTGATTCGGAAATCCTGGTGGATATGATTGTCTTAGAGCTAAAGGTTGGGCTTGATTATTATTGCTCCATGAGAAGTTTGGGTGATTCCTCCACACCAGGGGAATGTTTTTTTATAACTAATTGGATTGAATATTATTTTGCCTTGCTGCCTGTTATAGTTATCCAATGTCTAGGACTGAATCCGAAGGCTAAATGAGTGCATTGATTACTAGAATTGATTTTCCAATACAATAACTCACAAAAACCCAACCATACGAGACATCTCTAAATAGGCTGCGTCCCCTAAAAGCATCAATCTTCTTTGTTAAGCGTACCACACAACCTTCTGCAGCTTAAAAGCAGATCAACCCCGCACAGATCAAGTTCATAAATTCCCCTGCTGAGCCCTTCGGCTAGATTTAATCTTTGCCAGAAAGCCAACTAATATGTATTACCATAGGGGGGGGCCGCCATCATTCATCCTGCAGCTCCAATACAACTTATTTAAAGTTCTTTCCCATCAAAGCTCCACCTGCAGCTAAGCATCCAATAACTTGATTCGGGTAGAACTGAACCAACCCGTTTGTAGAACGTTTGAACCTGAACCACTTCGAATACCATGATGAGGACTTTTTCGGAGTAGATCCTTGAATCGCTCCCAAGCTTCGTAGAGACTCTCAAAATCCGTGTTATGCAAATGGATGTAATATCATTCCTCATCCTTAGCAGTTTTAGTTGGCGAAAAGAATTTTAGCTAAGAATTTCTGTGCTAGATCCATCCATGTAAGTGAATCGTAAGCCTATCAGAAAGTGAACAAAGCCCAAACTCTTCGCCATTATCACAAAGTGTGAAAGGGAAAATGTCGGAGACCTAATGGCATCTTCGGATACACTCCGTTGTACTTGAAAGTGTCGCAAATCTCCAAAAAACTCACCAAATGATCATCTTGGGTCGTCGTTAGAGTCAAAACCCCCAAACTGGCACCTGAAATTTTGAATCATTTGGGAGTGGTAAAACCCAACTTAAATCTCAAAACTAAATTTTTTTCTTGAAAGCGGAAGTAATTGCGTATTCGAAAGACGTCTGAAACTTGTGGGTGTCAAGAGGGAGCTAGAATTATTGTTTTTCTCTACGTAGGACTGTTGAGCCTCAATGATGTTTGCGAATGTAGGGCTTTTATGTTTAATATCTGGTTTTTAGAAGTTTTGGCAACCTGGGCTTGACCATATTGTGTGAGATTCCAGCATGCCCATGCGGTACAATATATACATGCAATAATGAAGGCGAAGCAAAACAAAAACAAAACAATTCATGAAAATAAGAAAGATAAGGTATGAAACTATTAGCATATATAACAAAACAATCATGGAAATGAAAGCGAATGCCAAAGGTAGCTCCCATCCAAAACTCATCGGACACAGCAGAATCCACTGCCGTGTTTTTAATGAATCGAAAAGAGCAATTTAGGGCACGAAGTTGAGTAAAATGTCTCCACCCCGTAGGAACTATGAGATTACCCCCAAGGACCGCCTTCGGCATCCAGGGGTCACAGACAACAGGACCCGAGCCATAGAACCCCTATTCAATAAATGGAGATGCCATTAGCTGTCCGCTCTCAGGTTGGGCAGTAAAGGGTCGGAGAGAGGGCAATCACTCATCATCTTAAAACCGGGCGCGTTCTTAAGACCAAAAAGGTCGGCAGAAAAAGGGGGGAAAGCTCTACGTTCCTGATATCTCCTGTAGCTGGATCCTCCGGAACCACAAGAAATCCTTAGTTTAGAATGGGATTCCAACTCAGCACCTTTTTGATGATGAGATTTTCCTCTTCGTTTAGGTAGTGGATTCAATGACCCTTAGAGTGTGTTTATGTATACAAACTACAATAGTAACCACTAAAAAAAGAAACTTAAGAAATAAACCAGAAAAAAAATACCATTTAAAGTAAGACCAAATTGATTGAAATTAATATTTGAATAAATTATTAATAATATCCCCCTGCAACGGCGCCAAAAACTTTTTGTCCGATTCCGATATTGACAATTACTTGCAAGTAGACACGATCCACAAGTAATAAAGTAGTAAGTTGAGTACCAATCCCAGGAGGAATATTTGCTAATCAATTGACCAAGTACTAAATTTATAACAATTCAATTTTATTTAAACACATGAAAATTAAGTTTATGAAACTAATTAAGTAAAACATTAAAACTAAAATTCCTAAGCAAAGGTTAATAATCAAACTCTTGAAAGCTAAGATTACCAATTTCCCCCAATGCCTCCATTCAAATCTCCTACACTCTACTCTTTTTATCAATTAATCAATCATAAACAAATTGTTATCCAAAAAATTTCAACAAAATTATTTATAAAAAACCTCTTCCTATGGTTTGAATAAAAATAACTCTTCCAAAATTAAAATCACCTGTATACCTAAGTGAAGATAATTAAGAACAGATTCCTTAAGAACAAATTCCCATGAAGTTTTACACGCGGTATATGGGTAAATTCCTATCACTATACCACAAATCAAGTTAATTCAATCCTAAGAAGAAAAAACTAGACGCGAGTTATCATATTCAGAATCTAAACTCTAGAATTCATCATTCAATATACTTCTAGCTAGACTATCAACAATAAGCAACAAAAATAATGAATAAAACGATTCAAAAATGATCAATAATAACAAATACGAGAATAAATCAATTTAAACTAATACATTAGGTTCCATTGCAATCTTCATTAAAAATTTAGTTTTTCAAAACGGGAATACGTCACCTCATCCAAATAATGAATAACAACCTAGGATTACAAAGATTAAAAGATAAGAGAAGAGATAAAAATTTGGATGACAATCGTCTTGAACTCCACACACACTCAGCCTTCGATCCATGTATCTCCATCATGCTCTTTGTAAAATCTGATCAGCACAACCTTGGCTTATTGCAGTGTTTGGTATGATATATTCCTCCATAGTAACAACCCTATAGTATGTGTACATTTAAGTCCTCCTTCCTTGTCAAGATAGACTTTTAGCATCCTATCCGGAACTCAACAAAGCATGGTGTTACAATCCTATCAAAAACTCAGCATTATAAACACGGCCCAAACAATACTGCCCAGCGCTGCCAAACGCCCATACACAGCGCAACAACACAAACATCCAGCCGCTGCTATGCTCACCAGGCTCCCTTCCGCGCGGCATGGCCGCGCTTGCCTGCCGCTTCCTAGCGCCCATGAGTGCCTG